>OZ008368.1:188158828-188381538 GCA_963931995.1 Phaonia tiefii | reverse complement strand
GGGCTGCAATACCTTATTGAAGAAGGATTGTCGCCAAGTTGACTGTAAAGTAAGCGGAACCATTGACGCTAAGAGTATACTTTTATCGCTTACATCAGCTGCTAAACTCTGTACTCAACATGACCAGAGGAGCCATCGCAACCCCACTTGGTGTTTAAGGTCAAGTTACTGGTGTTCATGTGCTTAATTTCTTCTTCCGAAAAAACTTTGAAACAAACGGCTTACGGTATGGTCCAATAAACTTGGTAAATTTACAGACGCATCTATTTCGGATACTTTGAATTCACTAGCATAGCATTTTTCTTTTTCCTCTCATGCTTGAGCATACGGTGGTAAGATATCGTATCCTTCATCATTGGGCGCATATTTGATACTTACGTACTAGTTCCTTGTAAGATCTGCATCCATTAACATAGCCAAAGCAGACGCTACCGGAATGTAAGAATGATTACTTTTTGTTTTATCTGCCATTTCACTTGCCGTTTTTTAATGTTTTTGGGAATATTTTGACGCCAACTCAGCAGCTTTATATATATTTGCGCGTTTTTACAATCTTCGAAGAGTCTTTTGTTGGCCTTCCCATACGCTTTAAAGAACTAGGTTCGTCATCAATTGGCACTTCAAAAGTGGCTTATATGAACAAAATTATAAAAAAAAATATAATAATAGAATAACGAAGCAACAAAATTTATTATAATTTATTTATTATATTTCATCAAACCACTACACTTTTTGCTGTGAAATTGTTTATATTTCAAACCATTTTGCATTGTTCCTGTTTTTAAAAAAATACTCGCGATTATTCGATGATTCTTTAATTCGCTTAGAAAAATGACCAAGAAACCGCTTTCGAATTATTCGTGTTCTTTATTTTTCTCTAATTTCGTTTATTGCCAAGTTGTAAGCTCCGTCGTAGGCTGGCAATTAAACGTTATGGACAGACAACGTATGGCTGAATTTTCAATGTGATGATTTTTTTGTTTCTGTGAGTAATAACAAATGTTAAAAAACATATTTTTAAATGCATTTGTTTTAATTTTTAGGCAAATTTTTATCTTTCCCGAGCATGTATTAGGAGCATATTGATCAACAATAAGCATGAAAATCCCATCCCTTGTAATAAGTGTTTGTTTCGAAAGGTATTGCCAGATTGAAAAATTATGAATTTCAATAGTTTTCAACAAACACAAAAGCTCTACATAATCAAGTTTTTGGTTTTGGTAACAATGCTTTTATTTTTTAGAACAAAAAAGCTTTAATCATGTCACAGCAATTCCACAATAGGTTATTGATATGCCAGTGACAAGAATTCAATGACAGTAAACTCATGAGTGACGGTGTCACGAATTCGACAATTCTAAAATAGCATTCCAGTTTCCAAATTCCAAAAAATAAATTAAGTTTTTCAATCATAATTTGTTTCAAAATCATTAACCCTTCGTAATTTTGATTTACTCTCTGAGGCAAAGATCTAGTTCTTGTCATAAAGAACAAAAATTGTAAACATATAAAATAAAAAAAACTTCATCTTCAAGGTCAAAGTCCAAAACGCGTTTTTTTTTCTGCTGTTACGAACAAATTTACTTTAGGAAAAATGCGCAGTTTTCTTTGGCCTGGCAGGGATTACAGCGCTGATCAAAAAGGTTTTTTTAAGGAGGCCGATCCAACTTCTTGAGATATATGCCTTTATACCTTGAGTATATAATCGCTTATATTTCACCCATTTCTTATCCGATCTGGTTGAGATGGGTATCCTTGAGAAGACCTTTGAAAACGCTATAAATCTGTGCATAAATATGTATATTTTTATTAACTCATTGGGCAAATTAAAAAAAAAAATTTTTTAACCTCACTTTTTAATAAAAATCTGGTTTCTCAAAAAACAGCCCTAGTAAACTTATTTCTTCCTAGACTCAGTAAAAGACAACACTTCAAGCTTTTTTTAAGGTATAATACTCCGCATTAACCCTTCCAAGACCGGAGATAGTGAGGTTTTTCTAACAAAAGTACTTTCTGGGAGCCAACATTTCGCTTAAAACAATTGAAGTGTAAGAAAATAAGCGATTTCTTAAAAAAATTTTGATTTCGAAACCTTTGAACGTAAATAATTGTCAGTGAGGAGGCCGAGTGTGTGGATTCTAATAAAAATGCTCAGGCTGGTGGGTGAGTTCCCGTGCCAAACTATCAAACAACTACCTGGAAGGAAACCTCAGCATTGAATTCACATTAAAACAACCCAAAATATAAAAAAAATACCTGGAAACACATTGGAGCTCTTGTCATAAAGATGAAATTGTGAACCTATAAAATCAAAAAATCTTCTATCTAAAAACTACCTGGAAGCAAACATCTGCATTGAATTCACATAAAAACAACCCAAAATATAAAAAAATACCTGGAAACACATTGGAGCTCTTGTCATAAAGATGAAATTGTGAACATATAAAATCAAAAAAACTTTATCAAAAAACTACCTGGAAGCAAACATCTCCATTGAATTCACAAGGGACGTAGCACACATATAAAAGCGACACGACGCTCACATCGAGGCATTACACAGCGCGACGTCAACGAGAGCTCAGCGGTGAAAGTTATAAAATGAAAGTGCAAGTAAATGAGTAAACTGCACCTTCAATAGACAATAACTCAAGACATCTTGCTGCCACCGCTCCACATATAATTTGAATTGTTAAAAAATTCATCGAAGTGGCCGTTGTAAATTGCCCAAACGCATTCAACTATTTGAAAAGCGTGGCGATGACAAAATTAAAAGAGGTATTGTAAGTAAATTTAAATCGAATTTTTGTTCACCTCATTGTACAATTTTCACTTTGTTAATGTTTTCTTTTCTGTCTTTATTTTTTGTCTTCATTTAACAGGGGTACTTAATGGCCCTGACATTAAGAAAGCTATTCAAGAGCAACTTTGAATCATCGCTTCATGATTACAATCATTCAATGGCATGGATTTACCTTCAGCGTGTATGCACCAGAGTGTTGGGAGGGGATCGAGACGCGGAACGGAAGCAAGAGAATGGGTGGAAGATGTGCTGTTTTATTTTGAGAAAATCGGCACGTCGATGACATTAAAGCTGCATTTTCTTCATTTGGACGATTTATCAAACAACTCCCTACCGAATCCGATGTGCAAGGAGAACGGTTTCACCAAACCACAATGCCCATGGAAAAACGGTACAAAGGCAAAAACTCGACGCATTGCTTGCAGCGGTAATTATCAATTTTATTGATGCATTGTTTTGCATTCCTTTTTTGAATTCTTTTCTAATTCATTTCAGGTATGTTGATAGTGTCACAACATCACCCTGTATGATGTTAATGAAGTATCTGAAAAAGAAAGAGCTGATGATGGAGGGCAGTCTGGAAGTAACGTCCCTGTGGACACCATAAGTTCTGAGTCAGAGTCAGATTCGGACGATTTGGATCCACAACTTAATAGAGTGCGATTTGCAAGTCCAGGGCCATCAACAGTATAAACATAATACGAATATTTTATAATTTTTGTAATAGATAGCATAGTATTGTAGTGCCATCCCTGCTGAGACTACTAATCCCTACAACACTGAATCATTATTACTAAATATCCATGCTACTACTCTTTGTTACAACCCTAACTCTAAATGTCAACCCTTACCACCTAAGGACTAAGATTAATAAAATCAGTAATAGTATAACAATGAAACCTGCAACATGCCTTTTCACTACAGGAGAAGGCTTTATAGTATCTCAATGTTGAAGTAAAGAAAACACAAATGAAATCAAAAAAATTTTCGGGAAAATTTTTCCCTTTTGCGACTATCTAAGGGCTACCTAAACGTGTTAAGAATCATGCCCAGGAAGTTCATATGTTCTAGAAAGTTGTTATTTATCTTAGGATCATTCTTGTAGTTGATTGTTTCCTTGAATTTTGAACGGTTTGCTACCTATGGACCTGAACAGGGGAAAAAGGTAAAAAAAAATTGAATTTTTTAAAGTTATTTGCGATTTTGACTTTGCAGATGAAGTTTTTTTTTGATTTTATATGTTTATAATTTTTGTTCTTTGTGACAAGAGCTACAATTTCCGAACGGTTTGCCAGATATGAGCTTGAGAAAACGATCACTTTTTTGCAAAAATGACAGCGAGGCCCCACTTCTTTGGGGGCCCACTAAAAAAAACCTGGAGGACTTTGGGTAAAACTGGGAGACAGGGGTCTTTTTTTTGGTCTTTTATCACGTAGTGGTGTCCGTATATGGTTATTTTTCCATGGCTTAAAAAATTACACACTGTGTAATTTACGACGTAATAATAAATACAATAAACTTCATATCCCAGACCAGGGAACGGCAACCTTTTCAGACGGAGCTGCCAAAAGTTTCAATTTACAAAATGTTCTAGTTTTTAAAGAGCCAATAACTTTTCGACGTAGAATACGTCTTATCTTACGGTATGAGGAGTCATGTCAGGTTTTTATTGTTGTAATCTTTATTTCATTGAATTTGAGGAAACGGCTAGATGCATTTTTTTAAATTTTTTTTTGTAGGTAAATGAAGATGTTATCTTTCGTTTCATATACATTTCATATTGGTTGATATATTTCTAGTATTTTAATTTCTCAAATGAAAATTGTTTAAACACATTACTCAAACATATGTGTGGTGTTTGGTTGAGAGTTTTTGGTTGCTCAACATTGCTTAGGAACATGTATCTAGTAAAAAGTGAAACGAACAGCAAGCTAATGTTGCTTGGCAACATGTATCTAGAAAAACGTGAAACAAACAGTAAGCTAACGTTATAAAGCTTTTTTGCGAAAGCTTCAATAAAGCTGTTGTAACATTAATTTTGAATTGTAAAGCGTAAAGCTTTCACACAACGCTCGAATGCTAATGCAGAAGACTCGATAAGGTAAATCTTTTTTAATATTAGGGCGGCCCTCTCAACATTCGCAGAACTTATTTCAATAAAAATATTAATTAAAATACATAAATTAAATTAAGTTTAAAAAAATTGAACATAATATTTTTTTTTTTAAACGGACTTGAATCAAATGCCGTTGGTAAATATAAAAATTACAGCAGACAGTTGTCCGAGGCCTTCGGCCACGGACTGTCCCTGCCGGCTGTGTCATAGACACGGCCATTAAGTTTAAGTAGAATACGCCATCCGATAAGACAGAAAACATATATAACAATAAATGATAAACAATATAAGCAAATGAATTTATTGTTATATATGTTTCTGTCTTATCGGATGGCGTATTCTAAGTTAAACTTAATGGCCGTGTCTCTGACACAGCCTGCAGGGACAGTCCGTGGCCGAAGGCCTCGGACAACTGTCTGCTGTAATTTTTTTTATTTCAATATTATGTTATTTAATTAGGATTAGTTATATAAATTTGATTTTTGATTTAAAATAAAAAAAATAAAGGTATGAGATTTAAACCATTGATATTTGATTCATATCTTCCTTTTTATAGTATATATTTATTATTTATTTATTTCGGAGGTTTGCCAACATTTATAATTGACGAAACAATTTCGTTATTACAACGAAACTAATTTTTCGGAAGATAAAGCGAGAAAAGCAATCAAAAAAATTTGTGAGCGTAAAAAAGGAGGCCTGCCAGAGAACATGGTGAGCGTGAATGCTGGGTCACGTACTCATCTTAAATCAGTTCTTTTGCAACAGCCGAAAGTGGTAGACATGTTCCTCCGCCGGAATAATTTAAAAAAATTATTAAAACAGACTAATTAGTTATACTTAGGAAGAATATAAGTGTTTGTGAAAAGTAAATTGTGTGAATTTATGTGATTGCTGTGATCGTTCGTGTAAATTGAGTGTCTATAAATCAAGTAGACAAATAAACAGAATGCAAGGAGCAACATGACAGCAAAGGAAGTGACGCATTCATAGCAGAAAACCTACCCCGAAATATGTATGATCATTTGAGTGTGTGTGTATGAGCGAGACGGTTCAAATCGCAACAAAACGTTAGTGTGTTTTAACCATAATTCGGTCGCGCATGTTTGGTTGCATTGGTATTCGGACTCGAAATCAATGAAAACGAAGAAGTCAAATGAGCAAAGTGTTTCAAGTACGACGATCATATAAAGTAACAATGACATGAATTGAATCAGAATTTTAGCAAATTTGTTTAAAATAACTAAAAGAGCAGTTACAGAAGCTGGTGACACAGCGATCACCGGCTTAAAGACGTGAAGATGTGGCTCTACAATTGAATGACAGAACCCTCAACACAACAACAATTGCATATCTTAAGAAAACAATGATGTAGTTCTATGTTAAAGGAAATTTTGACCATAGATCAATTGCTGTGATGAAACCCATATGGGAGTAGAGCTCATGTTCATGGTAAGTACTTAGACACACATAAGTAGATATGTATAAATCGTAACTGCAGGACCTGACTACAACGGGCACAATAACACTCAACCTCTCGACTACCATAATCTTTTTCCAGACGAGTGGGATGAATGGCTGTAATATATTTAACAATTTAAAACCGTTTTCGAAACTTAAATTCAAAAATTTTTTATCAAAACACCTGCAATGTAATACTAGCAGTGTATTTATATACAATTAACAATAAATAAGTTCAAACACACTTAAAATGTTCATTGCAGCAATGAAACAAAATCATAGCAGCAATGAAACAAATTCATTGCAGCAGTGAAATATTTTCATTTCAGGAACGATACTTATTCATTTCAACAATAAAACAAATTCATGGCAGCAATGAAACAAATTCATTGCAACAACGAAACAAATTCTTTGCAATAATGGATCAAATTCATTGCAGCAACAGCTATACTTTCATTACAGTGATGAACAATTTGCAGTTGATGAACACATTTTCGTAGCGGGAATGAAACTGTACGTTAGCTCACTTTCGATGACAAAAGTTGTTGGGGTGATGAACAATTTCATTCCTGTGACGATGCTTTTCCGTTCAGTGAACTTAAAAAAAGGGAAGAGAAGTGTGATAGGAGAATAAACAAAATCACCACCGTGTATAAAAAAATTGCAAGTTCTTTGGTGCTACCATGGAGGTGAATGGCACCAAAGAACTTGCAATTTTGATTTTTTGTTACAAACTATTTTATAAACCCTATTCAATGATAGCTACGAAAACGTCATTCTGAATTTAAATTTATGATCCATAATACATTTAATCTCTGAAATAATTATTGTGCAATATTCTTTATGAAAAAAGTAGTGCGGCACTTCGGAGGTGAAAATATAAAATGGTACTCACCAGAAATTCTCCACAAAAATGCTGAAAACAGAAAAAATCTGCCTTTGAACTTAATACTTTCACAGGTAATGTGGAAATATTTGTATTTTAATTTGTAGTTTTGTTTGATGGCACTGGCTCCGGGTCCAGTAAAAGAGAATAAAAACTTATTCTACATGTCTCATCACGGTTGAGAGGTGATAGATTGAGGGAGAAAAAAGTACGTCACAGTTTCAAATTTTCTTGTTTAGTCGTTTAAAATAAATAAAAAAATTGTAAGATAAGCAATGGCCTCATACATAAAGTTTAAACTGTGACGACATGCGCAGAGAGAAGAAATAAGTTGCACACTTCTTTGCGTAACCTTTATTTTCTCAACCGCGATGTCTCATTACTCCAAATTAGAGAGAGGAACTAACCTTTAACATACTAAATTCGTGATAAAAATACGATATTTTTTTTGCTCCACATGTATCAACTGTGCAATTTTTCCATGATAAAACAGTTTTAACTAAATTGAGTTTCTAAGCATTGATTAAGCATGGTCCAAATAATTTTATGGCATTAATTAATTTCCGGTGGCCTGGGTTTGCCTCCCACCACCGTTCATAATGGCAGTGAAAATACAAGAACGAAAAAGAAAACGACGACCCCCGCAAAAGTTATAAGGACCACGATTTAGGGATATGCACCTGGACCGTGAGAACTCTATATAGATCCGGTGCAAGTATCCAATTGGCAGATGTCCTCGAAAGTTATAAAGCTGACATTACCGCAATGCGATGGACAGGACATGGCTGCACACGGAAAAGGAACTGCGACATATACTACAGTTGCCATGAGAAAAAAAACATGAATTTGGCTGCCGATTTGTAGTTGTCAAAAAACTGCGACATCTAGTCTCTAGGTTCAATCCTGTGAGTGAACGTATAGCCACAATCCGCATAAAAGCGAAATATTTTTATCTTTCCCTAATTTGTGTGCATGACCCGACAGAAGAGAATGATGATGATGCCAAAGACATATTCTATGAGCTCCTAGAGGAAACGTATGACCGCTGCCCTGGCCATGATATTAAGATTGCACTAGGAGATTTTAATGCTAAAGTAGGCAGGGAGAATGTGTTTCATCCAACTATTGGCAATTTCAGTCTACATGCTGACAGTTCCGAAAACGGTATGAGACTGATTGACTTTGCCACGGCAAAAAACATGGTCATTAGTGGTACGAGATTCCAGCATAAAGACATCCACAAGGCTACTTGGATATCCCCTGATCAAAGAACGAAATTGATCACGTGGTAATTGATGGAAGGCACTCATCCAGTGTAATGGACGTACGAGTGATCAGAGGAGCTAACATTGATTCTGATCACTACCTGGTAGCAGCAGAGGTTCGCACAAGATTAAGTAGATCGAAAATCGTACAAAACCAGACGCAGAGGAAGCAGGACATCGGAAAGCTGCAATTACCAGAGTTAGCCACAGCCTACTCAAGGAAGCTCTCGCAACTTTTGGCACAGAACCCACTCCCTCCCGATAACGATCCTGAAGCGCAGTGGAAACCCATTTCCGACTCTATAAAAACTGCCGCAACAACCGTACTTGGTTTTGAAAAACCAGCTTCGCAACAAACCATGGTATGATGAAGAGTGTTGCATCGCAAATGATGAAAAAACGCTGCACGCATGGCAATGCTTCAGTCAATTGCAACGCAAGCTTCGACTGAGCGGAATAGGGATAAAAAAAGGAGGTAAACCCTCTCTTTAGGCGTAAGAAACGGCAGTGGAGAAAGCGCGAGTGTGAGAAAATTGAGTTATACAGACGGAAGAACGAAGCCCAAAAATTCTACCAAAAAGTGAGAAACGGAACTAATAGACATGGTTTACGGCCCCCCTTCTGTAAAGACAAGGACGGAAATCTCATCGCAGATGTGCAGAGCATGTTGGGAATATGGAGAGATCATTTCTCTGCGCTATTGGTACCTGAGATATCCAATGACGCGACAATCAATCTAAATTTGGACGACGACGGCGATTGCCCCCTCCCAACCTAGACGAGGTCAGAACAGCTATTGGCCGGCTTAAGAACAATAAAGCCACAGGAGCCGATGGATTACCGGCGGAGCTGTTTAAGGCTGGCGGCGATGAGGTAAGGTGCATGCATCAGCTCATTAGCAAAATTTGGTTAGATGAATGCATGCCCGGCGATTGGAGTCTCAGTGTACTATGTCCCATATTTAAACAAGGTGACCCGAGTCTCTGTGCCAACTACCGTGGAATAGGCCTTTTATCCATAGCATATAATGTGTGAAAGACTAAAACCGATTATCGCTGACCTGATTGGGCCATACCAGTGTGGCTTTAGGCCAGGAAAATAGCGCTACGCCAAATCCTAAAGTAGACCCACGAAAAACAAATCGACACCTATCATCTATTTGTCGATTATAAGGCGGCCTTCGATAGTCCGATACGGGGGAAACTCTACGAAGCAATATCTAAACTTGGTATTCCTGCATAACTCATACGCCTTTGCAGGATGACCCTGACGAACACCAAATCCGCAGTGAAAGTTGGTAAGGATCTTACCGAACCTTTCGAAACTAAGCGAGGCCTCAGGCAAGGCGACACCCTATCGTGCGATCTCTTTAACATCTTAATAGAGATTATTCTGAGAACAGCTGCAGTCAACATGGATAAAACCATCAGCAGCAAAAGTCACATGCTACTCGCGAATGCTGATGAAATAGATATCATTGGACGCACAGTTAGAGAAGTTACAGCGGTGTTTTCGAGAATTGAAAAGGAGTCAGGAAAAGTGGGTCTGACGGTAAATGAGGACAAGACAAAATAATGGTTTCAACGAGCACGGCCTCAACGCGATTAGACCAAGGCGTGAACGTTAATAACCGTTATAATTTCGAGGTGTTAGAGGAATTTATATACCTCGAATCCATACAGTAAATTTATAGTAGAGCCGCCATTTGTCTCATATGACGTTTCCTTTCACACTCTGCGTGATGCGGTCGGTGTGATAGAGAGATGTTTGACGAAAAGTGGGATACACCAGGTGGAATTACAATAACTTCTTGCTTTAATTGTTCATGTCGTTTTGGTGAAAAGCTGTGAAATTTAAATGTGGTTTAAGCTTTTTTATTGACTGTTATTGTTAGAATACATTTGTGTTGTATTTAACACAATAATTTTAAGACACAAAACGAAATGCCGTTGTTGTTATTTTGTTCGTTGTTTTGAACCATTGCCACTATCTGGTATTAGTAAAGCAATTATTTTCAACATCAAACGTAAATATCACACCAGGCCAAATGTCATAAATTTGGTGGGAGAACTAGTAGATCTACTATAAGTAATAATCTATGCTCGGATCTGCCGTAAACATAAACAACAACGTCAGCCTTGAAATCAAGCGGAGAATTGTGCTTGCGAATATATGAGAGATAAAGCCCTCTCTTGAGTAACCAAAGTCCAACTATAGCAGACTCTCATACAACCTGTCTTGCATTATGGCGCAGAATCCTGAGTGTTATCGCAAGCAGACGAAACATCTGTAGGAGTCTTCGAGAGAAAAATACTCCGAAAAATGTATGGCCCTATAGTGCACAACGGCCAGTATCGGCGGCGCATGAACCATGGGCTGTATGAGCTATATCCCGACATTGACATAGTTAAGTGGATCAAAGTAACACGATTGCGCTGGCTAGGCCATGTCAGTAGAATGGATGAAGACGAACCAGCACGAAGGGTTTTCGAAACCGAACTCGAGGGAAGACGAAAAATAGGAAGACCAAGACTCCGCTGGAAGGATCAGGTTGACGAATCCCTGGGTACACTTGTTATTGCCAACTGGAGAGATAAGGCAAAAGATCAAACTGGTACGCGAAATAAGTTATTTTCTTTTTGTAAGGTCCCTGACTAGTCGGGGTTGTTCGTGACCGGATAAGGAAGTAAGTAATTAATTTCTAATTTTTAATCAAAAATATACCTGGAACATATATATTAGAGAAAAAACAGAATGAGCCTTTATTTCGAAAAAAAATTAATTTTTTGTTTTACATAAGTATATTCGTGGTTTTTATCAGTCATAAGGTTTTTTTCGTGTTCTGAAAAACAGTAAAAATCAGTTAGAGGTAATAACTTATGACCATCGATACGTTTGATAGAATATTCTTATGAAATTCAAGTTTCGCTAAACTTTAAATTTAATTGAAAAATTGGGAAGAAAAAGTATGGATGATCAAAATGTCAAAATGCTGTTATGAAAAAACATACTACGATAACCAAAATTTTTAAAATATAAGTGTTTTTTTTAGGAAGTTCCGAGGATGGTGGGATACCAGAGTGGTGTTTCTTCCCAAAGTGGGAAAAGGCTCTCGCAGTCCTTCAAAAGATTTTAGGTTTGTAATTCTGGTCTCGTTCCTACTGAAAATTATGGAACGGCGGATAGACGGGAACTTATGGGCGAGAATTGATATAAGACTTCTATCTGGTGCACAGGCTGAGACCTGCAAGGAAAAATCTACAGAGACAGGACTGCATGATCTGGAAGGATACATAGAGAAATTGTTTGCTGCCAAAGACTATATGTTAGTAGCCACTCTTGACATTGCGGATGCGTTCGAATGTGAATGTAACAACTAATGCGATAGAATTGGCGCTATCCGGTGAACGTGGATCTGTTGTTCCTTGTAGACCAACTGCTCAACATGAGACGTGTCACAGCCGACTTGGTCATCTCGACCTCTACCAGATGTGTTAACAGAGGCACACCCCAAGATGGGGTCATGTTTCCACTTCTAAGAAACCTTTCGCTGAATGACATACTAGTCACTCTCTAAAATTCGGTTGCGAAAATTGTTTCGTATGTAAACGACGTTTCAATATCTATTAGGGGCAAGTATTCCTGTACGCTAATGGGCATTCTCCAAGGTATCTTGCGGACTTTGGGCGAGGGAAAGCGGGTTAGCTATAAACCCGGCCAACACCAAGCTGCTCCTTTTTATCCAAAGGTATAAAACTCCTATCGTGAAACCTACTACGTTGAGTGGTTAAGCTTGCAGAACACCTGGGTGTTAGTTTAGACAGCAAGCATAGTTTTGGACTCAACCTGGTGGAAAAGGCGAAAAGAGCGGAGCGGAATATTTGACTCATCTGACGTTTCCTTTCACACTCTTCGTGGTGCGGTCGGTGTGATAGAGAGATGTTTGACGAAGAGTGAAATACAGCAGGTGAATTTACAATAACTTCTCGCTTTAATTTTCCGTGTCGTTTTGGTGAAAAACTGTGAAATTTTAATGTGTTTTACACATTTTTATTGACTGTTATTGTTAGCACACATTTGTGTTTTATTTAACACAATAATTTTAACACACAAAACGAAATACCGAAGCTGGTATTTTATTGGATGTTTTGAACCATTGCCACTATCTGGTATTATTGAAGCAATTCTTCGCAACATCCAACGTTCATATCACACGAGGCCAAATGTCATAAATTTGCTGCGAGAATTGTTAAGTCTAGTATAATAATTAGTCTATTCTATGTATGTACCTTTTAGAGGACTATAGTTTGTAAATGGGGACTTTCTCCGAGGATTGTTCACTATATCTATACAGTGGAGGTTAGACCGATAGTCCTATGTGGAGGTTATCGTGTGGTGGCAGGTGTTAGAGAGACTCACCTATGGTGCAGTACTGACGAGGTTTCAGAGAATGGCAGCGATGTGCATCACAGGTGCTCTATGCACTACTCCCACTGATGCACTGAATGTAGTGCTATATTTGTTACCGGTTTACATTATAGGCAGTCTGATTGCTTCCACGTCTGCCATCAGGCTCCACTTGTCGAACACTCGAAATCGGAAATAACACACTCTCGTACCGGAAACGCACTCCTGGTAAAGACGGATATGTAAATTTCTACATGGATAGTTCGAAAATTAATGATTGGGTATGCTGCGGGGTCTGCCCTATGGAACTATAATTGTCCCTTTGTCGCAGACTACCTGATCATTGTACCGTGTGTCAGGCGAAAATATTTGCTATTAAAGAAGTAACCTACTGGCTGAGGAATAATACCCCAGCAGTTTTTGAGGTCAATGTCATCTCGGGCAGCCAGTCGGTCATTAAGTCCTTGGAATCAGTAATCCTGAATTCAACATATGCCCAGAACTGCAGCAGATTTCTTAAGGAGATGACTCAGCAGTACGATATTCACCTCATGTGGTTGCCAGGGCATACGGTCATTCTGGGGAACTGTAAAGATAGGAACTGCTGGGCTGGCCAGACTCCTGACTACCTTACAGGTTCTGCAGGAATTGGAGCGTGTTGGAACGCCCCTAGTAACATGTAACCATACCCCTGCGCTCCGGTATGATAATGCAGCATAACACCAGCAACATCGAACACAATTCATATCATATATGTATGGCTTAATGATAAAGTAATAAAATTAAAAACTTTTTTTAAATTAAGTTTGGACCAGTGGAGAAATATATCAACAGCTTCTGAATTTCTCACCAATTTCACGATTTTAAATCACTAAATGCTGTCTTTTCAAACTACTGTTTTATATTCTAGTCAAGGGGAACATTTTTTGAAAATATTATTTTAATTACAAGCAATTAATATTATTCTTTTATTTTAATTTAACTTTGTCATACATAGATTACTAGTTTTTAAATTTTTTACCAAAAGGATTCCCGACCTGGACTCATCACATCTATGAGGCCATATACTTATATCAATTTTGAACCACATATAATGTGAAAAGTGTGAAATAAGTAGCACAGAAATACATGTTTGCTAGTTTTAAAGTTTTGTTAATGGTTCGGGAGGTATCGGCCTCTAAGACTGAAAATACAGGATCAGTCAAATCGGTTTTTGACACATCCAGAACACCAGAACAATATATTGCAATTATATTTCGTTTGTATCTTTTGTATGTACTCGTATTAGAATGTATTATTGTTTTACATGTTAGGAAAATTGTGCAATATCTAACAAATTATGCTAAAACTTTGACGAAAAATATCAAATATTCATGTTTCAAAAAAAATTCTGGTAAATTCCTAAAAATTATGCTAAAAAAACACAAATTATGCCAAACTGGCAACACTGGTCGCGTGAGTTGACGGCGTCTGCTCAAAACATATTTTGTGTCAGTACACATATTTTTATTGTTTCATTATTTTTATTTGTACAGCCCGGTGTTCA
This sequence comes from Phaonia tiefii, assembly GCA_963931995.1. Lineage (NCBI taxonomy): Eukaryota > Metazoa > Arthropoda > Insecta > Diptera > Muscidae > Phaonia > Phaonia tiefii. Next base: position 188,367,057 of record OZ008368.1, on the reverse strand, counting down.
AATCAGCTGAAAAGTAGCGAACATTGTTTGGTCATAATATCAAACTATATTGTTTGAGTAAAAAACTCAGCTGAACATGAATTTCCGGTTTTTATGCAGAGTCTATGTAAACCAGAACAGAAATTTCAGTCGGGTGAACCGACTTAAACATACACTCATCCAAAGTCATCCATTGCGACCGAGTTCCCCCAGAGCAGAGTGGCATTGCGCTAAATATTATTCAATAAAAAAATTGTTGCAATCCGTGAGATGTGCGCTTTCTAGTTTTCACACTCATTGATTGGGCCCTACAGTTTTAAACCGGTTCCGAACGGTATTTTGAGAAGCGAAATATTATTCAATACCCAACTTAATTATGATCCTAGGTGATTATGGGAAGCTACCGTGACTACCAGCCAATTCTCCGCCAAATATTTTTATGGGAGGTACAAAAATGGTTATTACAGTATTACACGCAAAATATTGATTAGTACCAAATTTTGCAAGATCGATAGTGGTATACGGGAGATATCGAGTCGGCCAGCCGGAAAGCCGCTCAACTTTTGTATGGGAGGTACGAAAATGGGCGTGGACATTAGTTAATCTTGAATTTTTAGGAAAACATTGCCGAGTACCGAATTTCATTAATATCGCTAGTAGTCTATGAGAGCCCAACTTTTGTGTGCATTTGACTAAATTTTATCTAGTAACAAAGTTCAAAAAAGATTGGTTCGGTTTTGCGGGAGGTATCTTGCCGAACAACCAGCCGGCCCCAAAACTTTTCTTTGTGGGGCGTGGCAAAATCACCTTTGTCTTAATAGGTGATTGGCGTTTGATGATACGAAGCCTATAACCTATCTTCGGAAGTGTTGCACCCGGCTTATCTCATGGAGAACCCGGACGATCACCAAGCTTTTTGTGGGAGGTACCAGAATGGGCGTGGCAAAACGACACATTTTCCGTAGAAGAATGGCATTGGACTAAATTTTGTCTAGTACCAAAGTTCATAACGATTGGTTCGGTTTAGTGGGAGGTATTTTGCAGAACAACCAGCCGGTCGAACAACGTATGTATGGGAGGCACCAACATGGGCGTGGCAGAATCACCCTTGCCTTACTTGGGGACACACGTTTGATAACATGAAGTCTATAACCTAATTTAATTAAGATTGTTAGTGTTTCACGCGACTTATCGCATTGACAACACGGAAGACCCCCAAGCTTTTGCATGGGAGGTACCAGAATGTGGGTGGCCAGGCCAAAACGCCCATTTTCAATCCCAAACTAACCATGAACAAATAATAGACAAAATGACAAAATTTAGCTCTGATTGATAAATATTTACGGCAGTTATTGTGTTGACCAGCCAGCCAGACAGACGGGCATGGCTCAATCGTCTTAAAAAGTCCCAAAACGAAGTTCGTCCAAAGATACTGAGCGTCTAATATAGCTCCTTCTACGCGTTAAATTTTTTCCGTATTAAATGATATGTACTCCCATCCTACGTGGCCGTCGGTGGTGCAATGGATAATGATCCCTGCTCTAACCACCTTACAATTTGTTTCGACGGTGGTCACCTCGCATAGTGACGGTGACGCTATCGAGTATTTAGCCATGAAAATGCTTCTCAAAAATAACGTTCGGAACCGGTGTAAAACTGTAGGTCCCAATCAGTGCGTATAAAACTAGAAAGCGCACAGCTCACTGGTTGTGAGAAGCTCTCTCCGATTCCTTCATGGAATGTAATGGGAAACCATTTATTTTCTTACTCCCATCCTATGGGTGAGGGTATAAAAAAGAACCTGCCTTTTTTACATAAACTATGTGGACTGAGTGGCCGTCGCTGGTGCAATGGCTATTAGGGGTAGCTGTTGTGCATGAGAACGTAGGTTCGATCCCTGCTCTGACCACCTTACATTTCCTGCGAGAACTGTCACCGCGCTTAGTGATGGCGATACTATCGAGTACTTAGCCATGAAAAAGCTTCTCAAAATACCGTTCGGAAATACTGTAGGTTCCAATCAGTGGGTGAAAAATTAGAAAGCGCATAGCTCATTGGTTGTGAGACAATCTCCCCAATCCCTTCATGGGATGTAATGGGAACGGCTATTATTATGTAGACTGAGTGTAAACAGTGAAATTGGTACACAGAATGTCTGGCAATTTAGTTTTTCTATTAGTTTCAATGGCTAATTAGGTGACATAGACTAATTTATTATGTTGTTTTTGAATGGGGAATTTTTTCGAAGTTCGGCGAAATTACAAAAATTGCTTGTACAGGGTGGTCCAAAATTAACAAAGGGGTTTGAATTGCTTATAACTTTTTTTTTATTATAATTTTTTTTCTTTTCTTTTCAGTATTTCGTAAAGAAGACTCGGGGAATTTAAAATGGAGCAGTACTCAATTGAACAACGTGCCCAATTTGTGGAGCTTAATTTTTCAAATCAACGATCCATTGTTTTGACTCAGCGTGCATATCGTCGTTATAGAGTCAACAATAAACCGTCTGGTTGCAAATTTTCGCCAACAAGGGGCAGTAAGAAACCTTCCTGGTGCTGGCAGACGACGAACGGTGCACACGGATGACAATATTGAACTGGTACAGAGGAGTATTCGGGAAGATGGAGAAACATCAACCAGGAGACGCTCGACACAACTTGGCCTCTCGCGAGCGTCGCTGCAGAGAATTTTGCATACAATAGGAATGTTTCCATACAAGATTCAGCTTGTCCAAGAATTGAAACCGACAGATTACCAGCAACGACTTGATTATGCAGTTTGTTTTCGGCAAAAAGCAGAAGAAAATCATAATTTTGTTCATAATATAATTATGAGCGACAAAGCCCATTTCAAATTAAGTGGGTTCGTTAATAAGCAAAACTGCAGGATATGGGCTACGGAAAATCCGAGAGTAGGTCAACAGCGAGAATTACACCCACCTAAGTGTTCGGTTTGGTGCGGTGTTTCATCGGAAAGGATAATTGGTCCTTATTCTTTTGAAAATGAACACGGGGTCGCCGTTTCCGTGAATGGTGACAGATATCGGACAATGTTGGACAATTTTTTAAGGCCAGCCGTGGAAAACCATCCGCAAGTATGGTTCCAACAAGATGGAGCCACAGCCCACACTGCACGGGACACAATGGCTCTTTTACGGGACATCTTTCGTGAACGAATTATTTCGCGTACAAGTGATTTTAATTGGCCTCCGCGTTCACCGGATTTAGCCGCTCCAGACTGTTTTCTTTGGGGTTATTTGAAAGGAAAAGTCTACATGAATAAGCCTAGAACCATCCAGCAAATAAAAAGCAATATACGCGACGAAATAAACACCATAACACCTGAAGTTTTGCGAAAAGTGATGGAAAATGTGTTGGAAAGAGCACGAATATGCGAAGCAAAAAATGGCCACCACCTGCAAGATATTATTTTTCATAACTAAACTAAAAATATTCCCCATTTATATACTGTATTTAAAAAAAAAAAATTAATAAATATGTCTTAAATAAAAAGTTATAACGAATTCAAACCCCTTCGTTAATTTTGGGCCACCCTGTACTTGTCGGGCATCATTTCATTGATTTATATGGATTTATATTAAATACATGTTATTATGAAACATTATCGCATACATTCTTCTTAAAAATTCCATTAGGAATAATTGTTGAAAAATTACATTCGCTTGTCATTCATTTTAATGACAAAAAACTAGGTACAATAATTCTTGTGAATGCTAATTTTACGCTATTGAATTCAATATTGCAATTAAAAATGAGTCACATTAAATTAGGAATGTTAATGGTTTAGATCAAGGGTCTTCATACTATGGCCCGCGGGCTAAATCTGGTCTGCAAGATCATTATCAGTTGGCACTATACTAATTTAGCATGTTATCAATACGAAATCATTCCCACTGTCATCGATAAAATTTGAAAACTTTCCTTAAGCTTAACAGCGGAATATTTATGCATGAAAGGTCTCCGAAACTTCGCGTGTGATTTGAAAAAAGGCAGCGTAATGTCTGATAGTTCAGGGATGTTAGAAATAGAATTTTAAAGTAAAGAGCAACGGGTTTTCATTTTTAAGAAATATTTTTAAAACAAAGCATTTTCAGTGACGAGCGTAATTTTTATCTTGATGACTCAATTAATCGTCACAGTTGTCGCAGTTGGGATTCACAAAATACACGTGGACTGCTGAGACATAAATGCATCGACGACGTGATGGTGTGAATTTTGGGCTGAATACTTGATAGTGATTGAACCTTAAGTCGGAACGGAAGAAACTTAAAGATGCAAGTGATTCACAGCAATTCGTTTTTGGTATGCTCCCTATAATTTTTAAACAGTTTCAATCATCCTACCAACAATTGGCCGATTTGCCTGACGTGTCCAGATGTAGAATTGGAAAATACTGTAAACGATTCTTTTAATTTTTGTAGTTAGTTTTATTTACATTTTCTTTGAAACTACATGCTGATATAAAAAAGAAGCCTTAGCACCCAAAAGGCATTATAATTATAAACAACTTAATTTATATATCGTAAGGAAATACGGAAAATAAAGAAAAAAAAAACCATTGACGCGTTTCTCAATTTTCTTTCATTCATACATTTGTTAAGATCAGATTTCAATAGGGATACAATAATTGGTGATTTTAAAGATATCGGCAATTTATTGTATTCAGTTCCACACATGTACGAGTATTCTATGCGTTGTTTTCCAAACAACCGTAATTTGGAAACCCGGCCAAACGACGATATACAGTGGCTCAATATCATAATGGGACACTAACCCACATAATAAAATATATATTATTTTTAAAATTTGGTAACGGAATTTTGACTTTATTTTTATGATTGCCACGTTATTGTTTATTATTTAAGGAAATAATTGCTGAATTATATTCAATTGAAATAAATTTATAAGCATTCATTCACAATAATACAGATCACGACCCTCAAAGTAATAATGGGACAGATGGCAACCATTTTCAGTTTAGCTTTAGATAACGGTACCAAATGTTTTTTTTTTTTGACTGGCACTTTTAAGAGAACTATATATAGAATATTTCAGTCAGTTGTGTTATAAATATCCATCATGGCGCCACGTCGTTCCCAAACATCGCCAGAGCTGAGGAGATTAATAATTACCCACTCAAAGTGTGGAAAATCTGTGGGAGATATCGCGGAAATAGTAAACCGACCAAAATCTACAGTGTTTAATATTATTTAAAGATATAAAAACTCAGAAAATTTTGAAAACATTGGGAAACCGAGCAAGCGAAAAATATTTTCGGATTCAGACGAGCGTTGGCTCGAACAGCAAATAAAGAAACGCCCACATCTTAGCGCACCTAAACTGGCGGCTGAAGCAGAAATATTTTTGGGGAAAAAAGCTAATCCCGAAACCATAAGAAATATTTTACGAAAGCATCAATACAACGGTCGAGTAGTTAGGAAGAAGCCTCATATCAGTAAAGTCAACAAGCTGAAACGACTATCATTTGCAAAAGAGCACAGAGGAAAAGATTTTTCGTTTTGGAGCAAAGTGATTTTTACTGATGAAAGTAAATTTAATATTTTCCGGTCAGATGGTCAGTCATACGTATGGAGAAAGCCGAACGAAGAGCTGCGCGAAAGAAATTTACCACCGACTGTGAAGCACGGGTCAGGGTCAGTAATGGTATGGGGTGCAATTTCGGCAGCTGGTCCTGGGAATCTTCATATTATTGAAGGAATTATGGACCACAAGTACTACCTAAACATTTTACGCTGTAACCTTTCAGAAACATCCGAAAAATTAGGCCTTTCCAACGAGTGCTATTTCTACCAGGACAATGCTCAAAGCATAAGGCTTATTATGTTCGGAATTGGTTGCTCTATAGATGAATTTCATGTAAAAATCGAGATGCATTGAACCGTACGTTCATAGTAGTTACGGTACGTATTACTAGAAGTGACACTACTTAAAAAATTATATAAAAAAGAACCCATTTTTATTTTTGGATATGGTATAGGTGAAGGATAAACCTTCCTAAAAAAATAATACACTGTAAAAAAACACTTGATCTTTTTAGTTTTTTCGTTAGTTAAAATTTTTTTTTGTTGTTATAAAATTTTTTACAGTGTATTTATTTTATTTTTTTAAACGTGTCATAAAGCTTGTTAAAATATCTTTTGAATGATACCAAGATCATGGAAATCGGTTCAGCCGATTCTGAGTTATTGTAGTTCAAATGGAGCTCTTTTCGACCATTTTCGCGTGTTTTCGAAAACTTTCCCACTGTGCCACGCCCAAAAAATCGCAAAACAGTCATTTCTAAAATGAGGGTTTGTTTGTATTGATCAAATTTAGCTATAAACAAAATTTCATCGATATCTGAGGGGGTCGGGTTCAAAATTTCAGTTTTATCTCGATTTTTCAATGAAATTCGTCTATAATTGCCCACATGTACTCGAAACACCACCACAATCGCCTGATTTAAACCCGATTGAACACGTGTGGAGTTATTTGGAACAAAAATTAAAAAATCACCACATTAACAACAAAAACACACGTACACTTGCTCTTAAGGAAGAATGGGAAAAACTATCAGCTAACTATTGCAGAAAGCTGGTTGAATCGATGCCGCAACGTTTGAAAGTGGTAATACAACAAAAGGGGCTCCCAACAAAATATTGAAGTTTTGAATATGATACCTTATTTACTTATTTTTTAATTCGTGTCCCATTATTTCGTATTACTAGAAGTGATACTACTATGAATTACTTTACTTTTTTTTGTTTCTTACTTTTTGTACTAATGAAAATGACTTCTGTTTATATTTATATATAAACTCATCGCATTAGCATTAAAACGATATATTTATATATTTTTTTAAGTTAGTTAGTTCAGTAGAATATAGGGAACATAAGTAATATTAATGGGTGTCCCAATTTAATTTTGAGCCACTGTAGTTGTTTTTTAGTCTTAAGTCTACATCTGTGTGATATAGGATTTTGAGAATTTCTTGTACATAAAGTAAGTCATTGATTTTTAGAAAAATTTACAGTTCTGTATCCAATATTGTTCAGTGATGTATAAACATATTAAAACTTGGTATCCATACAAAGCTCGAATTTCGATTACCGATTCAAAAAGGTTTTATAAAGCGAAAGAGTAGAATTTTAAAACTGTTGAATTTTAGTAAAATTAGGCTTTGTAAAAATGCGCTGAATAAAAGTAATTTCATGCTTGTGTCTAACAATTTGTATATTGTCGACTTAACGCACAAAGTGAATACATCCAAATACAGTTTGTCCGACTGCGATCACACTGATTGTCAAGCTGCGATCACACAGATTGTCCGACTGCGATCACAGATTGTTTGGTGTTAAACTCCTCCGAAATGGATAGACCGATTTGTATGACATTTTGTGTGCATATCGGGTAGGTCCCAGAATCGGTCAACATCTATTTTTCATACCCCTAAATGATAATGGTGACCCACCCCTATATAGAACACAGATTTGTCCGACTGCGAAACACAGATTGTCAGACTGCGAAAAAAACACACACTGATGTAGCGGCAGCGAATAGTTGTAGTGTGTGGGTACGGAGCACTCTCAGAGCAAAGAGAATAATCACGTGGTTATACGTATATCAAAATGAAATAGCAAGAGAGCAACGAAAATTGTGTGAACTTGTGTAGCGTATGTACGAACATGACAATGTATGTATGAACATGAGTCTGTGGCTTTGCATTCTCTTTGTTTTTGTGGGAATAACACAAAAAATATTAAACAAGAAAATAATGACACTTGTCTTTAAATATTTTTAACAGATTGTTTTTCTATCTCGAACGAAAATTTTCGTTCGTGTTCTATACGATAGAAAGTTGGTTTGGGTTTCACAATCTTGTCGTTTCAAGCCGAATGAAATCATAAAATTTTTCAGTACAAATTTTGGTTCCTCTATTTCGAATGTGCTTAGGAACAAACTTAGGAACAAACATAAAGTCAGGTGAACGAAAATTTCAACTTAGAAAAACCAAATTTGAATCGAATGTGAGTGACTGATTTTCGTTCGCTTAGCTATTCGTTCGATTTAATTAAATGAAACGTCATCATATGATTGAACGATGTTTTTTTTTTTATTTTCCAATGTAACATTTACTAATATGTTCATAGAAATCGAACAGGTACCGTGTAAAAAAAAGGTGTTAACATATGGCCCGTGAGTTCGAACACTCATTGATTTTTTTTAAAACACTTACTGCCGCGTCAATTTTACTCTTCAGACTTCTAATATGCATATCCCATGAAATACTGTTTTGTTGGGTAATTCCTAAATATTATCAACGTTCACGCTCTGGTCTAATCGCGTAGAGACCTTGCTCGCTGGAACCATTAATTTTGTCTTGTCCTCATTTACTTTCAGACCCACTTTTGCTGACTTCTTCTCAATTCTCGAAAACACCGCTATAACTTCTCTAACTATGCGCGCAATGACTTTTGCTACTGATGCTTTTATTCATGTTGACTGTTGCTTTTCTTATAATGATCGGAGGCCTCGCTTAGTTCCAAAACGTTGGGTAAGATCCTTACCAACTTTCGCTGCGGATGTGGTGTTCGTCAAGGTCGTCCTGCAAAAGCGTACTAGGTTTGCAGGAACACCAAGCTCAGAAATTGCTTCCTAGAGTTTCTCCCATATCGGGCTATCGAAGGCCGCCTTACAGTCGACAAACAGATGATACGTGTCGATCTTTTTTCGTGGACCTTACGCAGTATTTGGCGCAGAATGAAAATCTGGCCAGCGATAATTGCTTTTAGTCTTTCGCACATTATACTCGATATAACTTTATATGCTATGGATAGAAAGAAGGCTTATTCCACGGTAGTTGGCACAGAGACTCGTGTCACCTTTTATAAATATGGTGTACTATGTACTATGACACCAATCGCCGAGCATGCATTCATCTAACCAAATTTTGCTAAAGAGCTGATGCATGCACCTTTCAGCTCATCGCGTCTGTGACTTTGTTGTTCTTAAACCGGGTAACAGCTGTTCTGATTTCGTCTTAGTTAGGAGGGGTCAATCGACGACGTCGTTTAAATTGTGATCGAATATCTCCTCGTTATTGGATATCTCAGGTACCAGCAGCGCGAAGAAATGATATATCCATATTCACTTCATTTCATTTATTTATTACGTCTATGGACAAAAATCCTTACAGACTAGCATATTAAATTACATATGTGAACTACTATATAAATTCATTGAGTTACTTATACAAAAACTAACATGCTCTGCACATCTGCATTGAGACTTCCGTCCAGGACAGAAGGGGCCCCAGAACAATGTCCATTAGTTCTGTTTTGACTATTTGGTAGAATTTTAGGTCTTCGTTTTTCCTTCTGTATGTCTCAATTTTCACACTCTCGCGCTTTCTCTTTGCCGTTTTTTACAACCACCACTGTCTCCACTGCGCATCAGGATCGCCATCAGGACGGGGTGGATTCTGTGCCCAAAGTTGCGAAAGCTTCCTTGAGTAGGCTGTGGCTACCTCTGGTAATTGCAGCTTTTGGATGTCTAGCTTTTTCTGCGTCTGGCTTCGTACGATTTTTGGTCTACTTAATTTTGTGCGAACCTTTACTGCTAGTAGGTAGTGACCAGAATCGATCTTAGCTCCTCTGGATGTTAGCATCCATTACACTGGATGAGTGCCTTTCATCAATTACTACTTGATAAAGTTGGTTCTTCGTTCCTTAATCAGGGGATATATGCTGAAATGAAGTGGACTGTATTTGTAGTTAGAGCTTTATTCAGGTTAGGGCCAATTTCTTGGGCGGAGTGTCCTAGTTTGAGTTCTATAATTTCTCAAGGGTTGAGAAATTATATGAGGAGGTATTTTTCAAAACATGGCTATTCCACTTTTGACAAAAATGATTTTTTTTATTTTTTTTTGTTTGGTAGCATTGAATTGAATACTCAGCGAAAGTAAAATGTTTCAAAATGTCTATAATTGCAAAAGGAAAAAAATTGAAAAATGCATGATTTCATCAAAAGAAGATTATTCCACTTCACAATGACATTATCCATTTCAAATATACATTTTTGGAACAAAATATGATTAATCCTGAAGTTGATAACTACTTAAGTCTAAATTGTAACAAAACATGTTGTATCCCTACATTTTACACTCAGAACCTATGTTCTTTACCTTTTTAATTTGGCAAGCGGTAATTTTTGTTTTTGAATTACAATTAGACGACCAGAAGATGTGCGCAACTTGGCAACCCTAGAAAAAGGGAACCAAACAGTACTAGGAGTTCACTCAAACGCATTTCTCTCTCGCGTCATATCTTGCTTATTTCATACTTTTTGCATAGTTTATGTAATTTTACTTCAGCATGTTTGGAATTTGTATAGTTATATGCAATAATACTATCAAAAAGCTGCGCGTGGATTGAAATATTCAATGAAGAGAGTAAGAGAGAGAGTAGAGAAGTACTAGGGTTTCACTCGTTTAGTTTGTTGCCATTTGAGTGAAGAGAAATTTTGACTGTCTACTTATACATCGTTTTTGAACGACTACACAACACTTGTGTAAACACGCCCACGCGCTAACTTCATATCGTGATTGTCATTATCAACTGAACACGTGGAGCGAATTTCGGTTTGCAGAGCGCATTAAAGTGGTATTTTGTGAATTGTGTTTGCCCAATAAAGAGAGTTAACCTTGGGAAAATGGAGCATCAAAGTTCAGTAGAAGATATTAACATAGGCTCAAGAGGTAGGCAGCGTGGACGGCAAAATAAAAAGAAGTTAGTATTACCAGCTTCATATTATGTATTTAGTTTTGTCTTATCTATCTACTAATCTGTTTCGCGATTTTATTTTATTTTATTTTCTTATTTTAGGGACTACGCAGACTGTGACCCATGTGCACTGGCGTTTGTGAAGCCTTGTAATCATGGCGAAAGGAGAAAATTTGGTTGCAACCATTTCCGGACCAGGGATATTTTGAGAAATCGTAAAGCATTGTACAAACACCAGTCCAAGGTGGAGCAGGACGCTCATTTATCTTGATTTATTTCAGTATATGACCCTGTGCGTCTTCGCCAAAGAAAATCAGTTTCTCAGAAGACCAGACCTAAGCAAAGGACTGCCCCTTTTTTTCTAATAAGAAAAAGTCATCCTAAGGCAGTATGCCAGAGATTTTTTATAACATCTATGGGCTTAAGCAGGGCAAGAGTAGATTTTCTGGTAAGAAGGCTAGGCAATGGAGAAATTATGCACGAAAGAAGAGAAGGAGACTGAAAAAGCTGGAAATCAGCAGATATCAAGCAGAAGATTATATCATTTATCAATAAATTTCCTGCTGTTGAGAGCCATTACAATAGGTCAAAGTCCAAACGTATGTACTTAAGTTGTGAACTAAGTATAGCTAAACTTCAAAATATGTACAATGATTCAGTAGAAATTCCATTTAGAGGAAAAAAGTCATTCTTCAGGTCAGTTTTTATTAAAAACTTTAACATCGGCTTTCAGTCACCATCGTCTGATGCTTGCACTTACTGCACACTATTAAAAAATAAAATATAAACAGTAGAAGATCATGAAAAAGTTCAATTTATGACTGAAAAAATAATCCATAGCAGTCGAGCAAAAGCATTCTATGACTTAATGAAAATAGAACAATAAGACACTTTAACTTTCTGCTTTGACCTTCAGCAAGTTCAACCGCTCCTTCGCACTTCAATTCAGGAAGCATTTTACAGCAGACAAACTAGCTTTTATATTTTTTGTATTGTAGGAAAAGATTCCAGGAATCCTTTATTTTATACTTGGACAGAATTAGAGGCAAACAGAGGCGTTATAGAAATTGGTACTGCTTTGCTAAATTTTTTAAAAACTCATGATTTTGAGGGGATTAATTGTATCAGGTTGTTTTGTAATGGCTGTGGGGGCCAGAATAAAAATTCACATATTGTGCATGTACTTTTGTTCTGGCTCCAACAGCTATCACCAGAAAACCTTAAACAAATACAACTGGGGTTTCCTGTCAGAGGGCACAGCTTCTTGCCTGCTGACCGGGTTTTTGGACGTGTGGAAAAGGAACTTAGGCGTCATCCGATTATTACAACCCCAGAAGAATATATAGAATATTATTCTCAGTTTGGACTAGTAAAAAAGTTGGGATCGGATTGGAAGTTGTACGATATTAAGGAATTACAAACGGTTTTCGGAAAAACTAAAAATATCCTGAATTTAAAACGAATTACTTTTGTTAAAAACACAAACAATAGAAACAAACTTCAATGTCACATTCAAACTTTTGAAAATTACAAATTTACGCCGGATAATGAAAATAATTCAAAATTATACCCTCTGAAACGACTTCAAAGTTTGGTTAATTTTACATTAAAGGAAATAACAATAAAAAAGCAACTGAGTTTGAAACAGAAAAATGATGTGAGAAACTTGCTTGTTAAACAATTCGGCAATGAGTGGGCTAAAAACCAGGAGCTGTTTTGATATGACAGAATAATGAATGAAAGCAACGACGTTGAATGTGATAATGAAAATGATCATGAACCTACAGAGGATTGCGATTGACTTGAACATGAGATGGCTATAAGAATTTAATAATATATAGAACATACTATGAGTTATTTTTTTAGTTTGAGTTATTTAAGGATGAACTCAATGTAAAAATTTAAAAAAAAAATAAAAATACTATGAGTTTTTTTTAGCTTGAGTTTTTTAAAGATGAACCCAATGTAAGAAATTAAAAATAAATAAAAAATACTGTTTAATTTGTTTAGCTTAAAATGAACCTAATGTTATTTTATTTCAACATAAGATATCTGATACCTAATTAGTTTCAGCAAAACAAGATTAGTCCACAGTGGTTTGAATCAAAACATGATTATTCCAATCAGCCGCGTCAAAAACAAGATTATTCCATTTTAAATCTTGCATTTATTCCAAATATAGAAGTGCAAACTTTTTAAATCCTACACAAAGCAATGACTAATCTTTACGTCTTTAATAATGCACCAAAATTTCGGGTTAAATATATAGGGGCAGACCTAAAAAACTATTTTCTCAAATTGTGCAAAAAAACAAAAAGTGGAATAGTCATGTTTTGAAAAGTACCTCCTCATATAATCAAATGGTGGGTTTAGAAAAAGTGAAAAAAAAATTGAAGGAAACTAAGTGAATTGAGAGAGAGATGCACAACAATTGGGATTTTAATATAAAGCGAGGGAGGGTTTATGTTTTCTTTTTCATATTTTTTTGGTCAATTCACAATAACTTAATTCTACACAATTCAGCAAGCGGTTATTAATCTTACATCATATTCTTAAAATTAAATACACTCCGAAAATTCATTAGTTCATAGCTTGAAGTAACAATTCACAATATCTGATTCAAGAAATTAAGCCAATAAATAACAAATAAGTACATAATTATAAACGATTATACTTATACATGCCGCCGGCCTTGGACTTGTGCAGAAGAGTGGGTCACTCATAAAACTGCAGCAAGCGAGCAGATAGTTTCCGAAAAGATGTGTGAGTCTGGTGTCGGATTTGCTGTATACCGCCATAGAGAAATAGACAAGAGTCTCTATCCCTCTCTTTACGATCTCTTGATGACGACAAGGCCATTTCGAATTGCTGTTGTCTTTGACTCTTTGGTTGGACTACAAAGCAATACTAAAGAGCCTCCATTACCATTTCAGCGAGTTCGAGTTGCTTTGGTAATTTACTCTTTAGTTGGCATAATATGGGCAGAAATAAAAGGGAATGCGTATTTTCGTTCGATGCAAACATAATTTAGCTGTCATTAATATCAATTAAACACTTTTAAATTAAGTTTTCTGCATGGTCTGTAATCTGTATGCCTTCTTTGGTTCCTCATTCTACATCATTTCCATAGTGGCTTTTCGATCAGCTGTGCCATAGAAACCCCCTGGTTGGACATAAAGCGGACAGAAATAAAAGGGAATGCATATTTTCGTTCGGTGCAGGCAACATAAAAAATTATTTATCAACCAAACACAATTTAAACTTAGTTTGCTGTATGGTTTGCTTCTGATTGCTTATCGTTCTCTCGCCCATTCACTCTGTTCTCTATCATTTTCCTACTACAGTATCGCTCAGCTGTGTCATGGATACCCCCTGATTCCGCTTCTTCGCTTTTGGCGTGTTGCGGTTCGGCTGTTTCGTCTTCCTGGGAACTTTAGGCATCTTGCGGTACATCTGTACTCACGGCTGCTGGGAGTAGGTGCCTTGACTCTCGGTTGTTGGTGATGACGCATTGTATGGTGACAGTTTTGTCAGGTAATAAATTGCCGCCAAACTCACCACAATTAAGATTTGGAGCGGAATTCTACCACTTTCAACGTTTTTGAAGGGTTTATTAATAGTCCTCCTTCCATCGAATGATGAATTTATGATGGAGTGCCTTGAGTTTTAACCTACGGTTTCTCAAGGATACATTTTGAGATGACATCTCAGTCAATGCTAGCAAGTGAAAGTGGCCTGGTGTTAGTGCCGTCAGGTCATCGGTATCATCTGACAATGCAGATATAGAGCGAGAGTTCAACACCCCTTTCGACTCGAGCGAGTATTGTTGAGAATTGCTCGAAAGTCATATGGGCACAGACTGTAATTCGACTAAGAAGATCAAAGAGTTTAGGTGCTGGTCATGTGGGATACTCAGTATGCAATGCGTCTAAGCCGAGCTTGTAACTCGCCGGACGGGGGGATCTTTCAACTCACCAAGCACATCAACAGTCTGCCGCTGAACAATAAAATATATACCGAGGCTTGCACACACGATATCTTTCGACATAAAATAAAAAAAACGAAGCCCGTACAATAGTTGCGTTAGAAGCTTGGGGCAAAAACGTTACCCTAACACGCGTCATATGCGCCGACTGGTGCTCCCGTCGGTTTAGCCAATCCTTACGAAGCCCTTGTATCTTCACCGTGATACTGCGAACCAGCTCAGAATCCCATAGTTGTAGTTACAGGAGAATCCTTTTGCCTTAATAACCCTAACTTACCATACTAACCTCTCACTAGGCCATATCCGAACAATAAACACGTTAAATTAAATCGCTACAAAATGTATTTCCTCTTCCCTAGGCTGAACTTAAATATATCCAACAAAAATTCAACAAATTAAAATGGCTCCAATAGCCTCCAAAAGGCAAAAGCAAAAATTTTTCTTGTAATCTAAGACTTTTAGCTTCATAATACTTTTCCAAAATAATAACATATAACAACATTGATTAAGATTACTATTATTCCTCCACAGAGTGACTAACATCAAAAACTATGGGGGGTACCAGAACATAACTGACATTTGCCCTAGCGGCACCGTTCAGCATCACTCCGAAATGGAGCCCTACGAAGGCTTGAACCCGTAATCGACTACTGTGGCCGAGCAATTACCACGCGACGCCTAACTAACTGGACTCCGATGGTCTACGATTCCACTAACGAAAACTACTTGGTCGACCTAGTTTACTGCGCACGAGCTCGAAATTTCGGCTCCGATTTTAAGGCGCAGATATGTAAGCGCGAAACTTTGGCACCGATTTTAAGGCACAGATATTCTGGCGAGTAAACTTTAGCGCGGATGTTTAGGCGCAAGATTTGACGCAGATGTTATGGCAATAATGATTTGGCGCAAATGATGTGGCGCAAAATCGACCGCAGATCTGCCTGGGTGGTGGTGGTGTTCCACGGCCACTTATGATATATATTACGCGCTAGGCAAGAGTAAGTTGTTGTTAGTAGGTAAGTTGACTGCTGGGTGCAGGCATAAACTGGCCCGCTCTGGAAAGCGGAAGCAAACCTAGGGGGGCTCTCGGCTGAGGGCACTCCAACTTTAGCCGCTAAAAACGGGGAATTATTCTCCGGCTGTTGACCGGGAGGGGTTAATTCACTAGTCGTGGACTTAATTTGCCAAAAAAAAACCTGCTGACTACACGGCGACACCTAACCTCGATTCGATTGACTCGATTTCGATGACTTTTTCATTTTCCTGGGATACCTTCCTTGCGGTATTGTATGCTGGCGGTATTTTCCACTCGGGTACAGGAGGATTCCTTCAATCTTAATGGTGTTTATCGATGGAAACAATTGTGGTATTAATTAGAAAAATTACTCTTGACTTTCCGCACGACGGGTTCCAGACGATATCTACTTGTTCGCTGATAAATTAAAATTGGCCGAATGAAAATTGGCGTTGTATGATGACGCTTGCGCCAATTTTAGTTGTTTCGCTGGTATTGGTGTGTTTTTGCAGAGTTGACGTCTGGAAAATAGCCCCGTGTGTGTATGTAAAACTGACACGGCTGACAACCATGAATTTCACAATTTCTCATGGTGTAAATATTGACGGTATGGTGAGTGTGTCGGGTCGATGTCATCTGGTGTTGCAATGACAATTGAAGTGGGCGACCCTAGCGGCGTTATCCGCCACAATAAAAAGAGTCTGTCAGTGCATTCCACATAATCCCAAGCGCTTTCACTGAGCTTGTCCCGTGCAAATGTAAAGAAGATTGATTATACAAATCTTCAGGCGGTAAGTGGGATAATAGGCGAGAATCTTTCGCGGTTATCTTCTTTAAGGGGAACCCTGGGGATCTAAGGAGTGCAAGGAGTGCAGTGAATCCCACCGATCGTTTCTTCGCGTATTATAGACGCAGCGAGAGGATACAGAGACATCAAATCCGATGCTAACTGCTGAAGGGTACGAATCGTGAAGAAAGGGGCGCAATTAACTCCAAAGGTTACGGTATTCAGCTGATAATATTGTATAGGACAAGATTCGTTCTTTTGATGTAAAATCCTTTTGTACTCCCTATCCGCTGGATTCACAAGGATTTGGCCGTTTCTTTTTTTGTACGTCACCCCTGAAAGTGTACTTATACTTTCTCCAATTGAGTCGGTTTGTAGAGTTGGTCCAGTGTGTACTACAGCGTTCAGTAAGTATCCCGACTTAGTTTTGTGAGATGCGTTAAAAACGACTCTAACTTTTGTTGTTTTATGCTCCGGTCTTACTACAGAACGGTGTGGGAGATAAAAATAGTTAAATCTGTCGCCAGAGCAAAATTTGACCGACAACGTTTCCTCCAAATGGACGAAGTATTTTCAATAATAAAGGGTGTCTCCGTAACATTGCACTTTTTCAATTTTGTGTAATTTTTTTTGTGCAAGGGCAGCTGCCACATATGTCTATTCCGACTGTTAAAAATGGAGGGCTTTATGAAATAACAACGCGTTATAATAGTGAAAACATATTAAAAAGGTTTCGAAAGTTTTGCTGAAACCGCTCGCAAACTGCGAAGAATTTTCATTTGAGTGTGGCAGCGCTGTAGCACCGTCAATTTTGTTGAAATTACATCTCGCAACCACCCATTTGATGAATCAACCCAAATCACTCGCACCACCCTACATATTCCACCACCGTCATCGATGAGTAATCGAAAGTGAACAAAGCAATTTTGTTTTACATATACGTATTACATCAGCCAATCGGCACACGCCTCCGAACAATTTCAAAAAAATAAATAAGAAAATGCTGTAATTGAATTCCTAGCGGCTTCTTTCAACTACGCTACCAGTCAGACAACGTTGTACAGACTCTCTCATTACTATTTATTTTCAACGCACATGGTACAACACCTTCATCAAGAAAGCCAGTGTCAACCAGTGAGTGAAAAGTTAAAAGTACAGCGACAGATAAGTAAAACCACGTTGCGATATAATTATGTGCAAACAGCGTTTTGCATAAGCAATCACCACAATTGTTTCCCTCCACAGTGGAAATACCATCAAGTGACAAATGCCTGAGAAAATATCAAACAAGTAAGCGGCGTGTTCTAATAAGGCATTGTGTCTTTCCTTTCGCATGTAGTTTTCTTCGTACGTTACCCGGCAAAAGGAATTAAACGAAAAACCATCCGTCGTATCGCGAGAAACCTACCTGTGACAGTCGGTGCTCGCGAGTCCCACAGAGGCAGTACGTGTTTCTCCAAAGGCCACCAGTTTGCGGAGAAGCGTGCACGCGTAGGAAATTCAGATCACCTTCGGTCACTGTGATCGGTCGGTTTCTCGATCGACGCACGGTTGCGCCCGTAGAGTAAAAGAGGTTGCAAAAAATCCAATGAGTGTTCGAACTCACGGGCGATGTGTTAACACCTTTTTGCTACACGGTACCTGTTCGATTTCTATGAACACATTCGTAAATGTTACATTGAAAAATAAAAAACAGCGTTCAATCATATGATGACGTTACAGTTAAATAATATTAATACTTAAAATTATTTAAAGACCCAGTGCAAGCACATGTGTCATTATTTTCTTGCTCAATACTTTTTGTTTTATTCCCACAAAAGTCAAAGAATCCAAAGCAACAGACACTTGTATATACATACATACATTGTTATATTCGTACATACGCTACACAAGTTCAAAAAATTGTCGTTGCTCTCTTGCTATATCTTACCTTTCACTATAATAAAAAAACAACAACACCAACTACAACTACTGATATGTTGGTGATTTATTTGTGCTTGTGTGCCGTGGAGTGTTAGTGTTGGTGGTGGGTGTAGGGGGGGGGGGGGTACCTAAAATAAAAACAACCAAACACACAACATCACACATACTTTGTCCGAAGTAGCTGACGTATACGTGTGCCACATAACCACATGTTTGCAACAGCAACGAAACAGCCAAACACACAACATCACACATATTTTGTACGAAGTAGCTGACGTATTAGTATGTCACCATAACGTCGACTGCGATGGTTTTAGCAGCAGCATAAAATCTGGTTTTAGCAGATTTTGACTTTGATAGATTTAGGCCCTATACGCCGCTATAGATGTTAACACAACAAAAATCAAAATGTTCATGTGCGCCTACGAAATTTTAAATAAACTCATCTTATAGCAAACTTTTCAACGATCTCAAATATGCTACTCTTAATGTCATCCGATTTTTAGTTTAGAAGACATACCCGTTCAAACTTGACCGATTTACGATTTTCAAAAAATACACCATTTTTAGTTAAATTGGTGGGATTTCAGGTCTAATATCACGAAAACTAGGTAACGAATCTTCTGTTTTTCCCAATTCGTTGATGTATTTATTAAATATATAATAATAAAAAAAATTACTGTTTGCTTTATATTTCTGTAGGTAAATCACTATTTAAAAACTATCCCTTTTTCACTATTTTTCAACTTTGACGGGAAATAAAAATAATTTCTATTTTTTTACCTCTGCCATATTTTCAAAATAACTATGTTCTTTGATTATTTCTTTACATGATTCATAAAAAAATAATTAACCCGCCAATGGTGACGTACTGGTCTGTGAGACCGGCTGTGTTAAAAAATGCGAATGATTTTATTCTCCGTTATTGTTTTTTGTTGCGATTTCGAGTAGCTGCATCATTGCACATCCCCCACCATCAGTTAATGGCGAAGCTGCTTAGTGAGCACAACTTCTGTATTTTTTTCTAACCTGGTGTGTGAGACCGTGAGTCACCGTGTATGTAAGTAAAATAATCGCAACACTTTTGTATTATATTTTGGAAGGATACCAATTTTTGTTCATTTTAGAAAAGTTCCTATTGTCGAAAGACTAATAAACATTATTTTCCTTAATGAATATGTGATTTTTTTTATTTTTTCTTAATTTTAAAAAATGTATTGCTAAAATATTGTTATTTTTAAACATTTGTGAATTTGAATATTGTGAATTTGAATATTGAAATAAAAGAACTTAAAATGATTATATATCTTTGTTTTATTGTCAAAGTGCATAAATAAAAAAAAAAAACATTAACTATTAGCAACGCGTATCGAAAAATCTTCAGTTGACAACCCCGGTGCATGAGACCGGCGTCACCATTAATCAAAGTCAAATTTGCGTCACCATTGGCGGATTAAAAAAAATTAAGTTACAGTGTTTTATTTATAAATGCACTAAAAACTAGAAAATAATTTTTGCCTTAGCCTCAATAAGTATATTCTTCTTCATGATGGGGTTGTACAATGGTCCGCCTACTTAGCACTTCAACAACAATGGTCTAGATACTTTCAATAAAGAGCGTAATTAAAATGAATTAGTTAATTAATTTTCTAGCGATCTGTCAAATAAAACGCTTGCATTTAAATTAAAAATGGTGACATTTAATTTTGACATTTAATTTTATCACCATTTTTAATTTAAATGCAAGCGTTTTATTTGAGAGATCCCTAGAAAATTAATTAACTAACGCCTATATATTGCAAAATAAGCATAATGCCTGCATTAGCCTACGACTGAAAGTTGGCGCAACAAGTCCTGAAAACATGTCGTTGAACAATTTAAAATTATTAAAAAACCACACCAACGTTTTTCGCGGTAGCTGCTTTAGAAGAACTCGATAGCTTATACGGAAATATTGAGAGAAGCAAAAGTATAAAAAATAATCTTTGTATGAAATCTTTGTATGAAATATAATCATTGTGCATTCTACAAAAGAGGAGAATTACGAATATGGTATGTCACCATTGCACGCAAGTATAAGGTATATGGGGTTCTTGCTAAAACTGGCGTATACCCTACCACAACATGATGAAAACATCAATGAAAATACATCAATCAAGGATAAGGAAAAGATCAGAAAGAAGCAAATACAGGATGCTTTGTTTAAACAACTTGGACTAAAAGTAGACTGTCCCAAGTGCGGATACGGTAACTCAAACGATGGAAACACTTCTAGGAGATTTTTTTTTGAAAATGATGAGGCAGTAACTAGAATCACTGGAATTGACAATCAAATCGTGAAAAGAGTGGGCACGATCTTGTTTCTTTTAAACTGCAAAGAAAGTGTTAATTCTACAAAATATGGAGAATATGCATTGAAAACTGCATCTCTTTTATCAGAAATGTATCCACAGAAGAAATAGACCCCGACAGTCCATAACATATTGGCGCATGGCAAAGATATAATTGAGTACCAGTCGTTGCCAACTGGAGAGCTTTCTGAAAAAGCAAATTTTATAAAAAATATAGATTGCAGAACACATTCAAAGCATCAAGGGTAAGGCAAAATGAGGACCTCTTCAACATGTTGGCAGCATCTTCCGATCCACTTATTTCTTCCCTGCGGCATGTGAAGTCACGAATAGAGTTAGAAAGTAATAATACTTTAGAAATGATTAGTCTTTTAGATATACCTTCTGTTACGAATTGTGATGAATATATTATACAGAAAATTGAAAAAATTAATTTAAAAAAAAATTATTTGTTTTTAATTTGTTGGGTAATAATTTTAAAACATAAAACCCTAAAAAAAATAAACCCAATCTAAAAATTTAAAAAATTATTTTTTTTACTTACCATAAATTTGATTTTTCTACAAATTTTAAAGTTGATAATCCAGAAGTAAGCACCTATAAAGCCTAGCACCCTTTCCGACCACTTATTTCACAAGCTGAATAGTTATCTATCATATGCCGTTTAAATTGTTCAATTATCATATTCGGTTCAAAAGATATGAATTTGGCAACGAAACCCTGAACCCGCCCTTTCACCATCCTGACCACACAATGTCATTCTTTGCATGCAATGCCACTTGATAACTATTGGTATCGTTCGATTATGCACCCGTCGCAAAACTGTCGCAACGCTGCCACAAGAGAACACCGATTTGGATAATAAAGTTTTATTATTCCCACGTGCTGCCCGACGATGTCACTTGCCATTGCTATTTGTCTCTATTGTCGTAAAAATAAATAACAGGAAAATTAACAATCGATAAAACAACATAACCGCCGGGAACTGCCAAAGTCTACCTGGCCCTATTGGAAACCCCTTTTTTATTAAGCGTGTTTTGCCACTATTTCGATTTATCGAGTCATTTTCGCTATTTAGAGCGTTTTATTACTTTTTGGGTAGTTTGACAGCGTGCTTCGTTCATACAGAGTTGGCATCACTGCGTATCCGATTCAACAGCTCCAGCGAAATTTCCTACACAAATTAATAAGCAGAAACTCCACTTTCCGCTGGCCTCCAAGGTCACCTGATCTGAATTTTTTTTGTGTGGTCATGTCAAGCATGAGGTGTACAAAACGAAACAACGAAATTTGACTGAATAGAAACAGCCCATTAAAACAATAATTTACGGTCTATTATCTTCAACACCAATTAGTTATATAAAATAGAATTTAAATTTCTACACAATAAAAAGGCTGGTATCGTCTGTCTATCCCTTAAAAGGGCGGCTACCAGTCAAAATCCACAAGGGTCTATCCTACATTAGGCGGCGGTTCTTTCCGGTCCTTGTAGGTCATGCCTCTACTTGGATCTGTACTTTTAAGATCAAGGTGAAGGAGTTGTACCGACGATATGTATGGCTAGGAAGTGTTTTAAAAAAACTGGTAGCTTACTTCCCCCCTCCGATTCCAGGGCACAGTTCAGTTGTAATTTAGTTGCGTAGTGTGCGCAAGCCGTCACTGGGCACTACGGTCCACCCCTTACGATACACTCGTGGGACCAAAACGTCGCATATCAAAACTAAACCGAAAACAAATTTCTCGATGGGTCTGGGTAGCCCATCAGAGGAGAATCTTTTGGCATCCAGTCAGGACTCGGAAGCCGGCCCCAACAGCGCGGTGAATGTCGTCAAAAGCGTTCCCCCGTCTACACAGTCAACATCCACAGGAAAAAAAATTAGACCAGTCCGTCAAGTCAGACGCGACGGTCTCTAAAACCCCAAGACGCAGATGTCCTGGTGATTCTCAGAGGACGCTGTACCAAAAGGCGAAGTTCATCCTTGAGAAGATTGCCAAGAATGAAGCCAATGGCGCAAAAATATTTCTTGTGTACGACAAGAAGAAGGCCTCCCTACAAAGAAACAGACCCTCAGCCTCTAAGCTGGAACGTTCTCGAGTAGAGGACGATGAACCCGCAAAGCGAAGGAAGGTTAAGGAGCTGTCAAAGACTTCCATATCTGCGAAAAGGCCCTTCACTGAGGTAGTGAAGGACAACCTAATGGTTGCCCTGGGCCAACACGAAGACCGGGACGCTAACCCCTATCACAGTTTTGGAATGGAGTAAAGTGGAGTCCAAGTTATCAGAAAACGTGATGGAATACGTACTGGCAAATAAGGGTTCCCCGTTACCCCATTACCACTCTAGCGAAATCCACTGAGGCTATACGGTGATCAAATGCATGGACGAGTTCTCGAAGGATTTCCTGAAGAGTCGATATCAGCCTGAGGCTGGTGTGCCTCCAAGTTATGAACACGATGGTCCCGATGGACAACTGGACCGTCATCCGTAATGAGTCACCCAACGACAAGAGCATGGGTTTAGTCTTTGCCATTACGAAAGCGGTCGCAGCCGCTCTGAAATCAGCAGGCGAGAAACTATTGGCATGAGAGAAGCCAAAGTCAAAATACTAATACGAAGACGCCTATAAGCCGCTGGACCAGATACAGCTGGAGGGGGCATCCACTTCATCACCAAAATGACCCACACGCTGAAATTCGTGCAGATTAATCTGAAGCATCCGGTATCGAAAACATCCATCCATTGAACACCATCATTATAGGCTGCGATGCCAATGCGAGACATGTCATATGGGGCAGCTCTGAAGTCAACGAACGAGTTGAGTCCGTTTTAGACTTTATTAATACTAACAACCTTACAATTTGCAACAGAGGTACTAACCCAACTTTTGTCTTCACTAGTTCTGATAACTTTGTTTTGTTGGTCAGGCGTCAGTGACCTTACTCTGATATCAGATAATAGAATAGTAGAGATAGAAAACTGGACAGTATCCGGAAAGAAATTCTTCTCGTACCACAACTGGATATTGTTCAACATTTCTGCGAAAACGACTTCGATCAGATGCTATCGGAATCCTAAGAGAAGTGATTGGGACAAGTTCAACTGGGTTCAGAAAAGTAAGCTTCCTACGTCAGTGCAGCTCATTAACACGAATACACACGTGCAAAAAGCTGTATCCAAGTTAGAGAAATCCATGTATACTGCATTCAAAGTGTCATGTGCTAAGTCACGCTCAAAGAAAACCTATCCGCCTTGGTGGACAGATGCGCCCACAATACCAAGAAGAGAACCTCGCAAAGCTTTCAATGCAAGCTATATAACTGGATCCTGGCAGCCGTATAAGGATAAACATTACGAGTGTTAGAAAGCAAGAGCCACTGCAAAAATACGATCTTGGTCAAAGTTCTGCGGATCGATGGAGAACACAAAAGATACACCAAGACAGCAAAATAATGGCCAAGGGGCACTCAAATCCTACCTATGTGAGGAGGAATGAGGGGACATGGGGAAATCGCTCAGCTGAATCGCTAGAGAAACTCTTGAAAACTCACTCCCGGTTGCGAGAACACATCCAGGGAGGTGCCGATATTATCAACCCAATACTCGAATACTTATGGTATAGAGGATATAATCAGTACAGACAGAATATCCTGGGCCATCAATAGCTTCTCACCATATAAATCTCCGGCCCAGATGGTATTATACCAAAGATGCTGCAATTCGCGGAGGTCGTAATTAGGCCGTGACTCTGTATTATATTCCGATCCTGCCTGACTCTTAACTTCTTACCAAAGAGTTGGAGCCAGATAAGAGTGGTCTTCATTCCCAAGGCGGGGAGACGGAGTCATGACAGTGCAAAGGATTTCAGGCCGATCAGCCTCTCATCGTTTCTTCTGAAAACGCTTGAAAGCCTAATCGACGTACACATCCGCACGAAGATGGAAATTGTTCGGAAGCCGGTGGGGTCTCCGACCGAAAATGGTGCTATGGATGTACATTAGCATAATAAGACCAATACTCTACTATGGAGCAATGGTATGGTGGCCTGTCGCAGGGAAGACATTAACCATGAAACTGTTGTACAGAGATCAGCTTGCTTCGGCATAAGAAGACGTGTCCAGCTGAAGCTCTTAATACAATGCTTCATATTATACCAATCGACCTTCACATCACAGCTACTGCGGCCTGGAGTACATGCGAGTATACTACAGACAAACCCAAGAGAACTCAATATAACCACCGATTACTGCACCCCCTCATTGACGTTCGATAACCTATTCCATGTCCGGTTTCCCAGGAGAATAGAGTAGGATAATGGGGAACCACTTACAGGTTTTGACACCAAAGTATTTACGGACGGATCCAAAATGGAATGTGGAACCGGCTCGGGTGTCTTCTCCGAAGAGGCAGGCCCCCATTTATCATTCAGTGTTTTCCAAGCAGAGGTAGTGGCCATCAAAGAAGCCTGCGCCGTACTTATACTACAGAGAAGAACAGAGCACATTGGAATATTTGTAGATAGCCAAGCGACTCTCCTATCACTTAAATCGTACAACACTGCGTCTAAACTCGTTAGTGAATGTAGGGGAAAACTTGTCGAGCTAGGCCGGATGGCCAACGTGGTTCTTACTTGGATACCAGGCCGCAAGGGTCTCCTAGGGAACGAAAGGGTAAACGAACTAGCCAGGGCAAGATCCTCTTCCACCGAACTACACATGGTGTCAGTCGAAACGCCTATAGGGTTGGTCAAAAGAGGTATTTTCCTGCATTACCTTGATCGAGCGAAGACCTGATGGGATAGGACGGAAACGTGCAGCATATCCAGAAACACTGGCCAGAATGTAACATTCATCGGACTAACTCCCTGATTAGCCACAATCGGGGAGACATATCTAGGCTAACTGGCCTGCTGACCGGGTACTGGCCAATCGGTAATCACGCAACAAGGTTAAAGCTGCCATATAATGAGCACTGCCGTGCCTGCGATGACGCAGAAGAGAAGGAGACGGTGGAGCTTCTCATCTGCAGTTGTCCGGCTCTGATGAATAGACGCCTGAAGACTATGGGCCGTCCCTTCCTGCATAACCTCACTAAGTTACACGAGATAGATCTGGGGGATCTAATGAGATATCTCCGATTAACAGGCTCGATATAAACATGATAGTTTGGACTGCCAGGAGTGACGTGGTATGCAAAACGGTATCTCAAGACACTAATTAATGCTAAATAGTATCTTTAGCAACCACGAAAACACAATAAAAAATAAATGAAATAGGTTGATTAAAAAAGGGTCATTTGAATTTATTATTGTAGCACAATTGGGTACCACCCAGTATTTCAGTTTTAATTATTTTGATTTGTTGCCGTTCGTCTTATACAGTTAGTGGTTGTATATAAGTGTAGGCAGTGTTGAAGTATATGAGTGGTTTGGCTTGTATACATTGTGTTTACTTTTTTTGTACAATGTTATACTTTTGTATACCCTATCTCTAAATTTGTGGGCACGTCTTGAATCTTTGTTTTAACTTTTGTGTACAATTGTTGTATTTTTGTGCACGTTTCTTGCACTTTTGAGTGCCCTTTTTGTACCCTCGTGTATGCATTTTTTATTTTTGTTTCCACTTGTTGTACGTTTGGTTTATGTATTTTTCTGCAAACTTGTACTTTTGTGTACGGTGTATTGATTTGCACAGCTTTGGCCCACAGGGCTAAAATTATTCAATATCTGATTCTTTCCCGAAAAAGTTTGCGGACTTCTGGTTTAGAGTATGCAGTCTAGTTTTTAATATATAATCATGTCAAAAGATAGCAGGTCGCTTTTTAAAGCGGAGCCTTCGTTCGTTAGGCTTTCTTTAGATAAGCTGTTATGACTCGACATCAGTGCGAAGTTTATATCAATTTCAAGTTTATATCAGTTTTTGGTCTGAAACAGCTATGGTTTTCTAAAGATTTTTATATTTTGGAGAAGGCGACATAAATACACAGGGAGAAATTAAATGCAACTCTGCCACGGCATTTGCAGCCATGTGCCTTTCACAAGAATTCGTGCACAAACTCATATTTTGGGTATAAACATACATATATTTTGTACTAATTTATGTAACAAAAGAGTGTGTGACGGTCGTTAAACAAATTAAAAATCCCTAGTAACAAGTCTTCATCGAACGGAATTTTTTGTGATATTTTTACATTTGCTCTTTATCGCGTTTGGCGGCTGTCAGTGCGAATGTAAGTCATGTGTGTACCTACCCGACAGTAGCAACAAGCTACTTTCTTTTAAAACGTTTTGTAGTATTATCGTCTAATACATACATAATAAAACAAACCATGAACATGACTTATACTCTTCTTTCGGAAGCGAGCGATTACGACTGTATGTTAGAGTCAAATTATATTCGATTTGGTCTTTGTTCCTGGTGTACAGTTCTCATACATTCCCGATACATGTAAGTACAGCATCAACGAAGAATTGGTTTTCGGATTTGAATTTTATAACCGATTCTGTTATGTTTATTCGTATGTGTTTCTATTCACGAATGCACAAAAACAACAAAATTATTTCAGTGCAAACAAACCAACATAGTAGACATATTCGTGTGGGTTTCTTCCATTACGTCCTTTGAAGGAACTGGGGCGCGCTTCTCACAACCAGTGAGCTGTGCGGTTTTTAGTTTTCTACTCACTTTTGGACTTTTCCACGTCAAAATTCTAGACAGTACAGTTGGTCATTTTAGCTCACTCAAGTGAGCTCTCATTTTTTAGTTCAGCTCAGCGGAATGAACTAGTTCGCTCATTTACTTCACTAGTTCAATTTAGATCAGTGTATCATTTCAGTGCAACAGTTCATATAACCTGTGAGGTAAAGAGCTGATTTATGCTCATTTGTCGTTTTAGTCTAATGTAAGTGAGCGGAAACTGCATATAAGTAGTGTAAAATCGGAGCAAATAGCAAAATTGATCTGATTTTTTGCTTGTTTCTATAACGTTTTGGGTATTGTGATCTTTTTATAATAAATCAGGATATTTAAGACATTATTTGCGTAAGCCTACTCGAAGGTCAAAATTGAAATGGGTCTGCAATTTTACACTTCCATTTCACAAAGACGGTCATATGAGGTACCAGCAAGTGAACTACTGGAACAACACCATAGAGAACTAGTTCATCTAATTCACAAGAGTGAATCATTGAATTGAATTAGTTCGTTCGTAAACTACACAACTCTACTAGATAGTGCCGCGAGTATTGCCGTCACTAAGCGAAGTGGCAGCGGTCGAAAGATATTTGAGGTGATCAGAGCAGGAATCGAACCCACGGTCTCATGCACAAGAGCCGTGCGCACTACCATTGCAACTAAATCAAATTTGTGCTTTTTGATGTGATGTTCATGTGGTTTACGTCTAAAAAAGCAGTCGATTTCGACACATCATCGTGTACGAACCATAGACCAATAGATGGGAGTATATCCCTCTCTTAGCGTTCTCTTTCTGCCGTCTAGGAGTTTGAGTTGCTGTTGCATCGAGTTTGAGTTGCTGTTGTATGTTAGTTTTTGATTGGACATAAAAGGGACAGAAATAAAAAGGAATGCATATTTTCGGCCGTTGCAACCAACATAAGTCATAATTTAACTGTCATTAGTATCAATGAATCACTAATTAAATTTAGTGTGTTAATCTATCAGTCATGAATCAGTCACTTCGCATTACTTTTGTCGTTTTGGTAGTTTCTAAAACGTTACAGCTGTTCCGTGACTATCTGTGTTGAGTTACGTTATTTAATGGGTAATTTATAAAATGCAACGCAACGTTTTCTATGATTTCAGCTCTCAAATTCAACACGCTACAATAGCTTGCGTTAGTTCATGGTACAAGCAAATGGTAGAAGCACTATCCCAGTTGATTTTAACTTTTTTCTCGAGCGAGCATTAGTGACTTGTTCTCTTATATCAAAGGTTGTGTACATTTGTTTGTCAGCAACCTCCGTTCGACTACAAATGCAATTTTCACACCTAAACATTTCAAATATCGAATAAAACTCAGTGGTTTACAAATCGGCACTTTATCCAATTTTGTTTTCGTTATTTTTTAATCAGCTGACTTTGAAACAATCATAGAGAAATAGACAAGAGCCGTTATCACTCTTTCCACGTTCTCTTGATAACGATGAGGAATTAGGTAATTTCATCGAGTTTGGACTGCTTTTGTAATTTTCTCTTTGGTTGGACATAATACGGACAGAAATAAAAGGGAATGCGTATTTTCGTTCGATGCAAACAGCATTAACATAATTTAGCTGTTATTAGTATCAATCAAACACTATTTAAACTTAGTTTGCTGTATGGTCTATAATCTCTATGTCTTCCTTGGTCTCTCATTCCCAGTACCTTTTCGATCAGCTGTGGCATAGAAACTCCCTGATACAATACAGACACTGCGCAAAAACAAAATGCCTGTTGTGAACATTTTTGATTTTGACCGCAAAACGTCAAACGTATTAAACACAATATGTGGAAACGTAGGTTTTCCTCCCTTGTTGCCACATTGTCTATCCACAAATCAGTGTTTGCATTAACCGCCTTCAATGCACCACAAATTCCATGAGGAGCAACTAGTGCATTATGGACCTTACCAGTAGTGGAGTAGTGGCTCTTAGTGGACATATATCTGGAAAAAACAAACGGATAGGCTAAATGGTCTATATGTAGTTCATATAGAATACAGGTTATACAAATATGGCATCAGCTCAAAAATTATCCTAAGATGTCGACTAACGTTTGAAATATAAGTCGGATGAAAAATAAATAAATTGTTTTCCATTATATCCCAAGAAGGGATAGGGGAGAGCTTCTCAAAATCAGTAAGCTGTGCGCTTTATAGTTTTACACTCACTTATTGGGACCTACAGTTTTACACCGGTTACGAACGATATTTTGTGAAGCTTTTTCATGGCTAAGTACTCGATAGTGTCGCCGTCACTAAGCGAGGTGATCGTCGTCGAAAGGAATGTAAGGTGGTCAGAGCAGGGATCGAATGTACAAGAGTCAGAGTCGCGCACTTCGACGCCCAGTCGGATAACCCGACTGATATTTCTTAATACAAAAATGTATACAAATTGGAAAATATGCACAATAATTATTTTGGTGAATTGATCTTGCAATTGATCGTGCAAGGGAGATGTTCATCTTGTACAGAAGTCCTTTATCCAGAACTTTAGTATCGCTCCTTGTCTACCAAGAAGGCGGTGTCCTGACAAAAGTGCTACAAGCATTGATAAGTTGGGCGTGGCTGGGACAGAAGATTCACCGAATCTCTAATGCAGGTTGTACACTGCCCAGAAGTTTCTTTCAAGTACTCTATCGTGGTATTGCAAGACGGCCGTCTAGTGATTTAAAGAAAAGCATCCGCGGTGTTTCTCTTGCATCCGCGTGATCCCTTTCCTTCATGAGACATGTACGATGCGACCAATTTAATATTTGATCCGCTCAGTTCCAGGATGACTACAGCGTTATGCCTGCCATGTAAATGCGTTGTTCCGTAAAATTCAGTTGGGACAATCTTATTTAAGAAATGTCTCGGTTCTTGCAGTTGTCAATCAAAAAATATAAAAAACTCATTCCATTTCGGATACGATTGATGCAACCGAATTGATGGTTGTTTCAACCGAAATCTCTCGGTAACGGCCAATTCGGGTTTTTCCGGTAGTGTATGGATGAGGATATAAAAATATGGAAATTCCAATTTACGACTTATATTTATGACTCTTTTTCAGTCATAATGAAAGCTCCGTTCTAATTGATATGTTTCCGGAACGTTCTGAGGCTCTTTGCTGATTCAGAATGTTCATTATTGGTCTCACCGCAGCCGCATAATTTTCAGCCACCAGGATAAGAATACATCTGGTTTCAACAACTCTTAACCACATACATATGTATGTCAATAATGGTAAATAATTGGGACGGAACATGACGTCCAGTGGTATCACAACAGTCCCTAACGGACTAAATGTAGACAACAGTTAGGAAACTTTGGTAATGTAGTCAACGGTTCTTATGCAATAACAAATTTCAACCGAGAAGTTATAATTGGGTATTTAATATACGAACAAATAAATGAATATAATTTATATTGGTCAATTTGTCATTACAATCATATTAGTGTGATTAACATTTAATTATAACCGACCGTCTAGTCTAACTAATCATTAGTGACAGCGGTCTAAACTCCCATACAGATTTGTTGTTTTTTGTCATTGTTTTATTAGGTTACAACTGTAACCTAATTACCAATGTAACCTGATAACAACTGTAACAATGCAAAATCATCGTACACAAGGAACAAAATATCGAATATTGAGAAGTTTGAACTCAGCCTATAAAGCAATTCGCTCCAAATGTAATTGGTGTCATCTAATGTGTAGTATACCATTCTTCTTTTCATATTTCATCCGAAAACTCCATTTAATTCGAGACCTACTAAGTGGTTAACTGTGCTTGTGTAAACAAATGTTTTATCAGAGTTTCCCCATCTCTCGAATTGGTTGCAATGATATCATCAACTGGAATAAATATAATTTGTAAATTAAACTAACGAACGTAATTGTAATAAAATATTTCATGTTTGAAATTAATTATTTCGAATTTTATATATTACAATACATTAATCAAAACGAAGGTGTTGCTTGTAAAACTGGCACTATGGCAAGATGGATTTTAAAAATGTAAAAAGTGTTCACAATTAGATTGATGGATTATGTAGTGCTCGTATTAGTCAATCTAAAATTTGTGCAACATCAACCTATAACAAAGGGTTTCCCTAAATTTTCTATCAACTGACTAGCAAATTCAAATGATTACCTGGCGTTGAAACTATTGCTTTACAGGATTTCCATTATCAGTAATAATGCACTTCAACACCTTATTTCGTCTACCTATTTTCCCGTTACATACCATGAACTTTAACACTAATTCCAAGCATTTATTGATAAGTTTTTCACGGTTATTTACTCCATAGCGTTAATCAACGTGTAGGTGATCATCGCATAACAAAGTGAAAGACGGTCAGTGCAGGGTAATCAAAAACCGAAAACCATTCCACTGGTTTTTCAGACATTCACCGACCGGCGGTTTTCTAAACACTCACAGTTTTGAATTTAATAATGAAAATGAAACTTAATTTACATCCATTTACACTTGGACAACGCATCCCGGGAATTTTATTCGGGAATCCCGGGAAATTTTCTAAAAACTACAATGGAAAACTTTCCCAAAAACGTGTAATCTATCAAGCTCTTCTCGCGCTATTGTATTCAATTTTTGTATTTTCGTAAAGCGACCCACAGGCATGAGCTTGATCGATAACTTTTTATCGGACTGATGAATTTTAAAAAATATTAACAAAAAATTTTGGGAACATGATAGTGATGCGAACAACTTCGATTACATTCTTAGTTGGTATCAAGAAGGGCGGTAAACCGACAATAAACATCAAGGATAGCTCATGTTCATGCTCATGAATGACAAGTCTGTGGTTCGCTTAAAACATGCGTATCAGTCATACATTATATGACAATTATAATTTGTAGTTTAATTTGAATAACCTTTCGATATGCAAATTCAAAAAAATTTCAATACCATTGGCAATTGTACTTATTTTCAAAGCATTTCTTTATATCTGGCACTTTTGCTTTTCAAATATTTTATATGGTACAGGTTTATGCATTACTATGAGGCAATACCTATCACAGCCACAAACCGCTACAAGTAAAATACTTGAAAAACAGAATTGCCAGCAGTTAAAGAAATTCAAAACAATTAAAAACATTCCCATATTTCATTACAATTGGTATCGATTCCACAACCTGCATTTGCATTGCCCGAGTAAATGAAAATTCAAAATTTTTTAATTGTAAAAAAAACGTAAAAAAACGTCAACCACAGTCTCAACCTCTTCAGTGTTGGCAAATCTTTTACCACCGAGCCATTATTTCGAGATTAGAAATAGAAAATAATCCGAGGGAGCTAAATCTGGCGAATAAGGTGCGTGATGAAGCAATTCGAACTTTAATTCGTTAATTCTGGCCATCGCAATCATGGACGTATTTAGTACAGACGAATTAATTCTCTCATCTGACGTTTCTTTTCACACTGTTCTTCACGGGTTTGTTCAAATGAGAGAAATTCGACGAAAATTAACTTACAGCAGGTGGAGTTACAAGAACTGTTGACTTAACTTTTTCATTTCGTTATCGTACAGAACTTTGAAATTTAAATGTATTTTGCACTTTATTATTGACTTTTATCGTTGGTATACATTTGTATTGTATTTAACACAACTATTTTGCCACAAAAGTATGAAATGCGGTTGTTGTTGCTTTGTTCGACTTTGTGTACTATTGGCTCTATCTGGTATTATTGAACCCATGCTTTCCACCATCCAATATTCACTTGCAACCATATCTATGACGTTTAATTTATTGAGAGAATTAATGTATCTATACTAAATTCGTCGATGATTGCAATAGGGGATGTGTGAACTGGAAATCTTGATGAAACAACACTTTCTTTTTCGCCAAATGTAAACAATTTAGTGGAAAAATCTTCAGTTTATGTTGATTATAGACCCGAAACATGTTTAAGAACAAAATTAAAAGAAAGTAAGAGGGAGGAGGGTATCTCCACGAATATATATGACGTATAGGAAGGCCAACAGCAATTTAAATTTTGCACGACAACAAACACCCGCGGACGCGGTGCCGAAAAAATGTCTGAATGAAGAAAAATGATGTACCGTCTTTGTCAAAGCATCAATCTACACATACACTAAATGATTGTAAATCAGATGTATCGTGTAATCACCGCTTTAGAGCTCATTGTCCCAGTTACACTGTGCAACTGTGGGTCTCGGGCCTCAAGCAAACCAAAAAATTGTGAAAGTACTTGGACGTGGTACCCCACTCGGTTGTGTTCCTATATGTAACAATTTTTTTTAGAGGCCGAAGAACATTTTGGAGGTGGTCAGAGCCCTATTTCAGATTTTACTTCAATAAATCCTAAACAGCTTGAAATATTGCATTACAACCTTTGACAATATTGTAGCTATTATCCTATTTCATAATGCCCTCTAATATATTTCTTAGGAAAAGTACACTGTTAATCGATTATTTCACGAAACGTGATGAACAATTTTACAAGTTTTTAATGTTTTGAAATTTCTTGTCTAAAGGTAAACAAATTGCGGTAGCTGTCTTGAAAAGAATACATTTCTTGATAACATTTCTAAATACACAATCAACAAAAATTATATTTATCTCAAATGGTCGCATAATACAAAAAATTGGTTATTTTTAGCGTTTCTGTTCATAATTATCATATCTTTAAAAGCTTTTCCAAGTAACGAAAACAACAATCGAGTCACCCTATACAATGCTCAAGTTTTGTGTTAAAGGGGGTTTTTAGTTAAAAGTCGTTCAGCAAACAATCATATTTTTGTATTATGCAACCTTAAGTTGTACAACTTTGGAGAACATTATTATATTCCTGTGATAATAGTATAGAAATTATAAGCGAAAATTTTAAAAAATTTAATATTTCTGAATTGGTACAATCAGTTGGGAACCCAAAATGTAACTTTTGTTCATTAGTGTGCTTGACAATATTGTTAAGTATATTAAGCACTATAACTTTGTAGAAGATATACATAAATTTGTAATTTGTTTAGTATTGAATACATATACATAGGTGAATATTACAAGAATATGGTTAAACGCAGCATTTCTACATCAATTATGGAGCTCTAAATATAATTTTTGTTGAATAGCGTATTTAGAAAAGTTATCAAGAAATGTATAAGCTACAATTCTTTTGAAGACACCAATCACAATTTATTTACCGTTATGCAAGAAACGTCAAAAAATATAAAATATGTGAAATTTTTCATGACGTTTCGTGCAATAATCAATTAACAGCGTACTTTTCCTTTGAAATATATTAGAGGGCATTATGAAATAGGATAATAGCTACAATATTGTCAAAGGTTGTAATGCAATATTTCAAGCTGTGTAGGATTTATGGAAGTAAAATCTGAAAAAGGGCCCTGACCCACCTCCAAAATTTTCTTCGGCCTGTAAAAAAAAATTGTTTTGTGAGCGGAGTTTTGTGATACCACGTCCAAGAACTTTCAAAACATTTTGGTTTCGTTGAGGCCCGAAACAAATTACTTTAATTTCTGTCACAGTGTTATCTTCGCTGTATATCTTCTGGTTTGAACAATATCTTCAGATGGGAAAGTTTGTGAAAATTCTATTAAACCTTTGGATATTACTTTATTGCGAGAAACCCCTCTCAGCATTTCAAATCGCGAAAATACTATTTTCGACAAAGCACGAAATTTTCGTTCGATGGCAGTATTAGACAGACGAGAGGACGTAATCAAATTATTTTGAATTCAATCGAAAAAAATGTTCTTGATTGAACGAAAATAAAATAATATTGTGCATTTTTAAGTGGATTTTGGATAATTTTTTAAAATTCATTGTGTAACTTTTGCCTACGTTGGTGGCAACACTGGGTGTAACCCTGTTATTCTTTGTAGGAGAATACCGTACATCAGATTTATGTACTTCATCGTCGAAATCATTACACTCTATTTCCATAGGCTCAGCTTCAATTTCGGATTCACATTCATAGCGAGCTATTAAGGAGAGAAGATTTAATTTCCATGAGAAATAATAGTTGCACAATTAAAATCAGGATAGGTCTAATCAAATTGCATGTCTGATTCTTACAATTCCGATGGTTTCCATATTTCCATATTTCACTCTTCTTCCTTTCCCTTTCTCAATTTGGATCTCTCTTCTTTGGATGTGAATTTCATATCAATGCCCAACACTGAACCAGGTCATCCTTTCTGTCCCGTTCCAAAAATTCTTTGTCTGGCTCATTTCTCATCGTCGTAATGGGCACAACTGTTAAGTGTGGCATATCTACCTGTTTCAGCCTCCTGATACAATATGATATTTTGATTTCACCCATTGTGTGAGAATTACAGGACACACATAATCAACGTGTGGTTTATTACTTAACCTTTTTAATTCCGATATTCAAGGCTTTTTCCTAAAAACTTCGTATGTAACATCGAGGGAAAATTTGTAAAAATAATTTTGTACAATTAAAAACCTTTGTTACTCATTATTATTCAAAGCAAACAATAAATCAGAATTCTTGTCAAAATTAAATACCTAACATCATTGTGAATAAATGCAAAACGCGCCCATCTATTTTCATGGCCAATGTCCCATTTTGGTCATAGGTCATGTGTTGTTACGATAAATTGATAAATTTAGACACTTTTCGGGTAATTTCAATGTACTATGATTTTTGTAAAATAAATTTTTTTATTGATATGTTAACATCTATAGGCACGGGTAGGGCAATCTATCACAGTGAACGCATGCAAACAATACACAGCGTTAGCATCACATACGTGGTTGTTGTACAACAATAGTATCTGCCTGAAAATAAGTGCAATGGTATTATTGTGGCGGCAGCGAACAAACAAGAAAAAGAGTGCAATAAGCTCTCTATACTATTCAATACTTTTTGCCGTCGCTCTGTTTATGACAAAACAAAAACAATTATTTCAGTGAGCTAAATATTGTTTTATTTATTTTAACAATATTACATCTAATGTTAAAGCAGATGTAAGAAAAAAGAAAGTGCAATAGCAAAAGAGTCTACAGCACAAAAACTATTCTTTTTCCAATTTTCCAATGTAACATTTACTAATGTGTTCATAGAAATCGAACAGGTACAGTGTAACAGAAAGGTGTTAACACATCGCCCGTGAGTTCGTAGACTCATTGATTTTTTTTTAACAAAATTTAATTGTTTCCACAATAAATTTTTATATATACATAACTCCGAAACTGTTGACTATCTTGAGAAATATTATAGGAATAAATTACAGGCATTGTAATTAGAAAGTTTTCTAACTTTATTGGGAGGAAATCGGGCAAGTCGTACTCGGGTAATGATGACATATACGTACAGGCTGAAAATCTGTCTTTTTGTTGTTGTTTGGATGCAAACATAATGTGTGTTTGTAGCTTGTCGCAAATATAATATTCTTGAGTCCAAACAGATTGTTTTTGCTACTCAATATAAAATGTTTGAGACACAATGATTAATATGTTATAACTTATGTGTTTGCGACCCAAATATATCTGCGTTTGTGGTACAAATAAATCTGTGTGTTATGCTCTCTCGAGAGCAAGAGAATACAAGAGGGAGATCGAGAGAGTCTATCTTGTAAGTGTGTCTCTCTATTTGTGCATTATTGTCTCAGTCACTGATTCATAAATATTACCGAATATTCGTGTAAATTGCAGATGAAGTTGGTGTTGTTTATTTTGGCTAATGTATGGTTCATCGGACAGAGGATATCAAAAGCGCTTGATTAGTAGAGAAAGACTAAACAAACGCTCGGACGGTTAAATGGTTGTTGGATGAATGTTGCTTTGGTTTTTGTGTATGTGTTTCGTATATACATATGGATGTGAACTACTAAAGTGAGAAATGATTTTGAGGAAATAAACTGGAAAGGGCAACAACGTGAAGCCCTTTGTCTGTTCGAGCCTTTATTGAGAAAATCGGAACGGCTGACCATTTGTGAAATAAATATAATAAAAAAACACAAGTAATTTATCCAGGCTTGGCTTCCATGAACTAGATTTGTATATAAGAATATTGTTTGTGTACCAAAGCATAGTGATAACCAACGCATACCTGAAACCTTCCGAAAACAAAAACGTGAAAGTCAATAAAGGAAGGAGAAGCAAAGGAACAGGAGCTTCTTATTTCAAGAAAAAACGAACAATGCAGTCAATGCAAGTAAATGTAGAAAAGGGCCGTTTTAAATCTTTTAATTTTTTTTATATATTGTTTATAAATGTGGATCTATTTTGATAAAATTAGTTATAATAAATAATACATGTATATTGAAATCAACATATAATTCGTTTCTAAATATTAGCATGTTTGGGAGGAAATACGCAAAAGTTTCCACGTAAGTATATGATGAATTTCATGTAAAAATCGAGATGCATTGAACCCGACCCCCTCAGATATCGATGAAATTTTGTTTATAGCTAAATTTGATCAATACAAACAAACTCTCATTTTTAGAAATGACTGTTTTGCGATTTTTTGGGCGTGGCACAGTGGGAAAAAAGTTTTCGAAAAAACGCGAAAATGGTCGAAAAGAGCTCCATTTGAACTACAATAACTCAGAATCGGCTGAAATTTTAACTAACGAAAAAACCAAAAAGAAATGTTACGTCACATAGTCTTTCTTAAAAATGAACAGAACAAAATTTAAAATTTATTATTTATGAAATATCAATTCACATTTTGGATTTTTTCCCAGATTATAAACATTTTTAGTAAATTTTTTACTATTTCTTACGCCGGCGAACGGAGTGTCCAAATTGTTGTAACATTTTATGTGCTAGTGGCATGCTTATATTATCTGAATGCTTATATAAAGAGTTGCTATTTTTCGTCGTCATTGTGTTGCAAACGACGTATTTACACAGTATTTTTACCGACTAGTTGTTATGCGTTGGTCGAAATTTGTCGATCGCCCCAATTGTGTTCCCAGCTGTAGCCAACGAACACCGATTGCACCCACACAATGGCGTTGTTATAATTTTTTGAACGTCGCTAGCAAGGCGAATTTATACATGGTGACCGCACTAGAAATTTTTTGTTGGAGATGTCAAAATATGAAGTCAACACACAAGCGAACACATAAGCGAACACACAACCGAACAAAGCAAAGTAACCTAGTTTGACATCACCAACAAAAAATCAGTTGTTCAAATTAACGATCAGCTGTTCATTTGCTATCACCTCTATTAAGACGCCTTGGTCGCTAGGGGTTTTGAACATCTCTAACCGTCATTTCTTTTGTGTTGTTTGATTGTGCCCGCGTACGTTTTATTTTCGCAAAGATAACAAAGAAAAGCTATTTAGATTTCAACTTGTTGACGAAAGATTTTCTTAAGTTTATATTTTAACCCACATAAAATGGATAAAGGAAAATTGTACCAATCGCTTTATATGGCTTATTGTTCAGCATATCCTTATAAAACTAAAAATATATGCCAAGAGGAATTTAATAAAAAGTGGACAGAACTAAAGAAAGATGGAAGTCAACTTGATGCAGAACATTATTTGAAGGAATTGAAATCTATGGAAAGTAAGAGAAAGGCAAGTCTTCATGCATTTTGGGGAAAACAAGCTTCTGTAAGATAACAAGAAATGATGATGTTGCTGAAAATACGCCGTCTGTAACTCAGCGGGAAGAGCCGTCCCCATCATTGGATCCGAACCAACAAGCAGCACAACCTTTACCAAGTACAATCAAGTCAATAGTTTCAACGAAAATCCAGTAGCTTAGTTGAAACTGCAATCGGAAATTGACGTGCTAAATGCTGACTTGGTTGGTTTGCATGAACGTAAAAGAAGAGGTATGCTAACAGATAGACAGGAAAAGGAGCTTAAGGATTATACGCGGAAGAAAAATGAGCTAGAAATTAAGTTGAATAAAACTAAAAACTCCCAAATTAGAAGTCAAAAATGTCGCTCGCAGAGAAAACGTATATTAAATGAAGTATTAGCTGAAAACCCTGAACTTCGAAAAAAAATTAAAATTCGAGAAGTACTCGGTAGGCCACGAACTGAAGATGAGCAACCACAATTACTACAGGCTATTATAAATATAGCAATACATGGTTCAGCTTCCCATCAAAGACGACGGAGTGAAGTGTACAGAAGCATCAAAACTCTTGATGATTTAACCAAAGCTATGAATAATGATGGTTTTCATATTAGCCGATCTGGACTGTATATTCGCCTTCAGCCAAAGAGAAGTACATCGTTAGAAGGCCAGCGGCATGTAAATACTGTACCTGTGAAATTGTTACGAGCTCATAATGACCATCATGTGCGGCATGTTGATGGACCATTTTGTCCATCGTCCAATTCTGCTACGATTGCACACTTAGAAGAATTAGCTTCTGTATTTGGACCCAACGAAGTTAGTTTTATTAGCCAAGATGATAAGGCGCGCGTTCCAATAGGCCTTGCTGCAGCTAATAAGCAAACTCCACTTCTAATGCACTTAGAATATAAGGTAACACTTCCAGATCATGACTGGGTTGTAGCCGCTCAACATAAATTAATTCCGTCAGTTTATGCCGGAATTAAAATTCTGCCTAATGGTCTTGGAAAACGAGAAGCTGTCGGTTATTCGGGCCCTACTTATATCGCAATCAGGTCTGGAAAGCACTCATCTTCGACAACATTTAGTCATGCTTTAGACTTCGAAAAATTGTTTGAACTAAAAGAATTTGATGAAATTACAAAAATTGGTAAAAGTAATATAGTCAAACCTATTTTGATTTTGTCTGTAGATGGGGGACCAGATGAAAATCCACGGTATCAAAAAGATGTGAGAACAGCGGTGTACCATTTTTCAAAATACGATTTTGATGCTGTTTTCATAGCAACCAATGCTCCTGGACGTAGTGCATTTAATAGAGTTGAGGGAAGAATGGCTCCGCTTAGCAAGACGTTAAGTGGATTAATCCTGCCTTACGATCACTGTGGAAACCATTTAAATGAGAAAGGTGAAACAATCAACGTCGATTTAGAAAAAAAAGAATTTTGAGTTTGCTGGCCAAACACTAGCTGAAATTTGGTCAGAAACCATTTTTGACTGTTATCCAACTGTAGCCGAATATATACAGCCTGAAAATTCCCAAATTTCAGAACAACAATTAATATTGAAGAATCAAAAATGGTATGCTGAACATGTACGCACCAGCCAATATTTGACGCAAATTATTAAATGTTCAGATGTAACGTGCTGCTCAAAACCAAGAAGTTCTTACTTCAATCTAATAGCAGAAAGATTTCTTCCGCCACCAATACCTCTTCTACAAACAGCGCAAGGACTTCGTGCTGCAGATCCTACAACGAAAGAAGACGAATGTAACCAATATCCATCTCTTTTTGTTGCACTAAGTTTAAACCAAAAGAATATTCTGCCACACACAACTTTTGCAAAAATTCCATATGATTTTTACTGTCCCTCAATAAAAAAATCATTAAAAATAGAGTATGTATTACGTGTAAAATGTATGTTGCATCATACACCCTCTTACGTATGCATAGCGAAATCCACAAAAAAACAATACTTCTGCAAAGCATAAGACCAATACGTATTGTTGCACGTAGACAGAGGGAGCTTATGGCTATCATTGCACATGAAGAAAATGGAGAGAGTGTGGAATGGATTGATGAAGACGATTTAGACCTGAGTGAAGTAATTATTCCTGATGAAAATATTCCAAATACACCGTTACCAGTGTTTTCAATAGAGGAGCATCTAAAATCTGCTTGGGAAGATTAATTGAATTAACTTTTCATTTATTTTATTAATATTGTCTCATTTGTATTTGAACTAATTTTGTTTTTTGTTTTTTTAGTTTTAAAAATATGTAGTAGATTCATAGTTTCAAAAATAAACATGTAATTCATTAAAAAATTAATTTTTTTTAATTACGCGGAGGGGGGGGGGGGGGGCAAAAATATGTGACGTAATTTCGAAGGGGGTCAGACACGGTGTGACAAAGTGTGACAATGGGGGAGGGGGGGGGTTGAAAAAAGTAAAAAACTGCGTGACGTAGTTTATGGACGACCCCTTAGCTGATTATTGGGCAAATATAGAAACTCAATATTTTCAGTTGTGTTTTAATATTTTTTTGAAGCCACTCTAATGTACGTATCTACACAGCACACAATTCAAACTTTTGTCATGCCAAAATTCCCCCTTCCATATAGCTATTGAAATGCATATCGAACTCAAATCGTATTCACCATGAAACAATTCATTTGTTGCGACGTCTCTGAATCGAAAACATTAAACGAAAATAAATGAAACAAAACGAAATTACGATCACGTAATCGTTAAAAATATATCAAAATTCGAAATTTCAAAATAACCTTCAATATTTACTTTTGTGACATTGAACAATAGAACAACTGATCGATCAGTGATTGCAGAAGTTAAAAACCGGATAATTTTCAAATAATTACCAACCAACGAATTAAAAATATTTTAAGGGAAAATTACATTAAGTTCACATCAGGGTTTTCCGTATATAAATGACAACATTTTCATTAACAAGTGGGCAAAATCGAAAAACCTTCAACTAAACGCGGTGAAATTTTCAAATAATTTAACTAAAATGTTGTCAAATATCATTTTCCATTTTGTACTCCTTGCGGCAGTGATCCAAGTTGCCCTGGCCTGTGTAAGATTTTGGAAACTTTATCAGAACCATTAAAAGATCCACGCGCTAAAAGTAATTTATCTCTTTTAGAACGGCTACAAGGCGAAAATATTAAAGTCGGAAAATTGTGCTGGTCCTGATGGCATCATCATGATTGATCCTGAGTTTACTGTCAAACTAAACAAAAAGTGTGAAATAATTCCCACTGGTTGTGTGGTGAACAAAGCTTTTAATAAAGCTATGGCCACCTTCAAGGTCGCCAAGGATGGCATGGTATTGAAGGAGGGTAAGATGGATTTGTGTACGATGGCCGACCAGGTTCCTAGTGATGTTAAAGATTATCTGAAAATGTTTGGCGCCCCAGCATCATGTCCAGTAGAAGAGGTAAACCAATGCGTTATCAGCCAACAAATTTGAACTGGAGTACATAGGTTTCTTGTCGTTTTTAGGGCAAAGTCTGTGGCAATGACAATAAGGTGGATCTCTCTAAATACAAGGCCATGTTAAGTGTTGCTCGTGGCCACATTGTTATTGATACACAAATCGAGCACGATACTGTAAGTGATTGCGTGTTTTGAAACACTTGACGTGTAGAAACTAAATGTATTTTCTATTTTACTTTAGGGAAAATCGTGCTTTCATGTGGAATTGGAAATCACCAAAGGTTAATTGAACACATTAACAACGACAATAAATATTTTTCAGAAAGTTGCAAATAATTGTTAAATGTGTAACCATGTTAAATCTCTCCGCTTATAATATTAGACGTAAATAATAAAGTGAATTGGACCAATTAATCTAAAAAAATCTGTATTTCTCATTTGTGCTAACAGTTGCCTACTGCCGCTTGTTCTGAAAGTGGCGATTAGCTCCATGCCACTAGTTGCATTACTAGTTATGAAGTTCACTAGTTCTATTTTTGACTAAATGTAATCTATAGAGAAACTAATCGACACTCTTTTGACCCATAGTAATCGGAAGGGAGACGTTTAAGAC
Source organism: Phaonia tiefii (assembly GCA_963931995.1). Lineage (NCBI taxonomy): Eukaryota > Metazoa > Arthropoda > Insecta > Diptera > Muscidae > Phaonia > Phaonia tiefii. Next base: position 188,323,870 of record OZ008368.1, on the reverse strand, counting down.
TTTCGTCGTCAAAACACGAATAAAAACGATGTGCTTGACTTCAACACTAATAAAAAAAATGTCTATTCTACCGAATAATTCAAACGGAATGTTGTTTTGTTACAAACAAAAGAAAGAAAGATTAGTCTTCGTTTGAAATTCAACTTCAAAAAAACGGTACTGCAAAATAGTTTGTGTTGTGTAGCGACGGAACTAGTTCGATTATAACTACTAGTATATACATATATTACTATGGAACTAGTTAAATACTACTCAATAGTTATCTGAGGGGTAGTCAATTGACACGCCCATGTTAAGTTCGCCTCTTAAAAGCATTGGTAGTGGATTGGAGTAGAACTAGTGGTGGTTGATTTGGAACTAGCGCTATTCTAGTTTATAACTAGTTACCTCTACAAGCGGGTCCCGACTGCCTTCATACACGTTTGATCATTTAAATACAGTTAAAAAATTTTATGATCTGCGGGTAGAATATATCGAATATGCCTATCGATTCGGGACTAAGTGAACAATGTTTGGGCAGAAGCAGTGGCAACTGCAGCGTACTTATTGATCCATACACCGACAAGAAATAATGTACGCAGCCCTGAAGAAATTTTGTCTAACAAAAAGCCAAATCTGCAAACTATTCGAATCTTCGGTTGTAAGGTAATGGTACATGTGCCAAAAGAAAAACGGTCGAAATTTGCTCCGAAATCGATCGAATGCATACTGGTTGTCTACTGTGGATTGCTAAATCCTCAAACAAACAAAATCATTGTTAGCAGCGACCTAGTATTCTTTGAAGCAGAAGACAAGGTAAATGATAAAATGAGCCAAAATTAAAATTTCCTTCATTCATCGTAGACGTCTCTGAAGATGATGTCATCGAAAGTAGCAGCATTACCCATTCTGATGGTGTTGCTGTTCGTCATAACGCCCGTCTTGTAGCTAAGGGGTTTAGTCAGCTGAAGGACATCGACTACAACGAAACTTATGCACCAGTTGTCAGATACACATCAATTCGCTTTCTACTTGCCCTTGCTGCAAAGTATAACTTGCTGATACATCAAATGGATGCAGTGACAGGAATTGTAAATGCTAAGTTTCAAGAAGAAATCTTCATGACGCAACCAATTGGATTCGACGATGGTTCCGGCCTGGTATGTAAACTGAAGAGGTCCCTGTACGGCTTAAAACAATCAAGTCGAGTGTGGAATGAGGAGTTGAATAACGTGCCTAGAGCGCAGCAATGTCGACCAATGCATATATTTTTTTTGATGTGTAAACAGCTATACTTAAACAAAAGTGCGAGGTATTAACGGCAATCACTGTGCTATTTATCAGCAAGTAATTTATTTTTGGGCTAAGCAAGCACTTTAGAGATAAAGCCCTCTCTCGAGTAACAAAAGTCCAACTATACCAGACTCTCATACAACCTGTCGTCTGTAGGAGTCTTCGAGAGAAAAATACTCCGAAAAATGTATGGCCCTATAGTGCACAACGGCGAGTATGGGACTCTCATACAACCTGTCGTCTGTAGGAGTCTTCGAGAGAAAAATACTCCGAAAAATGTATGGCCCTATAGTGCACAACGGCGAGTATGGGCGACGCATGAACCATGAGCTGTATGAGCTTTATCTTGACATTGACATAGTTAAGCGGATCAAAATAACACGATTGCGCTGGCTGGGCCATGTCAGTAGAATGGATGAAGATGAACCAGCGCGAAGGGTTTCGAAACCGAACTCGAAGGAAGACCAAGACTCCGCTGGAAGGATCAGGTTGACGAATCCCTGCGTACACTTGGTGATCGAAGATCGAACGAATATGTCATCTTCGTTTTGTAATGTCCCTGACCCCTCGGGGTTGTTCGTGACCGGATGAGTAAGCAACTAATTTATGCGCTACTACAACAAATCTACTGCCGTGACTACAAAACTTTATCGGTTTGCAGTTTGCTAAAAACAGACAAATATTAATAATCGTTTGGCCGTCGGTGGAGCAAAGGTCAGTGTGCGCGGCTCTTGTTCATGAGAACGTGGGTTCGATCCCTGCTCTGACCACCGTAAATTTCTTTCGACTGCGGTTACCTTGCTTAGTGACGGCGACACTATCGAGTACTTGGCCATGAAAATAGCATCTCGAAATACCGTTCGGAACCGGTGTAAAACTGTACGTCCCAATCAGTGAGTGTAAAACTAGAAAACGCACAGCTCATTGGTTGTGAGAAGTGGTCCCCAGTTCCTTCAAGGGATGTTATGGGAAAAGATTTTTATATTGCATTAGTATGAGTTTGAAATTGTGTGACCAGTTGCAGTTGCCCCTGATTGGTGAAAAAAGGTTGTATCAATATTATTGAAAAATGTGTAACAGCTATAAAGACTCAATGAAATCTTTGTACACATTTCTGATTCCATCAACTTAATAAGAATATTAATTAATTAATTGTTGATACTGTAAAGAAAGAAACATAAATGAATTTTATGAAAATCCGCGTACATCGATTCTACACGACCTCTCAATACTGACTGCCATTTCATTTTCTCCCCATCTTTGTCTACTCTTGGCAGGCGGTTGGGTCACTGAGTTGAAAAATTAGTGGGCCTACAAAGTGTTACTGCATCCAACACTAGGCGGTAAAATATATTAAAAAATTGTTAGAATAAAAATCGACCAAACATCAAAAAATCGGAAAAGGATTATCTTTTCGAAAAGTATGAAATATTTGTTAGTTTTAAAACGTTTTGGTTATAGTACTACACTTTATATGGTAGCAAAAAAATATATAAAGATCTCGCTAACATACAAATGTGCCCATAGCACGGAAACGGTGCGTCCAGTCGCTAAAATTATATAATTTGCACCATCACGGGAGGCTTTAATTAAGCGCTGGCTTGAATATGACGCCAACATTTGTTTGATTTATTTGGCGATTTATTAATAAAGTTTCCTAACAAGTGAGAAGACCGGCACGCCTTTGTTCATTCCCCTTACGAACTTGTAAAATGATGATTTTCATTTCAACTTTCGACGCTCCGTTTCTGAGTTATAACCATATTTTCGTTTAACCATTTTTCGAAATTGTTTTCCTAGGTTTAGTTTTCCTCCTTGTTCCCAAACATTCAACTTATTGCGATTAACTATATCACTTTATCGCTTCGATCTGTGCAACTTATTTTTGCCTTTGAACAAAATGCACGTGCCCATTTTTTCAAAATTAATTTAAAATGATCGAAATAGCTAACAATCACGCTTCATTAACATGGAACCTAGTTTTTACACTCACCCACTACTGCCAACCTCGTAGCTTCAAAATTTCAGAAATTTCGTAGCTTCAAAATTTCAGGTTCAAAACAGGAAAATGGTGATCATGATAAAAAGTGTACACCGGTTCTCTCTTATTCTCAAATAAAAGAGAAATTAACAATCCAAAATTTGCTTTAAAAAAGTCTACAACTGTTTTCCTTCGTCTCCTCTCTACACGCTCAAAAATAACGGCCTCTCGAACATATTTTCCCAAAAACATATTCTGCAGCAACCACGTATATGTTTGGAACACACTTCAAACATTATTATGTTTGCAAGTCCCAAACTTACTTGTATTTAAATGCAAACAGTATCATGCTTGCTGACATACCTGTATGCTTTTAAGTGGACACATATGCGCTCTTCATCCTAAACATAAATATACTTACGTGGGCAGTCGCGTGTTTCCCCCAAACCTATATATACTTACGTGGAAACATATGCGATTTTCCTCCCAAGTATAATATTATTTAGAAACGAATTTTTCTTCGATTTCAATATATACGTATTATTTATTTCAATTTATTACAAAATCTACATTTATAAATAATTAATACAAAAATTAATAGATTTAAAACGGCCCTTGTTACATTTATTTGCAGTGAATTCATTATTAGTTTTTTTCATGAAATGAGAATCTGCTGCTCTGTTGCTTCTCCTTTCCTTGTTGTCTGTTACGTTTTTGTTTTCAGAAGGTTTCAGATATGCGTTGGTTATCACTATGCGTTGGTACACAAGCAAGATATTTTTATACAAATCAAGTACGTACAAGCCAAGTGTGGATTAATTACTTCTGTTTTGTTTATTACACATATTTCATAAATCGTCCGCCGTTCCGATTTTCTCAGTAAAGGCTAGGACAGACAAAGGTCTTCACGTTTCCAGTTTATTTCCTCAATATCGTTTCTCATTTTGGTAGCAGACATACATATATACGAAACATAGGGTGATTCAGGAAGTTCCGGACAAATTTCTCCAGCGTATTCCTTGGCTCATTTTATGAAGAAAAGTCCACTAGGACCATGTCCGAAAATGCAAGGGTGCGAAATGGCAGCGGGTTCAAAATTTTCGGATTGGTGGTCGGAGGGTAGTAGGGTAAAGTTGCTAACTTCTGAGCCAGTGGTCGGTGGTATATTCTTGATTGTTTTATAAATTTTACGATATGTACAAATTATCAAAAACCGCAACATTTTACAAAATCTTATCGCAACATTTTACAAAATCTGTTTTTACCAGAAAAAAAATCCAATGAGTGTTCGAACTCACGGGCCATGAGTTAAGACCTTTTTTTTATACGGCACCTGTTCGATTTCTATGAACACATTCGTAAATGTTACATTGGTAAATAAAAAACAGCGTTCAATCATATCATGACGTTGCAGTTAAATAATATTAATACTTAAAATTATTTAAAGACCCAGTGCAAGCACATGTGCCATTATTTTCTTGCTCAATACTTTTTGTTTTATTCCCACAAAAGTCAAAGAATGCAAAGCAACAGACACTTGTATATACATACATACATACATTGTCATATTCGTAAATACGCCACACAAGTTCACAAAATTGTCGTTGCTCTCTTACTATCTCATTTTTATATACGTATAATACGTCATTACTCTCTTTGCTCTGAGAGTGCTCCGCACCCACATTTTATTGGACTTACCTTTCACTATAATAAAAAAAACAACAACAACAACACAACTACAACAACTACTACTACTGATATGTTGGTGATTTATTTATGCTTGCTGTGGCGTGGAGTGTTTGTGTGGGTGGTGGGTGTAGGGCAGCGGGGTACCTAAAATAAAAACAACCAAATACACAACATCACACATACTTTGTCCGAAGTAGCTCACGTATACGTGTGTCACGTAACCACATGTTTGCCATATCAACAGCAACGAAACAGCCAAACACACAACATCACACATACTTTGTACGAAGTAGCTGACGTATTAGTATGTCACCACACCGTCGACTGCGATGGTTTTAGCAACAGCATAAAATCTGGTTTTAGCAGATTTTGACTTTGATAGATTTAGTCCCTATACGCCGCTATAGATGTTAACACATCAAAAACTTCTGTAGAGCTCTTATTGAAATACCCTTTATATGCCTATCATAGATGACCTTTAGTTCACGCAGCCACTAGTTATCAGACAGCCCGAACTTAAGCCTCCACATCGCGAAAATATCGCTACCTCTGATGTGGGGGTCGCTGACACAATAACTCCCGTAAACGACAACCAATCTGTATAAAATATCGAGTTAAGCAATATTTTGTCAAACGCCGCAGTGCTACGGAAAATGGGTGGATTTACCACTCGCAATCTCGCAATCTGGTAACATCTCCAGATACAAATTATATTGGATAATAGTCAACACATTGCTCAACGCCACTGTGCTATTGACTGATGTCTGGTGGACGGAACCTAATTTTACTGGAAGTAGAACACTATCGGTGGCTTGGGTGAGGGTACGTTTAAGTTGGGTTATCCGACTGAAATTTGGGTACTGGTTTGAATTTTGTTACGGATGTTCTGTATTTTAAGCACATTCTTGCAAAAATTGTATGTTGTTTTAAACAATTTTTCTGTTCGAAAGTTCTAGCAAAGTCGGTAAAAATGCTGGATTGAGGAAGTATTTAAGTTTTCATTTTAACAAAACATGTACCGCTAATTTACAGTGTGATTGGTCAGTCAGGGGTGTGGAGTTTTCCTAAAATGTTGAAACCTTCGACTTTAAATCACCAATGATAAAATTCAGAACTCATTTCCCGGTCTCAAATCCAACTACTGCTCCGACTCCAACTCTGACACCAGCTCCTACTGTTATTCCGACTCCAACTTTGAGAAATGTTTTGTTTAGCATTTAATGTTACCAATTGTTTATGTATTAAATGTGAATATGAAATCTATTCATATTCAAAATCTATTCATTAAAATCTAATCAATTTTTGACAAAACATCAGTTTAACTTTCTTCTAAGAAACATTAAATGTCAGTTTGTGTTTCCCCCACTGAAAACTCAAAGTCAAAAAATGGTCTCACGCTGAAAAATAACAGCCCCATCAACATATTGCAGGAGCCATGGACATGTTTGCAAGCATTGTTTTCGTAAATTGAAGATCTGGTACTTTTTGTTTCATTACTGACTCTGACTAGGGATAACGTACACACCACAGACCGATCCGTAGCGGTGAGTAACTGAGAGGAAAACGTGTAACGGCTACATAAAAATTCACAGCCGATTAAAGCTATACCAGTTAAAAGAGGAATAAAATCTACAGATAACCACTATATACTCATTGAAAATTAATAAATCTTAAAACATTAAAACATAAATTATCAATACAACATTAATACTCGTACATAAAATACTACACTCTAGCTATTTAGATGATTTATAATAAAAGACTTTATCGTGTCCGGTGATAAAGAAAAGTCAATAAACTGATAAACATCATTAAAATCTGTGCACATTCTCCGAACCGGTTCATCCAAAGCATAATTATAGCGTCGAAAACTAATATACAGGGGTTTATAGTTCCTAGAAGTTCTCGAAGGAACATTTATCGAAATACGACCAAGAAGATACTCAGAGCGTATATCGCCCCCCCGAGAATCTTATACATTGTAATCGAATTAAGCATAGTCCGTCTACTAGCCAGAGTAGGTAATTTAATTAAAGACAATCTACTGACATATGGAGGAAGATGGGCGTTAGGATCCCATCTCAGGTTCCTAAGACAAAAAATAAGGAATTTTTCCTGTACCGATTCTATCATATTGACATAAAAGTCATATTGTGGATCCCATACCACTGATCCATAGTCTAATATGGGCCTAACAAGGGATGTAAAAAGATTTTTCGTTATATATGGATCAGAAAATTCCTTCGCCCAGCGCTTAATGAACGAAAGTACGCCATAAGCCTTATTAACAGTAGCAATAATGTGACTATTGAAAGACAATTTCCTATCAAGTAAAAAACCTAAATCCAAGAATGAATTGACCAATTCTAATGTAGAACCACCTATAGAATACCGGGAGGTAATCATACGTGATCTGTAAAACGCCATATGCTTACATTTACCCAAGTTTAACTCCATAAGGTTAAGATTGCACCAACTCCCAAACCGATCCAGATCATTTTGTTGTAGAATATAGTCTGAAGTATTTTTATATGACATAAATATTTTCACATCGTCCGCGTACATAAGCACATTAGACTCAGCTATCGAATTAGCCAAATCGTTGATAAACAAGAGAAATAAAATAGGACCCAGGTGACTTCCCTGAGGAACGCCGGAAGACACTGGGATAGGTCTAGATATCGAATCCCCAAAAATAACCATCTGTTCGCGACCCGTAAGGTAAGATGAAATCCATTCAATAATATTACTATTAAACCCGATAGCGGTTAATTTACTCAGTAGGAGGCGATGGTTAACCTTATCGAAAGCTTTACTAAAATCCGTGTAAATAACATCGGTTTTCATTCCTGAAATAAAACGATCAATTACGTGTGAGAAGAAAATTGATGTAACTGTAGATAGACCTTTGCGAAAACCATGTTGTCTACAGTCAATAATTGAGGAAAGTTTGTAAGATATGTCAGTGACCAGTTTCTCAAGAAGTTTTGGAATCGCACTCAGTGTCGCAATACCTCTATAATTTGACACATTTGTAATGCTACCCGACTTATGAAGAGGGACAATATACGAGCTTTTCCAGACCGCTGGAAAGTAGCTAAATTTCAAAGATGCGTTGAATAGTATAGTCAATGGTGTAGCTAATGTCGTAGAACAGTATTTTAGCACAGAATTAGGGATCCCGTCAGGTCCATAAGTGTTCGTGGGCTTCAGTGATGAAAGGTTCTCCTGGACCCACGTATCACTCATAGAAGTAATCCCGAACGGATCTAATGACCGAATATCATAAGGATAGTCACAGGTAGTCGAGATTGAATTAACCGGGTAAACAGATGAGAAAAAGTCAGCAAAACAATTGGCAATAGATTCAGAGTCTATGTATGTATTCGACATCATTCATCCCAATTCGAGAAGGTCTTGAATCTTGAAATAAAAATTACCCGCCTAGCCGCAACTACAGTCAGCTCTCTAGCCCGTAACCTGGAAGAACAAGGGTCAGAGTCAACGACTGAACCATTTGACACGGTGCCCAATCTATCAGCACCAAATGGTGCGTACGAAGCGGTGACTTTAGCAAACGTCAGGCCCCCAGAGTCAACAATCGAATTATTCGGCAACATGTCCCTCGAATTATTGTCCCCGGTTTGCACCCGCTCGGACTGTAATTCACCAGCACCAGATGGAGCGGAAGGTTCCAAAATATCAGCACCAGTAGCCACAGAAGAGGCTACGACCGACCGGATAACAGAGTTATCAGTAGCGGCCATAGGCGAATTATTGTCCCTGGTTTGCACCCGCTCGGACTGTAATTCACCAGCACCAGATGGAGCGGAAGGTTTCAAAATATCAGTACCAGTTGCCACAGAAGAGGCTACGACCGACCGGATAACAGAGTTATCAGTAGCAGCCATAGGCGAATTAACCTCAATTAAACAAGGTGATGAGTTCACATTTATCAGCGGCATTAAGATTGAGAATTTATGCATTTGAGATGGAGAATTTATGTACAAAAGAGAGTAGAAAAACTAACAATAACAACAATCGAACAAAAAAAAAAATTGTTGCCTGTAAAGTCGGTTTTACGGGCGAAGATTTTACGTGACAACGTCTTTTTCTCGGTAGAATATTTATTGATATGAATATAATTAAATTGCACAATAGGAACAAGGAATTGAATGAAAATAAGAATTGCACAAATTTTAACTATAGAAATATATTTTGTTTAGATTGATTTGATTTTCATATTGATTAGATGTTAAAATTCTTGCTCAACACAGTTTAAATCAAGTTTTCTTATATCTGCCACTTTTTCTTAATATTTGTAATTTTAAAGAATCAATTCGAAAATCAAAACATTTATTCAGATCGAAGGTTCAAATTTTTGCTAAATAAATTTGAAATTAATTAAAATTTGTAAAATAAAAAAAAAAACCAATGAGTGTTAGAACTCACGGGCGATGTTTTAACATTTATTGAAACTTATGGTTTAGGAAAATAGAAGTAATTTCAACACCATCTAGGTACCTGTGCGATTTCTATGAACACATTATCAAATGTGACATTATAAACAATAAACATATCCTTTATTATAAAATATAAACATTTCTTTTATTATAAAAAATAAACATTTCTTTTATTAAAAACAAAAGAAAATAATTTACTAACCAAAAAGTATTTCAATTCATCATATTCGCATATCGTTTTTAAAGCCGACCGCAGCTCTCTGTTTCGTTTTGGCTACCTAATTCATATGAAAATTTCTACACACAAACATACACTACACATATCATAAAGCCAAAAAACAAAAAACAAAAAAAAAACAAAAAATAATACCTTATCCAATGCAGACTGATCTAAATCAATATTCATACACACGCACATATATACGCACATACATACTTGCTCAGTCGTCATATATATGATGTGCCAAAAAACAAAAACACTCACACCACCGACCAACAGCCACTAGAAGCCAGCAAAGCAAATCGTTTCTGGCACACAAGTAAACACACACATCCGCACACACAGAATTATTTATTGAGTGGGAGAGAGACGCAAGGCATTCGGCGGGCCTCTCTCTCGTTCGGTGACTCATCGTAACGTTACCGGGCGTTACACTTTTTCATAAGTGACTCCCAGCCGCAACCTAATTTAAGACGTTGTCACGTCAAAAACTGACAATAACAACAATAAAAGGATGCAAACCAAATATTGTTGTTGTATTATGGTACCAAAGCTTAAATGTCAAACAAATAGAAGATTTAATTTATAAAACAACTGAAGCACAAACAATACTAACATGCACAAAACCAACGTTAGATACTTAGCATCAGTTTTAACACTTTTCACATACTAAAAACAATAATACACGATATAATAATTACTAATAAAGCAAAAATCACGGAGCACAAAATTAAGTACGACGTGACTCTACAGAGTTGCCAAACGCATCAAGTAAAAAACAATGCTCATGTTGGCAATATATGTCGACGACGTGTTAATATTTGCAAACTAAACGACGTTAAAGCAGCACTGTCTGCAAAGTTCAAAATGAAAGACATTGGTCATCACAAGAGACAAGAAGGTGTGGACAATCAAAATTGATCAGAGCCAATATATTGTTGCAGTTCTTGGCATGGATCAATGTAATGAAATTTCCACACCAATTGCCCTGAAGCAGAAACTGACTGCAGATATGTGTCCAACAAACGACGCCGACCAGATGCTGATGAAGGATGTGCCATACATGCAAGCTGTGGGCTGTTTACTGTTCGCTGCCTAGATAACCAGACCAGGGCCCCTACTATGTAACTCAATTCGAAAATGAAATTTGTCGGATACGGATTGTTGGTACTATCTATGTATACCAAATTCGGGTAATCAATTTCCGATAATCGGTTTTCTTCTCGACTTTCGGATATGTGGCAACTATGTAAATCGATTTTCAACGTCAAAGTCATTCGAATATACAAATTCTTATTCTACTGCCGTTGAGTTAGCGAAATGGATAAACCGTAAGTTTTTGAAATTTGTTTGCTATTATAAAAGTTGATTGGCTATAACAAAATTTATAAACAGGGATTCTTCAAGCAAGAATATGTATACCAAGCAGTGCCAATTTGATGATATGGTTAGTTTAATGTGTGAGCATCCGGATTTGGCAAAGGGCTATTTAAAAGCACCGGACGCAAAAACGTCTTCAAAACATTTATGGAGTCGTTTGACAACATCGTTAAATAGCGCAGGACCACCTATGCGCGATGTTTCGCGAATGGGACATCTGTTCCGCAACATCTTGGGAACTGCTCTCTTAGCCAAACGCCAAATCTCCGTTCCCAAAATAGACGTGTTCTGAGCGACAAAATCTTACTACAGAAACAAGTGGAGAACCAAACAAATTATCATAAATATTCCAATTAAAAAAATTAATTATAATATGAAAGAGATAGCTAGATATAAACGAAAAGAGTATGATTCAAAGACAAGCAAATATGAGTTGGCTAAAAAAAAGTTTGAGCATGAAATAAAAATGGGTTTGGAAAACCAAAGGCTAAAAGTTGCAAAGTTAGAATTGAAAAAACAAATGTTTGACTTACAGAACTCAATGTAGTTTTTATTATTCCGTATTTAATTAAGTTTGTTTTTATTATATGTTTAAAACCCCTCTGAACTATTTTTATTTCTATTCTTAATGTAATATAAGTTATTAAAAATAAAATATGTACATATGAATTAAATTAGATTGTTTTTAATTTGGTCTCTGAGTGCTTGCGCAATTCTCGTACATATATTCCCTGCCATCCTCACCTCCGCAAGCTGTCGTATATTGTTGTTGATCGTCTTGGGAAATCATTTCGTCGTCTTGTGGTGGTTGTACGTTAAATTGTTCTCTAGCAGCCAATAAGGATCTAAATCTGGCTTTTAATATTCCAAAAACCCGCTCAATGGTCGACCTAGCTTTTGAAAAACGATCGTTAAAACGGCTTTCTGGTGAATTTTCGGATGAACTACGGTAAGGCGTAAGTAACCATGGTTCTAAAGGACATCCAGAATCGCCTGAAATTAGACAAAAGAAAAATACAACTGATCATGAAGTTAGTAATAGAATATGAAATTGTTTACCAATAATCCATGTAGATTTGTTGCCATTTAAATAATTACTTTTCAAAACTTCACGTTCGTCTGAAAGATTCCACATGTGAGAGTCATGAGATGCCCCACCATAACAGCCATCCACTGCTCTTATTTGCATTTTATGGTCCCAAATCTAAAGAAATATAAATTTAAATTTATTTTTTTTAGATATACATACAGGGTTATAATCTTACCACCTTTGGCACTAATGCTGTGTTTCAGCTTCCGATTGAAAAAAAGATGTTCATCATTTGATGGCCTCACCATTTGAATATGAGTTCCATCCACAGCACCAATTATTCCATTTAATTTCAGGACTCACTGCGGTTGACCTCTTTGTACTGGGCAATTCGTCCTTTATGGCGCCCAACACCTAGTTGAACGCTTCCTTTGAAAGCCGGAAGTTTTGTACAAAACTTCATCAGAATTTGGAAGAAAAAACAATTAATATTAATATTATAATTAATATATGTATCCCAGTTAGCATTTTGTGAAATGTTTGATCATTATTGAGTCTTTTATGTCTCCCCTGCACGCTAAAAACGAGCATAAATGCGCTAATTTTCTGATCATAAAAGACTGTTTTGTCGGGAGAAAATGGTACCATACCCGCGACTCTTCTTGATGACTCTTTTATGAGTCGCTATTCTGATCAGTTTGGAGTCGCTTTCGAGTCATCATGTAATCATTTATGAGTCGTATTTGGTTCATTTGTTAGTCGTTTTTGTAATCATTTTCGAGTCATTTCTCAGTCGTTTTTGTACTCATATTTTCAGGCGCGCATCTATTCAATCTCTTTTTGGGTTTCAACTATTCGAAATATCATTGCAAAACAACGCTCAAAACAGGCATATTTGAACCACCAGCATGATTCATTGTTGTACATTTTGTTAGTGTATGTTCAATAAAACACTTAAAAAGCATAAACATGACTCATATTCGACTCCTTTTTCACTTGCAGAACTGATTAAGCAGCAAAAGAATCAGTAAAAGTAGTCGAAAAAGACTCAGTTGGCTGAGTATGATCTTCCATGATCTTCCAAATGCTAACTGGGATATAATAAATATATGCATATTTGTGTATGTATGAACAAATATACATATATACATATATAACGTGTACCTATACAAACCTTCTCTTCGACAATGACGATATATTTACAGCATTTCGTACGGCTCTTCTTTCGGCACGTTCATTTAAATTTTCACTTAACAACAATCCCACCGAATCCATTTCTTAATTAACTTCTTTAACGAAAACACAAAAAAAAAAATGAAAACACCAACCACACTCTTTCACGTCGCCAAACAACTTTTTTTCTTCTTCTTCTGTAAATAAATGTGACGTTTGATCAAAATGTTGCCAACCACTTACAAACCCAAGCCGAAAGTAGTGGTAACGCTTTTTTATATGGATCCGAAAGTTTTACATAGTTCCGATTTAAAATCGATTCGGATTGAACTTTCGATTAGTTTTAACTTTCGAATCGAGATACATAGTAGGGGCCCAGACATCTGTTTTGCTGTCAACATACTGAGCAGATTTGCTGAAAATCCAGGAGAGGCTCACTGGAACGCTGTAAAACGTGTCATGAGGTACTTGAAGGGCACGGTCAACAAAGGTTTAATATACACTGGTAAGTGCAGTGAAATTACTGGTTTCTGCGATGCTGACTGGGCCAGTGACATTGACAGCAGACGGTCTACAAAGCGACTCAAAAAGGAATTGATTGTTAATGCCACCCATTCTTTAATACTTTATTGCGATAATAAAAGCGCAATATATGTTGCAACAAACAATTCCTATTGATATGTGAAAAGAGTCGCACGCATTTTAATTTCTCGGCGGTACTCGGAAAGTTTTCAACAAAATAAATAAATAGTTCCCCATTACATCCCAGAGAGCTTCTCACAATCAGAGAGCTGTGCGCTTTATAGTTTTACACTCACTGATTGGGACCTACAGTTTTACACCGGTTCCGAACGGTATTTTGAGAAGCTTTCTCATGGCTAAGTACACGTCGTTGAAATAAATGTAAGGTGGTCAGAGCAGGGATCGAACCCACATTCTCATGTACAAGAGTCGCGCACACTAACCATTGCACCACCGACGGCCACAGACCATTAAACTAATTTCATTATTTTATATTTTACCTAGCTGACCCGGCAGACGTTGTCCTGCATAATATTTCAAGCGATTTGTATGGGAGGTACCACGCCCCTTTGTCCAATTGGACCGAATAGTAAATCTAAACCACCCAGGGCGCCATCCAAACGCATACAAAAAAATTTATTCAAATCGGTCCAGAAGTTTAGATGGGTCCGCCATCTAACGTTTTGTTTTCAACTAGTGCTTATTTCGAGAATGGTAACACTTAGCTCATGTCTGATTGGACAGATAATTAGTTTTATCCTTCCGCTGAACGAATATGGTTGTGTATACGCTTGAACAACGCTGGGAAATAATGCGTTTTCGCTTCGCTAAGTGGGCCTGCGATCGACTTACAGAGGATCATCTTTTCAGATGAAGCTCATTTTGATCTTGGCGGGTATGTAAACATGCAAAATTGCCGCATTTGGGGCACAGAAAACCCGCACGCATACATTGAAAAGCCGATGCACCCAAAACGAGTCACTGTCTGGTGCGGATTTTGGTCCAGAGGCATAATTGGGCCATTTTTCTCCGAAAATGAGCAAGGAGTGGCCGGTACAGTCAATGGCGATCGTTATCGGGTCATGTTGAACGAATTTTTGTTCATTTGGTTTCAACAGGACGGCGCTACGTGCCACACAGCCGAAGCTACACTCAATGTTTTGCGCCCTGTTTTTGAAGATCGCATTATCAGCCGCAGAGCTGATGTCGTTTGGCCACCTCGGAGCTGCGATTTGACACCTTTGGACTATTATTTGTGGGGTGCCCTCAAATATAAGTGTTACGCTGACAAGCCAGAGACAATTGACGCTTTAAAGAACAATATTCGTGAAGCCATTGGTGAAATACAGCTGCACACAATCGATAATGTGCTTAAAAATTGGACCGATCGTGTAGGCTACTGCATGGCCAGCCGAGGCAGCCATTTGAATGAAATTATTTTCCATTATTAACCGGAAGGATTGTAGTTTCAAATAAAAAAAGAAATTTGAGAAAATATTCAGTAGTTTTTTTTTTATAGCATTTTCAAAAAAACAAAAGTTATTTGGCGGATCCGTTATAACGGAAGACAATTCGACGATAAGGAGTTATTTAAGAACCATTAATGATTAGTTTATTCATAATACAGTATATTTTTTTAATAGTGGGTGTTACCTCCTTTGTTTAAAATAACTTCAAATATACGGCTTTTTATAAAGTGCTGTTATATAATCCAAAGAAATCTCATTCCAGGAACCCGTAATGGCTTGAATCAGTGACTCCTTATCGTCGAATTGTCTTCCTCCTTCATAAACCTTGCAGTAAATTCAACGTCAAACATTTTCAACTACGTTTACGTGGGGAGAATATGGCAGTGAATTGGAAGACGAGCATTTTGGTTTGAAATGAATTGTTTACAACTCTGGCATTATGAATAGGAGTATTATCTTGTTGCAGAATCCACGGGCTCGAGCCAAAAATATCATTTACTTTAGGGAAAGCTGACTGTAACAGAGTCTTGTAAGTTTCTCCAGCCATTTTTTCACTTTGAAATTCTAAATCGATTATCCTGTTATTGTACCCCAGACCATATCTTCCGTCACTAAAAACCACAGTACGCCAATCATAAACATGACCTCTTACTTATGTATATGCACCCTGTCATATGCTCTCTAGCAAATTTTAAGCGATTTTCTTTGTGTAAATTACTCAGCAGAGGTTTTTCCTCAGATTTTTTTTCAATTTCAGGTACTTTCAGCTTGCAATGGCTCTTTTTACTGTTGAGATACGAGTACTTGCCTGGATACCAGCATGAGACCTGATTTTAGGTTCTGAAAGAGAAGAATTTGACGCAATTCTCTTTTCGGTTGGAGTTAAAGTGGTTGGAATCCTTCCTTTGTAATCCTTTCTATAGTTTTTAACATCTTTTAATTATCACTTTTGGCACAGAACCCACCCCCTCCCGATGACGATCCTGATGCGCAGTGGAAACCCATTTCCGACTCTATGAAAACTGCCGCGACAACCGTACTTGGTTTCGAGAAACCGCTTCGCGATAAACCGTGGTACGATGAAGAGTGTCGCACAGCAAATGACGAAATGAACGCTGCACGTATGGTAATGCTTCAGTCAAATGCAAGGCGAGCTGCAACTGAGCGGTATCGGGAGAGGAGAAAGGAGGTAAACCGTCTCTTTAGGCGTAAGAAACGGCAGTGGAGAAAGCGCGAGAGTGAGAATATTGAGACATACAGAAGGAAGAACGAAGCCCGAAAATTCTACCAAAAACTTGAAAACGGAACTAATGGACATGGTTCAGGGCCCCCCTTCTGTAAAGACAAGGACGGAAATCTCGTCGCAGATGTGCAGAGCATGTTGGGAATATGGAGAGAGCAATTCTCCGCGCTACTAGTACCTGAGATATCCGATGACGATGGGACAATCGATCACGATATGAACGACGACGTCGATTGCCCCCTTCCTAACCAAGACGAGGTCAGAACAGCTATAGTCCGGCTTGGGAACAACAAAGCCGCAGGAGCCGATGGATTACCGGCGGAGCTGTTTAAGGCTGGCGGCGATGAGCTGATAAGGTGCATGCATCAGCTCATTAGCCAAATTTGGTTAGATGAATGCATGCCCGGCGATTGGAGTCTCAGTGTACTATGTCCCATATTTGGAAAAGATGACCCGAGTATCTGTGCCAACTACCGTGGAATAAGCGTTTTATTCATAGCATATATGGTTCTATCAAGTATAATGTGCGAAAGGCTAGAACCGATTATCGCTGACCTGATTTGGACCATATCAGTGTGGCTTTAGGCCTGGAAAGTCGACAACTGACCAGACTTTCACGCTACGCCAAATCCTGGCCAGGGCACACGGGGAGCAAATCGACACCTATCATCTATTTATCGATTGTAAAGCGGCCTTCGATAGTCCGATACGGGAGAAACTCTATAGAGCAATGTCTGAGCTTGGTATTCCTGCAAAACTCATACGCCTTTTCAGGATGACCTTGACGAACACCAAATTCGCAGTGAAAGTTGGTAAGGATCTTACCGAACCTTTCGAGACTAAGCGAGGCCTCAGGCAAGGCGACACCCTATCGTGCGATCTCTTTAACATCTTAATGGAGATCATTAAGAGAAAAGCTGCAGTCAACATGGATAAAACCATCGGCAGCAAAAGTCACATGCTGCTCGCGTATGCTGATGATATAGATATCATTGGGCGCACAATTAGAGAAGT
Organism: Phaonia tiefii; assembly: GCA_963931995.1. Classification (NCBI taxonomy): domain Eukaryota; kingdom Metazoa; phylum Arthropoda; class Insecta; order Diptera; family Muscidae; genus Phaonia; species Phaonia tiefii. Next base: position 188,306,414 of record OZ008368.1, on the reverse strand, counting down.
AACTGCGGTTTTTTCGAGAATTGAGAAGGAGTCAGCAAAAGTGGGTTTCAACGAACAGGGCCTCCACGCGATTAACCGTTATAACTTCGAGGTAGTGGACGAATTTATATACCTCGGATCTGCCGTGAACAAAAACAACAACGTCAGCCTTGAGATCAAGCGGAGAATTGTGCTTGCGAATGGATGTTATTTTGGGCTAAGCAAGCACTTTAGAGATAAAGCCCTCTCTCGAGTAACAAAAGTCCAGCTGTACCAGACTCTCATTCAACCTGTCTTGCTTTATGGCGCAGAATCCTGGGTCCTATCGCAAGCAGACGAAACATCTGTAGGAGTCTTCGAGAGAAAAATACTCCGAAAAATTTATGGCCCTATGGTGCACAACGGCGAGTATCGGCGACGCATGAATCATGAGCTGTATGAGCTTTATCCTGACATTGGCATAGTTAAGCGGATCAAGATAACGCGATTGCGCTGGCTAGGCCATGTCAGTAGAATGGATGAAGATGAACCAGCGCGTAGGGTTTTCGAAACCGAACTCGAAGGAAGACCAAAACATAGGAAGACTAAGACTCCACTGGAGGGATCAGGTTGACGAATCCCTGCGTACACACCAACTGGAGAGATAAGGCAAAAGATCGCACTGGTTGGCGAAATATGTTATCTTCGTTTTGTAAGGTCCCTGACCCCCCGGGGTTGTCCGAGACCGGATAAGTAAGTAAGTAATTATCCCAGCACAGGTTTGTCACTTCGCCCAATATCCCGCGCAATGACCCGAAAAGAATGTCCTTGCGATTGATAATCATCGATTTTGAATCTTTTCGCTATGTTCGAAATACTGTCCTTGCCCATTTTTCACTACTGGTTATTATAAATCAATATTCTTCTTTTACTAATGGTTGGACTTATAAATCTAATGCGACTTCGTGGAAAAAATTTAAAAATGCAAAGTGGAACGGAAAAAATTTTATTTTTTTGTCTTGAGGTCATAAAATGAAAATACCAGTGGTGTTGACTGTTTTTTTCAAGATTTATTAAATGTACCCAATATCTCGATTACCACCGCTAATCGTACTCAGGGTTCTATACACAAAAATGTAACAATAATCACATATTGATCTCAAAACGATTGAGAATAATTAGATGTATTAGAAATCACAAATAAACAAATTACATGTACGCAGTGTGCAAACTTTCGACGACTAAAGTTTGATTTCCCTGAGTTTGCTTCCTGTGTCGATATATTTGAACGCATCGGTCAATATCGGTCTTGTAATTAAATTTTTTGCTCTGAGGGAATGTCAATTGTGTGCAGCATTTCAAGAGTAAATTGAATTCCTTCGATAAAATGTCAACGTCGTCAAAGTTAGGATTATGACCCGTCGTGGCACAGTGGGCTGCTAATGGTGTTTTCTGTTCCATAGGTTTTTAGGTGGCCCTTAAATTTAATTTGTGGAAAGATAGTCGTGTCTTCAATGTCGTCATCGCGGTGCCAACGTATGGCATACGTCAGTCTTGTCCCCATTGCATTTTATCCGATATACAATATTAGACTTGTCCTATTTCGTCACTGTAGAGTATGTCCGGGGCTAAACAACCTGCTCAGGGTATTGGTTGATTTTAAGGGCATTTGTTGATTTTAACGACAGTATATATGAGTACACATGTGGCCGTCGGTGGTGCAATGGGTAGTGTGCGCGCCTCATGTACTTGAGATCCTGGGTTCGATCCCTGCTCTGACCACCTTAAAATTTCTTTCGACGGCGGTAACTTCGCATAGTGTCGGCGACACTATCGAGTATTTAGCCATGAAAATGCTTCTCAAACATACCGTTCGGAACCGGTGTAAAACTATAGGTCTCAATCAGTGAGTATAAAACTAGAAAGCGCACAGCTCAGTGGTTTGTAAGAAGCTCTACTCAATCCCTTCATGGGATGTTATGGGACACCATTTTTTTTTACATATGACTCTGTGTCATAGATATTGGAGTGCTTTAGTTTTTTATTTTGGCGATTTTTTGAAAAAAAATTATTCCATACGAATTGGACCACTTTATGAAAACCCCTTAGAAATCCACAAAAATTGGTTATTTTTTCAATTGGACGCTCCGTTTCCGAGATATAGACATTTTTTCTAATTTTTTCATAGTATCGATTAAAAATGGGGATGAGTTACCCTGGGTAACCCATTGCCCATCGTCGCGTGTAGCTACCTATTATTTTCCCCATTTCCCTGAGGGTAATGGGAAATCGTGATGAGTAATTCCTCATTGTGGTGGGTAGCTACCCATTATTTTCCCCATTTCCCTGAGGCTAAAGGGAAATCGTGATGAGTAATTCCCCATTTCGTGGGTAGCTACCCATTATTTTCCCCATTGCCATGAGTGTAATGGGTAATCGTGATGGGTAATTCCTCATTTTCGTGGGTAGCTACCCATTATTTTCCCCATACCCTGCGGGTAATGGGTAAACGTTCATTACACATTCCCCACGACGATGTGTATGGGTTACTCATGGGGGGGTAAATACGAACTCTGGTGAATAGCCTCGTTGTAATTGCGGTTTCGTCCAATATTATCGCACCAAATGCGATACAATTCGCGCTATCCGCTTTTAAGGCGAACGTGGATCTTTTGGGGATTGTATACCAAATGCTCACCAGGGGTGTAATTATGTACGAGGATAATCGTCCTAATAATATCGATATGTCCATAATGCTGGCTCAGAGGATATTTAAAATACATGTGATCATAAAACTTCACTAACGGTAAAACGATAATGGGTTCGATATCGTTTCTTACATAATTAGACCCCAGGAGACGCGTCAAAGGCCGAATTGGGCACCTCGATCTATACCAGATATGTTAATAGAGGAACACCTCATGGTGCGGTCTTGTCTCCATTTATATGGAACCTTGTGCTGAATGATACACTGGCCACTTTCAAATATGCAGGTGCAAAAGTTGCTCCTAATGCGCACAACGTGGTAATGGCTATTAGGGGAAGTGTCACGGTACCATCACAGCCTTTCGGTGGATGGGCTATAAACCAAAGCTATAAACCCGGTCGAGACCGAGCTGCTCCTTTTTACCCGAAGGTATAGAATACCTATCGTAAAACCTACCTATGGTACTGAAATTAAGCTTGCAGATTGTGCCGACAACATGGGTGTTATTTTAGACAGCAAGCTTGGTTTCGGACTCAACATAGTTGAGAAGGCGATAAAAGCTACATTAGCCCTTTACACCTTCTAGATTGTTCACTGGATATACATACATACAGCGGAGGTGAAACTTATAATCATATGTGGGGTGTCAGTTGCTTGAGGAACCCACCCTCTGTGAACTACTGACCATGAGTCAGAGAATGGCGAAGGTGTGCATCACAGGTGCGTTACGCACCACTCCCTGAGGGATAGGGATATGAATTTGTACAATGGTGGTTCGAAAACTAATGACCGGGAAGGCTACTGGGTCTACTCTATGGAGCTAAGGTTGTTCCTTTTTCCTCAACTACCGGATTATTGCACCGTGTAGCTGGCGGATATTTTTACTATCAAGGAAGTGACCTACTGGCTGATGAAAAATAGTCCAGCAGTCATTGGGGACCATGTCTTTACGGACAGTCATCATTTCCTTGGAATCAGTAGTCCTGATGTCAATATCTGCCTAGGATTGCCGCAAATCTCTTAACGAGATGGCTCAGACTACGATATGCACCTCATGTGGGGGTAGGGCACAGGGTTATGTCGGAGAACTGCTGAGCTGGCCAGACTAGGGACTACCTTCAGGTTCCACAGGAATTAGAGTGTGTTGGCATGCCCCTAGTTATATATAACCATATCCTGCGAGAGCATTCCTATATGATGATGCAAGAGAGATGGACGAGGGGCAAAGATTGTGTACGTGTAAGAGAAATCTGGCCCACTGTCATCCTGTCTTTAGCCAGGTCCAAGGTATAAATACGTGTTTCAGGTTTGACGGGGCACTCCGGTCGAGATTTAAGGTCAGGCCAAATGAGTTCTGTGGAAGCTGTAACGATGCGGAGGAATCGACTGATAGGCTTAGACAAGATCTTTAGCTTCTTGGAGCAAACTTAATGGTTTCGCGATGGGCTAAGGCTTAATCTAGTTAGTCCGTGGTATTACAATGGACTAAAAAGTCTACGTGTGTCGTTCATCGACTCCCACCAACACCTGACCTAACATATTACAATTTCGTGCTTGATTATCTGCCTACAGAAAAGTTTAAATATTGATTAGAAGAAATTAAAAACCTTCATGTTGTGCCTGGGTTATTAAAATATTGTAAAATGTACTTGCAACAAAATTAATTTAAGTCCTTTTATCTTTCAAAAAAGTTTAGTCATACATTTGTTAACAGTATATCGACGCCAAAGTAGACCTTGGCATAACTGTGGTCTATAATGTATTTGATTTTTTTTTTGTTTTGTTTCTATTTTTGGCTTTTCTACCCACAAAATTGGTAATTTTCCCCATGACTGATTACCAACAATTATGGAATGCCAAAGTCTGACCTTCACGCTTGGTGATACATGTGCGACAGCTTATCAAAATGCTATTCATTACTGCCTGGAGGGTTGCGGCGGGAATTGCCTCGATTATCTTTCAAATGGAATGATGCAAATGATCCACATTTATTGGGTTTGCATTGTGAACTTCTTGTTTGCTATAACCCCACAAGAAAAAAAATAGGTGTATTAAGATCACGATACCTTAGGGTCAACTGAGTGTGGAGTTTCTTGAAATAAGTTTATTGGGGACTTTGCGCTGCAATTCTGTTATAACAGGCGTGACTATGTGGCAAGTGGCACCATTTTGTTGAAACCCCACATAGAGTTTAATGGGATTAACTTTCGACGAAGTTCTGAAAAGAAACCCCTTTCAATATTTTTAAGACGCAACAATGCGACCGTATTCTTCCAAAATGTAAGGCGTGAAAATCCAGCTTGATGAATCTGCACAGTTCATGGAGAATCTGAGGGTTAACGTTAGTGCATATTCGACAATTTTGTCTGTTAATATTAACTTTCTTACTAATCCGGCCTCGAACAATCCCGAGGGGTCATGGACCTTACTAAACGAAGATAACACATTTCACCAACCAGTTCGATCTGTTGCCTTATCACTCCAGTTGGCAATACAAAGTGTACACAGTGATTCGTCAAGTTGATCTCTCAAGCGGGGTCTTGGGCTTCCTATTTTTCGCCTTCCTTCGAGTTCGTATTCGAAAACCCTTCGTGCTGGTTCGTCTTCATCCATTCTACTGACAGGCTCATATCTTGCAAACCGTTCGGAATTTTGATTTACCCTCTGAGGGAAAGTTGTAGCTCTTATCATAAAGAATTGTGAAGATATAAAATCAAAAAACTTTATCTTCAAGGTCAAAATCGCAAACAACTTTAAAAAATTCGATTTTTTTACCTTTTTTCCCCTGTTCAGATCCATAGGTAGCAAACAGTTAAAAATTCAAGGAAACAATTAACTAGAAAAATTAACCTAAGATCTCAGTAAATAACTTTCTAGAACATATGAACTTTCTAGGAATGATTCTTAACACCGTTTAGGCAGCACTTAGGTAGCCGCAAAAGTGAAAAATTTTCCGAAAATTTTTTAATTTCATTTGTTTTTTCTTTACTTCAACATTGAGATACTATTATGCTATCTATTACAAAAATAATAAAAAAAATATTAGTATTATGTTTATAATGTTGATGGCCCTGGACTTGCAAATCGCACTCTCTTAAGTTGTGGATTCGTCGTCCGAATCGTCCGAATCTGACTCTGATTCAGAACTTATGGAGATTCAGAACTCAGAGAGTAAATTGGTTTGCAAGATATGAGCCTGACGAAATGATCACTTTTTTCCAAAAATTACACCCAGGCCCCAAATCTTTGGAGGCCCAAAAAAAAGTGTATGACTTTGGGTAAAGCAGGGAGACACGGGTCTTTTCTTTGGTCTTTTATCATGTAGTGGTGGCCGTATATGGTTATACGAGTAAATATAACAAACATGTAATTAATGGACTAAAAAGACCCCCGGTTTGGTTTTGAATACACTACTGGTGGCTACCATACATGGGTCCCATTAATTATATGATAAATATAATTTGTAGTTTTATTTGAATTACCTCTACAAGTGCAAATTCGCAAATTCAAAAAAAATTAAATATCATTGGCAATGGTACCTATTTTCATAGCATTTCTTTCGCATCTGACAGATTGGTTTTCACATATTTTATACCGTAAAGATTTATGCATTTGAAAGTAGAACGAGGCAATACCTATCGAAGATACAAACCTCTGCAGATAAAATATTTTAAAACCAGAATTGCGAGCAGTCAGACAAATTCAAAATAATTAAAAGCATTCCCACGTATCATTATAATTTGCACCTGATTCCACAACCTGCATATGCAATGCCAGAGGATGCACAAGCAGAGAAGAAAAAAAAACGCCGCAATTTGGCAACCCTCGTATAAGAGAACAAAAAATTCGAGTGAAGCGCCTCGTTGCTCTGCTCTCTCTCTCTCTCTCTTACTCTCTTCGTTGAATATTTCAATACACGAGTAGTTTTCTGATGATGTTACTGTATCTACCCAGCGGGCAAAAAACCGAGCCTTAGCGAGTGTTACGCTAAATGCTCGCAAACGGGCTCAGAAGCGAGTATTTACCGGACCAAAACCGGGGGAGAAATTAAACTCGCCCAAATATTCGCAAACTGGTTCAAAAACCGGTGCTAAACGGACGAAAAAAGAGAGAGAAACATTGTTGTCGTTGTGTCGTGCGCCAAACAGAGGCACACACATTCAGGCACACGACACAACAACAAAGTTTTGGCTATTGCATTTTGTTTTATTTTTCGTGTTGTTCTCGCAAAAGATATTGCAAAAGTCTCGCAAACGAATCTCTTGCAAGACATCGTAAACGACACTTTTACTGCCACAAACTGAGCGACTGGTGATTCATTTTCCGATCGTTTTCGGATCTGTTTTCGAGAGTTTTACCCGCAAAAGTTTCGCGTAACTCTCGTATGCGATATCGTATACGAAGTTTTGGTCCGCTGGGTAACTACAAATTCCAACCATGTTTAAATAAAATTACATAAATTATGTAAAAAGTATGAACTAATCAAGTTATGACGCGGGAGAGAAATGCGTTTGAGTGAATCGCGTCGACTTTTTGGTTCTCTTCTACGAAGGTTGCCAAATTGCGCCTGTTTTTTCTTCTCTACTTTAACGTCCTCTTTGGCAAATCCCCATAGAAAACACCAAAGGTGGTAATTTTCTATCCAACTGCTGTGAATAATATTTGCCGGTGATTGTTTTAGCATTTTCATGCTAACCGATTTGAATGACACCGCCACGCATCAAAACAAACTGTCGCCATGACCTTATTGCCCGTCAGACACACATTGGCCTTCTTTGGCATACTTTCATTAAGAAGTTGATTGGACCCGGAGCTAATCGCTATGAAATTAAATCGAGCTACGAGGCTACAGTAACGACTATACCCAAGTACTCGTTTGGTAAGAGACCAGTGCCGATAAAAACACTGCCAACGCCAGGTAGGAAAGTAAATGTAGTCAGGACTCATATACAGTGGTGGAAAAAATAATAGGGACACCGATGTTTTTCTAATATTTTTTTTATTTTTTCTATAATATTTAAATATTTAAATTAATTAAATTAAAAGCGTTAAGTACTTCATATACGCTAACAAAAAATATCAAACTCCAATATGATTTTCAAATAAATAATTAAAAAATTGAATTTTTTGTAATATGGCCTTGGAAAAAATAATAGGGACAAGAATCAAAACGTTGCTATTTCTATAGAATACTATTTTAGTTTTAGCTCAATCTCTGACAGGAGAGAAAAAATAACGGTTAATAATCGTTTGCTTGCTTTGTTGCAACATGTGCTTTGTAAATTGACAAATTAGTGTTTAAAAATGGGTCGCGGAGTTCATACAACCGAAGAGGAGAAAAAAGTTATTAAAAAATTAAACAATGCGGGAAAATCTATTAGAGAAATAGCAAGTATCATCAACTTTTCGAGGAACAAAGTTTTTAATGCTATCCATTCAAAACGCACTATGGAAACGAGAGGAAGAAAGCGGAAAACATCATCCCGTTTCGATCAACATTTAGTGCGCCTATCAAGAAACTACCCTTTTATGTCTTCCAAGGAACTACAACTGAGTTTAAATGCACCAGTTACCAATCGGACAGTAAGAAACAGGCTTATGGACGCAGGATTAATGGGAAGAAGCCCAAGGAAAGTACCGTTGTTGAGCAAAACAAATATACAAAAGAGATTAATTTTCGCCAAGCAACACCAACACCGTTCAAACTGGAAAAATGTACTTGGGTCAGACGAAACAAAAATTAATTTGTTTGGTTCTGACGGGAAGACTTACGTCCGTCGACCGAAGAACAAAGAATATGATCCCAAGTACACCAAAAAGACTGAAACATGGTGGCGGGTCAATGATGGTATGGGGCAATGATGGTTTTCTGCATCCGGAGTGGGTCCTATTTTTTGGATTAAGAATAAGATGTGTGCTGTCGATTATGTTGGCATTCTAAATAATGAAATGCTTCCATTTGCCGAGGAAGAAATGCCACTTAGTTGGCAGTTCATGCATGATAACGACCCAAAGCACTCTTCCAGACTGGTTAAAACCTGGCTCCAAGAGAAAAGCGTAACAATTTTGGAATGGCCCTCACAATCTCCGGACCTTAACCCCATTGAACACCTCTGGGGCGTCTTAAAAAGCAATATTGGACTCCAGAAATCCACAAGTTTAAAGGAATTGTGGGAAAAAGTTAAAAACGCTTGGTACTCCATACCGATGGAAACGTGCCTACATCTTGTAGAATCTATGCCTCGCAGATACCAAGCAGTGATTAATGCAAAAGGATCTACCACTAAATATTAATATTTTAATTTAATAATTTAAAACTAAAATAGTATTCTATAGAAATAGCAACGTTTTAATTTTTGTCCCTATTATTTTTTCCAAGGCCATATTACAAAAAATTCAAATTTTTAATTATTTATTTGAAAATCATATTGGAGTTTGATATTTTTTGGTAGCGTATATGAAGTACTTAACGCTTTTAATTTAATTAATTTAAATATTTAAATATTATAGAAAAAATAAAAAAAATATTAGAAAAACATCGGTGTCCCTATTATTTTTTCCAACACTGTATGTAGTATACAACTACTTTACTTCTCTGATAATTTTTAGCCGCCAATGTTTACAATTTACCACCCATATTTGGCACATCCAAAGAAGGAAAAATCAACGCAGCTCCAGCATTTTCTTTGCTTGGTCGCGAGAAACCGCGACAAATTCCTGCATTCGTTTTACCAGGACCCGGTCAATATGCAGATAATTCAAAATATTTCACAAAGACTCGTCCAAAATATAGTTTCCATATCAAACATAAAGTCATTAGTGATGGACATATGAAACCAGGACCAGCTGCTCATTGTCCTGAAAAGGTAAATGGTCAAGGCCTCTACACTATACGTGTCGCTTTGAAAATCCTATACTTATGTATATGTACATGTAGCTAAGCGGACCACAGTATTGTAATCCATGGGTATGAGTTTAGTCAATAACTTTTGAGTAAATGTCATCGATAACCGATGCTCATGCTCATGACTGACAAATGTGTTGTTCTTTTAATTGATATCTTCTTCTTTCAGTATATAAAAAATAAATCAGTTCCGGCACCCTCATTTTCCATACATCACACACCCTACTTGGGCCAGAGGAAATCGTATTTAGTACGGGATTGTGGAAGAATATCCATGCCGTCGAAACCTAATTGGCTGCTATGAATTGTTTAACTTTGAGGGCCATGGTAGGAGCAAGTTTTATACAAACTGTTGGTTAACGGTAACTGTAGAATACAACCAGAAATTGTGATAATGGGTCATTAGTAGTTTGTGAGAAATTAATTGTGGAATCTATAGATCAATTTCTTAAATTTTCTTATTGTATACGGACAAAAAAAAAAATTCCCGGCATACAAAAATGTATTTCCTTTTGGAACGAAATTCCTTATCGCACGTTGCTAAAACGAAAAAATTGTAAACAACTTTTTTTTAACTACTTTATTCCAACCCATTATTGATAACTATATTGGGTACTTTTGGTTTGGTTTGATTTATAGGGAAGTTTTCTAGGTGGAGCCTGTTTATTACATATTGTAGTTTTGAACCGAATAAAAGGTAAATTTAAAAAAGTAGCCTTTCTGAAAATAAGTAAATTTTCTTGAAAAAGAACCTTTTCCTAAAAAGAGTACCACTTCTTTAAAAAGTACCTATACTTAATTAAAGTACTTCTTTGTAAAAAAATCATACCCTTCGGCGTTTTCTTACAGAAAGTACTTCTCATTAAAGAAAGGACCTTTTCGGGAAAATATAATACATATTCTTACAAACAACAAAGCCGCAGGAGCCGATGGATTACGGGCGGAGCTGTTTAAAGCTGGCGGCGATGAGCTGATAAGGTGCATGCATCAGCTCATTAGCAAAATTTGGTTAGATGAATGCATGCCCGGCGAATGGAGTCTCAGTGTAGTATGTCCCATAAGTGCCAACTACCGTGGAATAAGCCTTTTATACATAGCATATAAGGTTCTATCAAGTATAATGTGCGAAACACTAAAACCAATTATCGCTGACCTGATTGGACCATACCAGTGTGGCTTTAGGGCTGGAAAATCGACAACTGACCAGATTTTCACGCTACGCCAAATCCTGGAAAAGACACGAAAAACAAATCGACACCTATCATCTATTTATCGATTATAAAGCGGCCTTCGATAGTCCGATACGGGAGAAACTCTATAGAGCAATGTCTGAGCTTGGAATTCCTGTAAAACTCATACGCCCTTGCAGCAGTGAAAGTTGGTAAGGATCTTACCGAACCTTTCGAGACTAAGCGAGGCCTCAGGCAAGGCGACACCCTATCGTGCGATCTCTTTAACATCTTAATGAAGATCATTATGAGTAAAGCCGCAGTCAACATGAATAAAACCATCAGCAGCAAAAGTCACATGCTGCTCGCGTATGCTGATGATATAGATATCATTGGGCGCACAATTAGAGAAGTTACTGCGGTTTTTTTTCGAGAATTGAGGAGTCAGCAGAAGTGGGTCTGACTGTAAATGAGGTCAAGACAAAATTAATGGTTTCAACGAATAGGGCCTCCACGCGATTAGACCAAAGCGTGAACGTTGATAACCGTTATAACTTCGAGGTAGTGGACGAATTTATATACCTAGGATCTGCCGTGAACAAAAACAACAACGTCAGCCTTGAGATCAAACGGAGAATTGCGCTTGCGAATAGATGTTATTTTGAGCTAAGCAAGCACTTTAGAGATAAAGCCCTCTCTCGAGTAACAAAAGTCCAACTATACTGAGTATTATCGCAAGCAGACGACACATCTGTAGGAGTCTACTGAAGAAAAATACTCCGAAAAATTTATGGCCCTATAGTGCACAACGGCGAGTATCGGCGACGCATGAATCATGAGCTGTATGAGCTTTATCCTGACATTGACATAGTTAAGCGGATCAAGATAACGCGATTGCGCTGGCTAGGTCATGTCAGTAGAATGGATGAAGACGCACCAGCTCGAAGGGTTTTCGAAACCGAACTCGAAGGAAGACGAAAAATAGGAAGACCAAGACTCCGCTGGAGGGATCAGGTTGACGAAATAAAGCAAAAGATCGAACTGGTTGGCGAAATATGTTATCTTCGTTTTGTAAGGTCCCTGACCCCCCGGGGTTGTCCGAGACCGGATAAGTAAGTATTCTTACAAAAAGGACCTAAAAATATCCTTTTTTTAAATACATTCAATAAATAAAAAAATTCTTAAAACAAGTTTATAATTTTACAAAAAGTATTTTTTCTTAAAGATGCATTTAAATTATAGTATTTTTCAACAGGCGCCTTAGGCTTGTTGGAACTAACTAATACATAATTTCGTTCCAACCGGATGTCCCCTGAAACTGCATGTAATTTTTTAAATTTAAATCGAATTTATAGAAAATACATGATTTTTTTTTGTATTCACACGAAAAAAACATTTTAAACCAAAAATGTTTATTTTCTTAATAAAAAATTACCACACCCAAAAAATGCAATACATACCCATTGTGCACAAAAGCGGATGCGGATCCGTTTCGAACTCGTTACAAGTCCGCAAAATCATAATAAAGTAAAATGTGAGTTCTCGAATTCCTTTCGAACCCGTTACGAGTCCGTAAAAACATAAAAAAGCGAATCAGTGAAAACAGGAATTTCATACGAAAACGAATTCGTTGTGTCCGCAACGGACGTCCGTTTCGGACAAAATAACTGCGGAAACGGATCCGTCTCGAATTCGTAACGGATTCATATGGCACATTGAGTAATAGATAAAAACTATTACGTAGTTGACATGAATTGACTAATAACTACGTGCATCTTTATATACATATATAATTCTTCTGAATGTGTGTTTGCCACCGGACCCCCTTACACGGCTGGACCGATTTTGAAAAAAATATTCACTGTGTTGGTGAAGGGAAATTGAGGTAGTGGAGGGTGGAAAGAGAGAGTTGTGTCTGTTGACATTTGCCTTGAACCTTTGTATGTCACAATTGGTGGGAAATACACTAGCCGGAAGTTTATTCCACATATAGACTGTACGAATTTTCTCTATAGTGTGTAGTGCGGTCAACCGGCCACTCGATAAAAAACGGATGAAAGTTTCTGAAAAGTCGCGTACTTCGGCTAGATATCCTCACGTCTGGCATGAGTTCATGAATGTTCGAGGAACACATACCATGGAAGTATCGATAGAACAGCGACACGCAACCCACATTTCGACGATGCTCAAGGGAGGCAATAGAGTTCCATACCCTATCAACACCGTCGCTGAGATCGAGAAGCTCCAAAGATGTCCTAAGAGCACCTGCACATATTTAGGAGTTATATTCCATCTTTGGCCTGGTGTACTTGGTGTAGACATTTAGATGATCAAATGGAGGGAACAATTTCTTGCCCCGCTTTAAACAGCCTAGAAACTTGAATGCATCTTTCGACACTTCAAATACATGTTTTGTCCAGCGGACATCACATTGTATTTTCATGCCCAGAACATCAAGAGCGTCTGATTCATCAATATCCACACCGTCCATAGACAACTACGACGGACCCGGGTCAGCAATCCGCTTATGCAACAACAAACAACACTGGGTCTTACCCGCATTAAATTCTACTCTATTTATTCATTCATCGCCCGGCGATTGACTTCAATCTCTTGAAGACTTGGCCTGCTCAATTTTTAATTGACTGCCAAATGAACAATTATGAATGGATTGCAAAGATATTTCGCATGGTGGTGATAGTACTGGGACATGGGACTGTCCGTGGAAGTGGAAAGTTTCTGATATCCATTCACTTGGGATTGGCCAGCAATAATTCCTTCATTGGGCAATCCAAGCAGCAGTATGTCCTGGGTAATGGCTTTATCGGAAACCTCCGTTAGCTAGCTAGAGTGAGAAGGCGAAACGAATGAGCAGCCTGATTGGTTATGCGATCACTGATACGTCTCAGGCTAATTAGGTGACCCTGTCACTGAAGCTCTTCGTACTAGTGGGCATATTCTTCTGTCCTTTGAAGGCGGATGAGCCAACACCCCTGGCCAACGGCGGAATAAAATGGAAGAAACCAAAATCCAGCTTCGACTCACTGCATTCCGGTCAGCGTCTGATTCATAATGGATGGCTGAAATATGATAATCCTGGCAGTAGGTAAATTGCAAACCTCGGTGGGCTGGGTTTGCCTCCCGCCACCGTTATATAAGGACCACGATTTAAGGATATGTACCTGGAATGTGAGAACACTATGCCGGATAGGTGCCACTTTCCAACTGGCGGATGTCCTCGGAAAATATAAAGCTGTCATCACAGCTATCCTGGAAATGCGATGGACAGGATATGGTTGCAACGGAAATAACAACTGCCATATTTACTACAGCTGACTTGAGCGAAAGCACGAATTCGGGTGCAGATTTATAGTTGGAAAGAAACTGCGACACCTAGTTTCAATGTTTAACCCAGTGAGTGTCCGCATAGCCACAATTCGCATCAAAGTGAAATATTTCAATATCTTGTTAATTTGTGTGAACGCACCGACAAAGGATAAAGACGATGAGGTCAAAGAATCATTATACGAGCGTCTGGAGGAAATATACGAACGCTGTCCTGACCACGATATTAAGATAATTCTAGGCAACTTTATTTCCAAGATCGGAAAGGAAAGTGTCTCTCAACCAACCGTCGGTGATCACAGTCTACATGATACCACTTCCGATAATGGAATAAGACTGACAGACTTCGTAGCTGCAACGAACATGGTTGTTAGTAGCACACGATTCCAACATAAGGATGTACATAAGGCGACTTGGTTATCTCTTGCTCAGATAACGAAGAACCAGATACTAGTGTAATGGATGCACGTGAGATTCTAGGTGCCAACATCGACTCGGATCATTACCAGGTGGCTGCCAAAGTTTGCACAAGACTAAGCAGGGCAAAAACCGTACGAAGCCGAACATGGGAAAGCTAGATATCGACAAGCTACTAATAACGGAGATATCAAAGGCCTATCGACAAAAGCTCACTCTCCTGCTAAAGCAGAATACTCCGCCTCCCGAGGATCCAGAAGCGCAGTGGAAGTACATCTTCAATTCTTTGAAAACCGCTGCAAGCACTGAACTTGGCTATCAAAAACAGCAGCCATGGATACATATGTCAAAATACAAGCACTCACGACAAAAACCTTCCAACGAAATTGTCGAAAAAATAACTTAGTACTCCCGAAGCTAGAAAAGTATTCATGTTCAGAAATGAGAAATGATTCACTTTATAAATACAAATAAATACTTTTCATTCCGAAAGTATTGTTTGTTATTTAAAAGATTAATATAGTAAGAGCGCAAACAAAATATGTTGAAATTCAACCAAGGGTTGCCAAACTGTGGTGACCACTTTAGTGAAAAATGACCAATTTTAGGACAACTGCAAAAAAACTGTTAGCCATCAATTTGGGATGCATTTTTACTACTTATCCTCCCATAATTTTATTATGGTATCTCAATTCCTGTAGGTTTAACGCAATTTTCAATACGATATTTTCTCTAAAAATTATTTTTTGTGAAATTTTGAATTTTACGTCAAATGAAGTAAAAAAAAAGGGATATGGACTGACCGTTGAGGTGGAAATTTTGTGTAACCCGCTCACTTCCGTGTGGTCAAACTTAATAATCCTAGCTATAGAAAATTTCGAAACCACGGCGGGCTGGGCTTGCCTTCCACCACCGATATATTGGCAATGAAAATACAGAATGAGAATGAGAAACATAAAACCCCATTAATTGTTGACGACCCCCGCAAACGTTATAAGGACCACGGTTTACAGATATGCACTTGGGATGTTAGAGCTCCATACAGATCCGGTGCCATTATCCAACTGTCAGATGTCCTCGAGAATTATAAGGCTTACATTGCTGCTATCCAGGAGATGCGATGGACAGGTGTTTGAACCAACCGTCGGAAAATTCAGTCTACACATCATTCCGCCGATAACGGAATGAGACTATTAGGTTATGCCGCGGCGAAGGACACGGCTGTCAGTAGTACAAGAGTCCAACATAAAGACATCAATAAGACTACTTGCATATCCACTGATCAAGAGATGAAGAACAAGAGAGATCACCTTGTAATTGATGGACGGCACTCTACTAGTATAATGGACATACGTGTGATTCAAGGAGCTAATATTGATTCGGATCACTACCAGGTTGCAGCAAAGGCTTGCGCAAGAATATGTAGAGTGCAAATCGTACGAAACCATATATATAGACATGTAGAGATCGAAAAGCTGTCATTACCAGAGCTAGCCACGGCCTATGAAGACAAGCCCACTCAGATACTGGCGCAGAACGGACCCGCCCCATGATCCTGAAGCGCAATTGAAGTACATATCCCACTCTATGAAAACTGCTGCAGAGGCCGTACTCGGTTATAAAGAACCGCTTAAAGACAAACCATGGTACGATGTAGAGTGTCGTATGGCAAGTAAGAAAAATAACGCTGCACACATGGCAATTCTTCAGTCAGTTGCAACGCGAGCCGCGACGGAGCGGTATAAGGAGAAAGGAACCCCGTTTGTTTAGGAAGAAAAAACGGGTTGAGCAAATACAGGACGATGGCGTTGACTGGCCCGCTACTAGCCAAAGCGAAGTTAAAACTGCAATTTTCCGGCTTAAGAACAACAAATCCGCTGATGCTGATGGACTGCCGCGTGAACTGTTTAAGGCTGTCAATTATGAGTAGGAAAGGTGCAGCTCATATGTGCAAAATCTGGCTAGACCAATGCATGACCGACCATTGGAGTCTTAGCATAATGTGTCCTGTTTTCAAAAAAAGGCGACCGGAGTATACGTACAAAATGTAATGAAATAAGCCTTTTACCCATCGCATACTAGGTCCTCTCGAGCGAAATTTGTGAAAGACTAAAGCTGTTTGTTGTGGAGTTTATCACTGTGGCTTTAGGCCTGGAAAGTCCACTATCGATCAGATATTCTCATTACGACAAACCTGTGAGGAACCTCACCAAAAAACAATCGACACCTACGTCCTCTTTGTAGACGACTGTACCAAGCTATATCGGTGCTTAGTATTCCTGCTAAGCTGACACGCCTTTGTAGAATGATACCGACCGACACGAAATCCTCAGTAAAGATTGGTAAAGATCTCACCGAACCATTTAGTTCGAAGCGAGGCGTCAGACAGGGCGAATCTCTATCATTCGATCTCTGCAACATATTAATTACGATCGTCATGAGAAAAGCTGCAGTCAACACGAACAAAACTCTCAGCAGCAAAAGTCACATGCTGTACACATGCCAGTAGTACAAGCTGAAAAAATTGTCTTTTTTATTGTTTGGATGCAAATATAACGTGTATGTAGCTTTTCGCACATTGTGTTTGCTATTTAATATAACATATTTGTGACACACTGATTAACAGGTTATGACATAGGTTATTGTTACCCAAATATGACAGTTATTTGTTGAAAACTGTTGAAAATAAAAACATGACAGATAATAAAGATAAAGGTGCTTCTATTCACGAAAACAGTGCTTGCAAAGATGTACATGGTTCCTGCAATCTGTTGTTGGGGCTGTTATTTTTCAACGTGTTCGTTAGGAATTTGGCCGAAAATTTGGCACAGCTAAAATACAATCAGATACTCTCTGACTGCAAACTATCCGAAGGCATGGTCCCCATGATTGGGGGATTAGTTTTGAATAGAAACACTCCTATGATAACACCGTTTCACAAAAAGCAGCTTTTCCCCCTCCTCAGAACGAGACTGTATGGAAGTGTAACTATGGACCAGAAGTAGTTCATCTGTGTACTCAGATTTTTAATTCGTGATCGTTTGTCCTTTTAACAGGACTTTTAAAATTCCAAGGACATAAATTTTAAATAATTCTCTTGACTTCTGTGACAATGAAAATACCATCAGTATGCACACCAAATTAACGAAGTTGTTCTTCACTATTTGCAAAAAATTTTCATTTAGTTTCTCCAGGCTCAAAGATGTCTTAAAATGTGTTAATGGCTTTAAATGTTTAATGATGTTTTAAAACTTTATCATTGAATATCCTTAAACGTTTTGCAACGTGTTGCAACACATCTTGTGCCAAAATCGTAGCCTTCTGTCACTAATAGTTTAGACAGAAGAATTACTTATCAGGTCTGGAACAACCCCGGGGGTCAGAGACCTTACAAAACGAAGATAACACATTTCGCCAACCAGTTCGATCTTTTGTACGACTGTAATATGCATGCAGGGATTCGTCAACCTGATTCCTCCAGCGGAGTCTTGGTGTTCCTATTTTTCGCCTTCCTTCGAGTTCGGTTTCAAAATATATATATATTTTACGGACATGGCCTAGGCCAGCGCAATTGCGTCATTTTAAACAGCTTAACTATGTCAATGTCGGGATATAGTTCATAAAGCTCATGGTTCATGCGTTGCCGATACTCGCCGTTGTGCACTATAGGGCCATACAATTTCTCGCAGCATTTTTCTTCAGTAGACTCCTACAGATGTGTCGTCTGCTTGCGATAATACTCAGTATAGTTGGACTTTTGTTACTAGAGAGAGGGCTTTATCTCTAAAGTGCTTGCTTGGCCCAAAATGACATCTATTCGCAAGCACAATTCACCGCTTGATCTCAATGCTGACGTTGTTGATTTTGTTTACGACAGATCCGAGGTATATAAATGCATCCACCACGTTCACACTTTGCTCCTTGAAACCATTAATTTTGTCTTGCCTCATTAACTGTCAGACCCACTTTTGTCTACTCCTTCTCAATTCGCGCAAACACCGCAGTAACTTCTCTAATAGCGCGCCTAATGATATCTATATCGTCAGCATCCGCGAATAGCATGTGATTTTTGCTGCTGATGGTTTTCTTCATGTTCATGGTTTTAAAAGCTGCAATATTTCTCATAATGATCTCCATTATGATGTTAAAGAGATCGCACGATAGGGTGTCGCCTTTCTTGAGGCCTCGCTTATTTTCGGAAGGTTCGGTAACATCCGTACCAACTTTCACTACGGATTTCGTGTTCGTCAAGGTCATCCAGCAGAGGTGTATTAGTTTTGCAGAAATACCAAGCTCAGGATATAGCTTCGTAGAGTTTTCCCCGTATCGGCCTATAATCGACAAACCGCCTTATAATCGACAAATAGATGATAGGTGTCGATTTGTTTTTCGTGGGTCTTCTCCGGGATTTGGCGTAGCGATAATTGGTTTTAGTCTTTCGCACATTATACTTGATAAAACTTTAAATGCTAAAGGCTAAGAGGCTTATTCCACGATAGTTGGCATAGTATGGGACATAGTACACTGAGACACCAATCGCCAGGCATACATTCATCTAACAAAATTTTGCTAATGAGTTGACGCTTACACCTTATCAGCTCATCGCCGATAGCCTTAAACAGCTCCGCCGGTAATTCATCGGCTCCTGCGGCTTTGTTGTTATTACGCCGAGCAATATCTATTCTGACCTCGTCTTGGTTAGGAGGGGCAACCGACGACGTCGCCCAAATTGTGACTGATTGTCCCATCGTCGTTGGATAGCTCAGGTACCAGTAGCAAAAATAAATGATCTGTGCCCAACATGCTCTACACACCTGCGATGAGATTTTCGTCCTTGTATTTACAGAAGGGGGCCCTGAACCATGTCCATTAGTCCCGTTTTTGATTTTTTGGTAGTATTTTCGGTCTTCGTTCTTCCTTCTGTATGTCTCAATTTTGTCACTATCGCGCTTTCTCCACTGCCGATTCTTACGGCTAAAGAGTCGGTTTACCTCCTTTATTTTCTCCCTATACCGCTCCCGAGCAGCGGTGCAATTGACTGAAGCATTGCCATTCGTGCGGCGTTCTTTTCATCATTTGCAATGCGACACTCTTCGTCACACCATGGTTTGTTGCGAAGCTGTTTTCAAAATTAAGTACGGTTGTTGCGGCAGCCTTTACAGAGTCGGAAATTGGTTTCCAATGCGCATCGGGATCGTCATCGGGAGGGGGTGGGTTCTGTGCCAAAAGTTGCAAGAGCTTCCTTGAGTAGGCTGTTGCTACCTCTGGTAATTGCAGCTTTCCGATGTCCAGCTTCCTCTGCGTCTGGTTTCGTACTATTTTCGCTCTACTTAATCTTGTGCGAACTTTTGCTGCTAAAAGGTAGTGATCAGAATCGATGTTACCGTCTCTGATCCATTACACTGGATGAGTGCCTTCCATCAATTACCACATAATCAATTTGTTTCTTCGTTCCTTGATCAGGGGATACCCAAGTAGCCTTGTGGATGACTTTATGTTTGTATCTTGTACCACTAATGACCATGTTTTTTCCCGCGGCAAAGTCAATCAGTCTCATAGCGTTGTCGGAACTGTCAGAATAAAGACTGAAATCGACAACAGTTGGATGAAACACATTCTCCCTGCCTACTTTAGCATTAGAATTTCCTAGTACATTCTTAATATCATGGCTAGGGCAGCGGCCATACGTTTCCTCTATGCGCTCATAGAATATGTATTTCGCATCATCATCTTTCTCTTCTGCGGATTGTGGCTATACGTTCACTCACAGGATTTAATCTAGACACTAGATGTCGCAGTCTTTTGCCAATTACAAATCCGCAACCACATTTATATTTTCTCTCATGTCAACTGCAGTATATGCCGCATTTTCCTTTTCTTGTGCATCCATGTCCTGTCCATCGCATTTTCTTGATGACGGTAATGACTCTCACTCTAGCTAGCTAACGCAGGTTTCCGAAAAAGCCATTGCCCAGGACATACTGCGTGGAAGTATTGAGCTGCTTGGACTGCGCAATAAAGGAATCCTTTCTGGCCACTCCCAAGTGAATGGCTATCAGAAACTTTCCACCTCCACGGACAGTCCCATAAAGACAATGCTTGCAAACATATATATGGTTGTTTTGTTTTAATTGTTAAATATTGTTTAAATCTCCTGATGATGCTACACAAAGGAGTAGCGAAATATCGAGGAAAATAAATATAACAACAGCAAATCTGACCTCAAGCTCGAAGAATATTGATTATTTATTGATAAGGAAAAGGTCGAACAACAGAATAAAAAAAAAAAAAAAAAAAAAAATTTTTAAATTTGCTTAGAAATTTTCAAAGTTATAAAGCGTTATTTACAATATTTATCCAAAATTTACATCAAAATGTATTACATGGTACCTTATTGAGCAAAATCATAGCCAAAACTGGTGGTTTATGCATACACAATAAAAGTTTGGACGTTTTGCTTTAAAAATGTTGACTTACAAACTACGAAAATCGTGGTTATTGACCGAATTTTAAGTAAACTCCGAAAAACGTGCAGAATACCTGATTTTTTGGGGAAATTCGACTTGTGCGACCTCTAAAGCTCTTCCGAAAAATCTCAAAAATACTTTACCCTATAAGCTTTCCAATTAAGCTTGAGCAACCATGAAAATCGAAAAAGAAAAATTTTGTTGGACACCCTAATGTGCAACGAGCCTAATCTAAGTTAATACTGAAAATCAACAGGATTTCACAATTGTTTCAACTGAGGCCACTGGGTTCGTTGATATTACAACAGCAGGATGCCCACTCTCCAATGGCAATAATAAATTTTTGGTGGCATTAGAGGGAAAATCATAATACGGAATTTAATTTTTAATTTCAAGTGAGACTTTTCTATGTTACCACAGTATGTGTGATCTTGCCACGTCATATCTCGAAGAGCAGACATTGTGATTATACCCTCACCAATAAGGTGGGGGTATATACGTGTATCATTCAATACGGAAAAAAAATGTAACGCATCGAAGGAGCCATTTTAGGCCCTTAATATCTTTGGACGAAATTCATTTTACGTCATTTTATGACGATTGAGCCATATGCATATGCCCGTCTGGCTGGCTGGGCAACACGATAACTGCCGTAATTCTTTACAGATCACAATGAAATTTTGTTAGTGACTATTATTTGTCAATGCTTAGTGTGGGATTGAAACTGGGCATTTTGACCACGCCCCTTCTGTTATCTTCTTTGGAATTCGGCTTACAATAAAAACAATTCCAACTTAGATGAAGTTCAAATTTATTTATTGGGCTTCTAGCTAAATACTAATTATAAATTATCGGAGGTTAAGAAAACAGCGCGAACACATGGCGAAAGCTACAAAAAGATTGGTTTAAGGTAGTCATTCGAAGCGGTTCGAAGCTAGACCTACCCACATATGCACATTGTTGTAATGTATCACGGTATGAGTTTCGATGAGCATATACAAGGTGTTTCAAAAGAAGTCATCCGATGTTGTTTGGCTCTCATTTTTTTTCTAAACGAAAAACTTCGATTCTGTTTTTTGATTATGTTTACTTAAGCCTTTAGAATTTTATTGGTTAAGTTGAGAAGATGATATCGGTTAAATGGGCGCCGTCACAATTGATTACCATACGGGCTCGTTTTATGGCATTTTTCATCACTTCGGCGAGAACTTCGGGCGACAGATTCTCGTGTCGAATGTTGGCCTTGAGGGCTTCCAGGGTCTCGGGCTTGTTCACGTAAACACGGGACTTCAAAAAAAGGCTGAAACGGTTAAATCGGGCGATCTTGCGGGCCAGTGCACGAGAGATGAGGCGACCCGGGAACGACGCCTTCAGAATATCGGTTGTGGCTCGCGCAGTGTGTGCCGTAGCTCCGTCCTGTTAGAACCACATGTCCTCCAGCCCTAATTCGTCGAATTGCGGCAGAAAAAACTCTGTTAACATAGCCCTATAGCGCGCACCGTGTCGTTTGACCAGCGGCGTTCTCGAAAAAAAAATGGCACGATGACTCCTCCAGCGTGAACAGGGCACCATGCAGTCACTTTGAGCGGGTGTAATGGCTCCTCGTGGATTTTCGGTGCCCCAGAAGCGATAGTTTTGCTTCTTCACGTACCCGCTGAGGTGGAAATGAGCCTCATCGCTTATTATGATTTTCAAATGCCATAAAACGAGCCCGTATGGTAATGAATTGTGACGGCGCCCATTTAACCGATATCATCTTCTCAACTTAACCAATAAAATTCTAAAGGTTCAAATAAACATAATCAAAAAACAGATTCGAAGTTTTTCATTTATAAAAAAAATGAGAGCCAAACAACATCGGATGACTTCTTTTGAAACACCTTGTACGAGTATGTGTGCGTGTACAGTGATATATCCAAAAGTACCCAGTTAACATTTTGTGAAATATTTGATCATATATGAGTCTTTTATGACTTCCTGCGCGATAAAAACGAGCATAAATGCGCATATTTTCTGAACATAAAAGACTGTTTTGACGGGAGAAAATGGTACCATACCCGCGACTCTTCTTGAAGACTCTTTTATGAGTCGCTATTCTAGTCAGTTTCGAGTCGCTTTCGAGTCATCATGTAATCATTTATCAGTCGTTTTTGTAATCGCTTTCGAGTCATTTCTCAGTCGTTTCTGTACTCATATTTGAGTCTTATTTGAGTAATTTGTTAGTCGTTTTTAAAATAATTTCCAACTCATTTTCGAGTCATTTCTTAGTCGTTTTTGTATTCCTCAGAATTTATTGGTTTTTGTTTGGGCACATTAGCTTTTCAGCTTCGTTTTTAGCCAATCTTTTCAATTGTTTGGCTGACGTTACGATTTTATTATTAATTTTTATTATTAATTATTTATTTTATTAACTGCAGCAGCACTTCACTACACGATTTGACTTATAATAATAACCAAATTATAATAATAACCAAAAATTAGGCGCCTCCTGTATTTCTGATTGCTGTACATATTGTTATTGTATTTTCAGGCGCGCAACTAGTCAATCTGCACGAAATATCATTTCAAAACAATAATATCATTGCAAAACAACGCTCAAAACAGGCATATTTGAAACACCCGCATGGTTTATTTCTGATTGTTGTATAGTTTGTTAGTGTATGTTCAATAAAACACTTAAAAAGCATAAACCTGACTCATATTCGACTCCTTTTTCACTTGCGGAACTGATTAAGCAGCAAATTAATCAGTAAAAGTAGTCGAAGAAGACTCAGTTGGGTGATCATGATCTTCCAAATGCTAACTGGGTAGTAAAAATAAAAGATGTATTGTGGGTTGCCACACTCCCATACAAATTGACACATTTGGCATAAAATCATATTTCTTTCAAACCTTTCTTCTGGTAGATGTGATTAGCTTCAACTCACACACCAGTTAACAACCTGTAAATGCCTACTTAACTGGAGGAAATGGGCGAGATTGTCACACCCATTCTGGTACCTCCCATACAAAACTGGGTGTTCGTCCGGATTGTCAATATCCGATAAATCGGGTGAAACACTTCCAAACTTAATGCAATTAGCAAACCCGAACCAATTTTTTGAAATTTTGACTAGGCAATATTTAGTCAAATACCACTCTCCTATCGCAAACATCATAAGGAGTTAAATAAAAGATACTGAATTGGAAGATTCAGTATTATTTGATGAAACTAAGAAACCTCACAGTTTGACTGCCTGAACGATTTTAGGAGAAGATACTGATAAGAGCAGCTAAGAAATATAACTTGCAGTTCATTGGTTGTCAAAAAAAAAGTATTAGTTTTCACGCAAATTCCCTTCTTGGGTAATTGAACAAAATCAGTATTAAAAAATTGTTGTTTGCTAAATAATAGATTGGCTTCTCTTTTATTGGTTGAATCTACTATATAATATCAATTTCTTTTGCAGCTGCAATCATACCCACGAATCCATCTAAAACTTCTTTTGCAACTGGTAAAATCATTGATGGTGGTAAAACAAATCCGTATTCGCCTTTATCCCTTAGCTCAATAGTGTAGGGAATAGGGATGCCTTTAACGCCATAGGCCCATTCTTTACCGGAACCTGAAACTTCATCTGGACAAACAAAAAGTTGTAAATCCACTTAAGATATTAACTGATGAATTGACTTACAAAGTGTTGTAGCACTAGAGCCGCAGGTGAACACGGTCCCATACCGACGATATAAAGCATCCGCATAACCTTTGGCCACATGCATCATTTGCTCGTAGTGTTCGGGAAATTCGGTGGCTGTATGACCCCAGGGTGACAACACATATTGACCGTACGAATGAAGGGAAATGTAAATCCTGATGGTATCAACCGGTATGGTGTTGTTGATGAATTGCAACATTTGCTTAATCTCAGGATCCGATTCAGCATAGGGGCCGGCATAGGTCTCAGAGCAAGGATTATCGGAGGCACCAGTTACTATAACATCGACATAGTATTATTGGAATAGATCATTGAAAAGTTGTTAGCTCGAACTTACACATCCACAAGAAGTCAAAATTACGATTTAAATCGGTGCCAATACATTCACCAGTTGGATCAGAGGGCAATCTTGATTTACGCCACAAGCGATTCTAAACAAAGATAAGAATCAATTGCACAAAATCTATAATCTGTTTGGTACTGATTAGTCAGGGTTTTGCTACGTACCACTTCATGGGAATACACAAAGCCATCAACATTTAGCACTGGAATTATCCACCAGTCCACACTTTCGGCCATATTCCGGACACCCGGATTACGTGGAACCAAAAGCTGATCAATGATATAAGTGATTGTGGACGACGTGATCCATTCGCGGGCATGAATGTTCGATTCAATGAAAGCAGCTTTGTTGCCGGACTTATATGAGATCTTTATTCCTTTTATTAAACGGCCCTCGTAGGATTTACCGATTGTAAAAGGCGTGACAACATCGGGATAAAGTTGTGCAATGGTATCCAACCATTCATAGATTTCATTCAGGGTATGGAAATTATCCCAATCGAAACCATGTGATTTTTGTTTAGGCTGTGTGGCATCAAGGAGGCTGTAATTGAATGAGAAAAATGTTTTTACATTTAATGAAGAGAATATAAAACTTGTAATATTTATGATCACAAAAATTAAGATCCATTTTATTTGATTGCATTAAATATAAAAATCTCAAACAAAATTAAACTTCAAATACTTTGTTTAACTAGGGAGAAGGAAATTCGTTAATATTTCTCTCTATACGAAAAAAGGCTTTGTTGAGATGAAATGAATCCTATAAATTCGAATTTAATTGACACATTTTGACTGCTCACAACTCAAAAATTACGTTAACGTTTCTTGTTCATAAGAATATTGGGTTAATTCCCGCACTGACCACCTTTCACTTCGTTTCTCGACAAATCAACAAATATTTGTTAGCAATATTAATAATTTTATTGTTTGTTGATTACGACCAGGGTCTATGTTGTTATGTTTGTTGTTGTCTCGGCTATACTGGTCACCAATCAAAGGTAACACAACAGTTATCCTTTATAAATCAGAGTATCAACAAAAAATGTTAGAACTACTAGATGACAAAAACACATATAAAGTGACAAGGATAGATCCAACCAAAAAACTACAAAAAGTGAACAATGATTTTGTAAATGACCTATTTAATCGTGGATATATTGACTACAAACTAAAATTACAACTATACAGCACATCTCCCATAACCCCTAGACTATACGGACTTCCTAAAATTCATAAGGACAATATACCAATGAGGCCAATAGCAGCCTCTACAAACGTTCCTTGCTACAAAATGGCAAAACACATAGGAGAAATAATACATCTTATATCCCCAGACCTCAACACGAAAAACTCTCTCGAACTAAAAAATATATTAAAAAACATCACATTAGAAGAAGTTGACACACTAGTTTCCTTTGACGCTATCTCTCTTTTTACTAACATTCCCACATATTGGGCCATTAGAACTATCATGAGCAAGTGGACGGAAATATAAAAATACACTACAATAACTAAAAACCAATTTTTGAAAATCTTACAATTTTGTGTCAAGGACAATAATTATTTTTCATATGATGATAAGACATATACACAAACATTCGGTATACCAATGGGCAATCCACTCTCACCTACCATAGCCGACATCGTACTTGACGACCTAATTCAACAATCCATAAGAAATTTAGCAGAGAGAGATATTCACATAAAATTTTTGACCAAATACGTAGATGCCATACTAGCAATAGTAAAAAAAATTACAGCAGACAGTTGTCCGAGGCCTTCGGCCACGGACTGTCCCTGCAGGCTGTGTCAGAGACACGGCCATTAAGTTTAACGTAGAATACGCCATCCGATAAGACAGAAAACATATATAACAATAAATTCATTTGCTTATATTAATTATCATTTATTGTTACAAATGTTTTCTGTCTTATCAGATGGCGTATTCTACGTTAAACTTAATGGCCGTGTCTCTGACACAGCCTGCAGGGACAGTCCGTGGCCGAAGGCCTCGGACAACTGTCTGCTGTAATTTTTATATTTACCAACGGCATTTGATTCAAGTCCGTTTAAAAAAAAATATTATGTTCAATTTTTTTAAACTTAATTTAATTTATGTATTTTAATTAATATTTTTATTGAAATAAGTTCTGCGAATGTTGAGAGGGCCGCCCTAATATTAAAAAAGGTTTACCTTATCGAGTCTTCGCATTAGCATTCGAGCGTTGTGTGAAAACTTTACGCTTTACAATTCAAAATTAATGTTACAACAGCTTTATTGAAGCTTTCGCAAAAAAGCTTTATTACGTTAGCTTACTGTTTGTTTCACTTTTTACTAGATACATGTTGCCAAGCAACATTAGCTTGCTGTTCGTTTCACTTTTTACTAGATACATGTTCCTAAGCAATGTTGAGCAACCAAAAACACTCAACCAAACACCACACATATGTTTGAGTGTATGTGTTTAAACAATTTTCATTTGAGAAATTAAAATACTAGAAATATATCAACCAATATGAAATGTATATCAAACGAAAGATAACATCTTCATTTACCTACAAAAAAAAATTTTAAAAAAATGCATCTAGCCGTTTCCTCAAATTCAATGAAATAAAGATTACAACAATAAAAAGCTGACATGACTCCTCATACCGTAAGGTAAGACGTAGATATTCTACGTCAAAAGACAAGACGTAGATATTATTCTTAAAGAACTTAACAATCAACACAATAAACTACAGTTTACTGTAGAAAGAGAAACTAACAACAGCATACCTTTTTTAGAATTAAGAATTCACAAATCGGACCAACAACTCCTTATTGACTGGTACACGAAACCCACTTGGTCAGGCAGGATAATTAACTATAACTCTCACCAACCATCAAAAATAAAAATAAACACAGCGTACAACCTTATCAGCAAAGCAATAGATATTAGCGACAAACAATTTATTAACAAAAATATAATTATTTTGAAAAGAATATTACAACAAAATGACTATCCTTTAAACTTAATTAAAACCCTAATTTACAGAAAAATTACACCGAAAAATGACAGAGGGAAAACAAATCAACAAATAATTCCACGGTAGACAAAAAATACATTAGCATACGCTATATAAACAACCTAACGGACAACAACTCCCTACGCAAAATAATCCCAGACAATAACATTTGCTCATAAATCTAACTACACATCAAAATACTTATTTGGAAACGCCAAAGACAAGGTAGAGAAACTGGACATGTGCAACGTAGTAGTGTATGAAATACCATGCAAAGGCAATATACACCAACAATGTAACAAAATCTATATAGGGCAAACAAAACGATCATTGCACATAAGGCTTACAGAACACGAAACAGACATCAAAAAGCACAAAAACACAACAGGCATCGCAAAACATATGATGGAACACACACACACACCTGACTTTGACAAAACCAAAATATTGGACATAGAAAACAAACTAAACAGACGACTGATACTGGAAAGTTTACGAATAAGACAAAAAGCAAATACAACAATGAACAATAGAGAAGACGTGGACAAAATTAGCGCAAATTATAATGCCGTACTAAATTTATAAGTGGGTATTTTTAATAAATGTATGTTCTATTGTGAATAATTGTATTATGTGTTATAGATTAAACAAAATAAAATCTCCCTGAGGAAGCTGTGGGATACCCAGCGAAACGTCGGAGTATAAATAGATAAATTGAAAACGAATAAAAAGTTTTTTTACTTTGCTGACCAGTATAGCCGAGACAACAACAAACACAAATTAATAATTTTATTTTCTTTTGAATTAACTGCAGCACTCATGGCTCTGGGGGTTGACAGAAATATCAGGCTGTTTGACCACAACATTCCTACAAAGAGGCACATTTCTGCAATCTTAGGGTCAAAGGACCTCGAGAAATTTGCCAACAGAGGAAGGGGCGCCTCTGCTGCAGAACCCCTCCACGAACAGTATTCTACTTTATCTGAGGAATATGGGTGTTATGGCTATTGCCTACGTGGACGGCGTGGCAATAGCGGTTGCAGGGAAGTTTTCGAGTACTCATAGGGACATCCTGCAACAGACCCCTTATACCACCTACAGATGGGCTTCGGATAACTGCCTTGGTTGAACCCTACCAAGACAGTTCTTTTCAGCAGGAGGTGTCAGAAATTTAGATTCAAATAGAAAAGTCTATGTGAACTATTTCTTTACACATAATTATATGAAATATTTTAGTTTTAAATTGTTATGAATAACAATAAACAAAATTAATTTGAAATTTAAATTGGAAAACTAAACTTCAAACTCAATATTCTGGAAAGATCTTAAAAGGGCAATAGGGAAACGCTGCAGTCTGAATCCTCATATTGTTCATTGGTGGTACACGGCAATAGTTAGAATGATAATGCTGTGTAGCATTATCATCTTGTGGACGGCTCTATAGAAAGCTACCTACTGCATGATACTGAATAAAGTTCAGCGAATGGCTCGTATGTGTGTCACTGGTGCGTCGAGAACCACTCCAACCGGCGCACTAAATGTCATACTAACTACATTTGATACCACTAGACATTGTAGCTAAGCAGAATGACACGCTAACTGCTAATAGACTTAGGGAACTGTCACTCTGGTAAGAAAATGGTGTTATTAGACCGAATTCAAATATTTCTGAAATTTTTCCTCCAAATTATGTAACCGCACCAAATTTGCAATTGAATATCGAAGATGTATCAACAGCAGTTAGCTCTCTAACAAATAATAGTAATTGTTCTATTGGTACATACCCTTCTCTTTTCTTTAAAAAGTGTTCATTGAATATTTCCATGGCAATTTTAATACTTTTTAGTGCATGCATGGATCACGGAAAGTTTTTGAACTGTTGGAAGGTTTGAAATTTTCCGATTTTTAAGTCAAAGTTACAAACTACAGACCAATAGTTATGCAATGCTCATTCGCTAAAATATTTGACATTATATTGAAAAATAAACTTTTTGATCTTATTAATGATACAATTTCACCATATCAACATGGATTTATGGTTGTTAGTGCTACTAACTCGTGAAATTATTCATTCCATGGAACGAGTGTTCCAATGTGATGGTAATTATACAGACTTTTCTACAGCGTTTGATACTGTAAGTCATAAGCTCCTGATACGTAAAATATGTATGCTTGGATTACCCCATAATTTGTGCTTGGTTTTAATAAACTTTTTACAATTTCGGAAGCTGAGTGTTTCTATAGCGAACTCTTCCTCTAAAAAATACATAAACGCTTATTCGGGAATCCCGCAGGGAACCCATATTGGACCATTACTGTTTATATTATTTATAAACGATTCGCCGCATATTTTAAAATTTTCAAAATGTCTGCTGTTTGCGGATGACTTAAAACTTTACTCTTCAGTATCTACGATCGGCGATTGCCAGGGAATGCAAGCTGATATAAACTCACTTAGCGAATGGTGCATGGAAACTGAAATTATGATAAATGTATCAAAGTGTAGTAGTTCTGTTTCTTATTCTCACTCTCTTAGTCCTGTCTTGTATTACTATAAAATTGGTAATAATCCTTTGAGACATAGTACTGAAGTAAAGGATTTAGGAGATATTTTCGACGCTAAATATAATTTTCTTGTCATGCTGACTACATAACCTCCAAGGCTTATTCAAAGTTAGGTTTCATAAGAAGGAATTCCAAGGAATTTAGAGACCATATGACTTTAAAATCTTTATATGTTTCATTAGTAAGAAGTAAATTGGAGGGAGTACTGTTCGATAGTCTGGAATCCGTATTATTTGAAATACTCCAATCGAATTGAAAAGATTCAAAAAATGTTTACAAGGATCATCTTTAAAACATTAAATTGGCCTGAGGTAGTTCCTTACATATCAAGAAGAAAGTTTTTGGGGTTGCAATCATTAAGTGACCGTAGATCATATTTTTGTTTAATGTTTGTTTTTAACGTGTTGTCTGGAGATATAAATTGTTCGGAAATAAAAGAAATTATTAATTTATATGAACCTACAAGGGAACTACGATGCAACCGTATATTTGAGGTGGCCCTGCACAGGTCAAATTATGGGTTAAATGAGCCCATATCAAGATGTTTAAAACGGTGTAATAATTTTGAACCAACATTAAATGTTAACGTGTCCAAAAATAAATTTAAATTAAACCTATTTATATTGTACAATTAGCATTAAGTCTTTATGTAGCTAAAATCTGTAAGAATGACATTCTGTAGATGATTGAATAAACAAATAAATCACAACAGTGGCATTGTTAACACAATGCCAGACCTTCCAGGCCGAACCATTATTTGACGAGAAGTAACACACTCACAAGACACAGGAAAAGCTGGATATTGACAAGCTACAAATTCCGGAGATATCAATGTCCTATCGACAGAAGCTCTCTCCCCTGCTACAGCAGAAGCACATCTCCCATTCTTTGGAAACCGCTGCAAGGTCCGAACTTGGCTATCAAAAATCGCAGACGAAAACCATGGTACGACGAAGAATGTCGCGTTGCAACTGATGAAAAAGGCCACGAAACAGACAGTTACAACGCGTGCTGCGAGTGAGCGGTACAAGAAGCAGAGGAGGGAGGAAAACCAACTATTTAGGCGGAAAAAATGGTAGTGGGAGCAGAGAGAGAGAGTGAAAGAACCGAAATATGCAGGATGAATGGTGAATCCCGAAAGTTTTTTCCAGAGGGTAAGAAGATTGAATAAAGGGCCTAATAATGGGCTGCCCTCCTGCAAGGACGAGAATGGGAATCTGGTGACTGAGAAGCAGTGTGTGCTCAAAATGTGGAGAGACCGCTTTTCAGCACTACTCCACTCGGATTCTCCCACTGAAGATCAGGAGGTAATGATAGTGGAAGATAGTGTAGATTGTACACCCTCTCTCCAACCAAGACGAGATTAGAACGGCGATCTCCCGCCTTAAGAATAATAAAACCGCTGGTGCGGATGGCCTACCCGCTGAACTTGGCGAAGAACTGCTAGCCCACATGTAACAACTTATATGCGGTATATGGCTGGGGGAATCTATGCCCGACGATTGGAGTCTCAGTGTATTATGTCGTGTATTCAAAAAGAGTGATCCGTGTATTTATTCCAACTATCGCGGTATCAGTCTTTAATACATCGCGTATAAGGTCTTGTCAAGCGTATTATGTGAAAAACTCAAGCCAATTATTTAAAACCTGATTGAACCTTATCAGTGTGGTTTTAGACCAAGCAAGTCCACAACTGACCAAATATTCACGCTACGCCAAATCCTGGAAAAGACCCACGGATAGCAAATCGATACATTAAACCTTTCTGTCGATTACAAAACCCCCGATAGCCCCATACGGGGAAAACTGTACGAAGCTATGTCTGAACTTGGTATTCCGACAAAACTGATCCGCCTCTGTAGAAGGACGCTGATCAACACCAAATCAGCAGTGAAAGTTGGCACAGACCTCACTGAACCATTCTGTACCAAGCGAAGACTTAGACAAGGCGACACACTTTCGTGCAATCTCTTCAACATCTTAACGGAGATAATAATGAGAAAGGCTGCAGTAAATACGAACAAGACCATTAACACGAAAAGCCATATATTGCTGGCGTATGCTGACGACATAGACATCATTGGGCGAAATTTGCGAGAGGTTACTGCAGTATTTTCAAGAATCGAAAAGGAATCAGCGAAGGTGGATTTTGCTGTTAATGAGGGCAAGACAAAATTGATGGTGTCAACGACTAGCGAAACCTCTCCACTTGGTCCGCACTTGAACGTTGACAACCGTTTAATTTTGAAGTGGTAGATGAATTTGTCTACCTTGGACAACAACGTCAGCCTGGAGATAGATAGGAGAATTGTGCTTGCAAATAGATGCTATTTTGGGCTTAGCAAGCAGTTTAGGAACAAAGCCCTCTCTCGACGAACAAAAGTCCATCTATATCAGACTCTCATTTTACCTGTCTTGAAATATGGCTCCGAAACTTGGGTAATATCGCAAGCGGATGAAAAACACTTGGGAGTTTCCGAGAGAAAAATTCTCCGTAAAATATATGGTCCTGTTAGAGAAAACGGCGAGTACAGACGTCGCTGGAACGCAGAGGTATATAGTCTATATTCTGACGTGGACGTAGCTAGGCGAATCAAATTGGGCCAATTGCGTTGGCTACCCATGGAAGCAGGAAAGGAGGACGACCAAGACTCCGCTGGAAAAAGCAGGCATCCTTGGTGTTACCAACTGGCGAGAAAAGGCGAATTTTTCACAATTTTGATGTAAATTGTTCCCGAATTTCCTGCACATTTTGCGTCAATGTGTTGTAAGGTTGCCATCAATTTGCTGCAAGTTTGTCATCAATTTGATGTAAATTTGTCATCATTTTGATGTAAATTGGTTGTTAATGTGTTGACGAACTCTTTGGACTAATTTTCATTGAAATAAATTCACAAGAACAGGGTATACGACCACATAGAAAATGCTCATATCGTGGATACTGTTTTCTGTCCATTGCACTATTTTCTATTATGTATTTATTTTCAATTTTCTACTAGATTTTTTCTTTTTCTGTTTATTTTTTATCAATACTACGTCCATATTTTGAATCGATCCCACTAATTATTTTTAAATTCCAATGATAAAGATCGATGTAAAAAATATGACAAATTCAATGAAGCTGAAAAAGGTAAAGTAACGCACAATCTTCAAACTAAAGAACCTTTTCATTGAGTTTATTAAAATTGTCATAAATTCAATGAAGAACAATTGATGAAGATTTACCATCGATTTGATGTAAAGATTTTCTTTCAGTGCACCCACTTAAAAACTGGTCAGAAGAGATTTGGTCATGTTAGAAACCTTACATAGCTTGAGTTGTCTTGAATTATAATATTAAAAAATGCTACATTAACTTGGAGTCCCGTACAGTGTAGAGGCAAGATTTGGTTCTGTTTTGCATTAATTACTGTTAGCGACATCCCCAAAAACAAAATGATTTTCTCCATGATCAATCTGGCATCACTGAATAATTATAAGTTCATTTGAAATTAAATTCTTCTGATTGTAACATTGGTAAACCACTGTTTAAACTTAATTCGCTGCATGGTTTTGTTCTAATTGCTTATCGCTCATTCGCCCAGGTACTGTGTTTGCTCTAGAATTCCAACTAGCATATCTATCAGCTGTGGCATGACGATTTTTGTAGAAATATTACAACATTTTTTAAAATATTAGTTAATTCAGTAAAGCACACCCACTGGCATGACTGGTTTCGAACTCCGCGAAAAGTTCATCATCAGATGCCCAATCACTGTGACTGAATTGATTTAGCCAGTAGATCATCAATCCTATGATTATTTGCAAAATGTTAATGTATTATTTATTCCTAACCACCAGAGCTGGAACCACAGTTGACAGTAAAATGAATACGCGATAAATCACAGTTTCACCCTATTCGAATTAATAAGATATTGGTCAATAACTATGGATTTGACAGTAATTCAAAGCGGCAGGTTGCTTCCACCATCGCCATATTGTATTATATGCTAGACAATATGAGCAGCCTATAGCCCAAAAAATATTGAGTCTAAATCAACCACACATTTGAATCAACTGAAAAATGGAATTGTTTATGAGTTTGGAGTACATTGGATGCTGTGTACATTCACCATAGAATAGAACATACAAAGACATTTTTATGTTTTCTTACATGCCTTCTTAAGCATTCGGATGTACTTGCTGATATCCACGTATTTTTAGGCTACTTATGAAAAACAAAATCTAAAAGAGTAGACAAAAAAATCCCAATAAACATAGCATCTCTCTGGAAATATCAGATTTTGGTTTCGCACTTACATGCCTTTAAGAACCGTCAACAGATAGCGATATTATTTTGTGAAATAAATGTATATACGTATATCCAGCATAGCCCCACCCTTGTCAGCTTCGACCCAGGGTGGGTGACTGTGAATACATCCTGGTAGAACGTTAAATGCAAACCCATGGTGGCCTGGACTTGCCTTCCGCCACCGTTATATTGGCAATGGAAATAAAAAATGAGGATCTGAAACATAAAACTCCCTATTTGAAATAAAATAAAAAATGAGGATCTGAAATATAAAACTCCCTATTTGTTGTCGACCCGCGTGAACGATATTAGGACCACGATTTACATACATGCACTTGGAGTGTTAAAACACTATACAGATCCGGTGCCTCGAGAATTATAAGGCTGACATTATTGCTATCTAGGAGATGCGATGGACAGGTCATGGCTGTACAAGGGCGAAGAACCGTGACATACTTGTATAATACAGTTGCCATGAAAAAATCGTGAATTGGTTTGCGGAATTGTATTGACTACGACATCTGGTCTCTAGGTTTAACCCCGTGAGTGAGCGAATAACCACCATCCGCTTACAAGCGAAATACTTTAAAATATCGCTAATTTGTGTACATGATCCGATGGAAGAAAATACCATAACACCAAGGACATGTTCTGTGAGCGCCTAATGCTAAAACCGGCAGGGAAAATGTCTTTCAACCATCCATCGGTAAATTCTGTCTACACGTCATCACTTCCGATCAAGGATGATAGAAATGCCATACATGGTGTATTCGAGTATTCACCATTTTCACCAGATGACATGGCAAAGCCTGTTTCCCTGCGACAATTTTCCACTAGGATACGACGAAAAAACACTCTAAAACATTTTTATGTCGATTCTGCTCTTTGGATTTGAAAATAAAATATGTATGTATATAGAGATAATAAAAAGACATATCGGTATTGATATTTTTTGACAATATAAAAGGTAAACAAACATTGTTAAATAGTTTCTTCAATAGTTGTTGTTGCGAGAGGAATTTGCCCATTTCCGTTACTGCTGCGCCTTCTACAAAATTTCCATGGATCCACCATATATATTTCACCATGCAGGGTTTTTCTATCATCTTTGCTTCTTGGTTTCCAGTAGAACGAGATTCCAACATAAAGACATCCACAACGCTACTTGGATATACCCTGATCACAAATGGAAAGCCGAATGATCACCTGGTAATTGAAGGCACTCTACCAGTGTAATGGACGCACTTGTGATTAGGAAGCTAATATCGATTCAGATCACTACTTGGTTGCAGCAAAGGTTCGTTCGAGGTTAAGAAAGCTGCAATTACCAGAGATAGCTACGGCTGCACAGGAAAAAGAAACTGCGATATATGCTACAGTTGCCATGAAAAAAAATCATGAATTTGGTTGCGGATTTGTAGTTGGCAAAAGCCTGCGACATTAAGTCTCTGTGTTCAATCCTGTGAGTGAACGTATGGCCACAATCCGCATAAAAGCGAAATATTTTTATATTTCCCTAATTTTTGTGCATGCCCCGACAGAAGAGAAAGATGATGATGCCAAAGACATAATCTATGAGCTCCTAGAGGAAACGTATGACCGCTGCCCTGGCCATGACATTAAGATTGTATTAGGATATTTTAATGCCAAAGTAGGAAGGGAGAATGTGTTTACTCCAACTATTGGCAATTTCAGTCTACATGCTGACAGTTCCGACAACGGTATGAGACTGATTGATTTCGCCGCGACAAAAAACATGGTCATTAGTGGTACAAGATTCCAGCATAAAGACATCCACAAGGGATACCCAAGAACGTATAACCAAATTGATCACGTGGTAATTGATGGAAATCACTTATCCAGTGTAATAAACGTACGAGTGATGAGAGTAGCTAACATCGATTCTGATCACTACCTGGTAGCTGCAAACGTTCGCACAAGATTAAGTAGGGCGAAAATCGTACGAAACCAGACGCAGAGGAAGCTGGACATCTGAAAGCTGCAATTACCAGAGGTAGCCACAGCTTACTCAAGGAAGCTCTCGCAACTTTTGGCACAGAACCCACCCCCTCCCGATGACGATCCTGATGCGCAGTGGAACCCCATTACCGACTCTATAAAAACTGAGTTTCGAAAAACCACTTCGCAATAAACCATGATACGATGAAGAGTGTCGCATTGCAAATGATGAAAAGGACGCTGCACGAATGACAATGCTTCAGTCAATTGCAACGCGAGCTGCGACTGAGTGGTATAGGGAGAAAAGAGAAGAGGTAAGCCGTAAGAAACGGCAGTGGAGTAAGCGCGAGAGTGAGAAAATTGAGACATACAGAAGGAAGAACGAAGCCGGAAAATTCTACCAAAAAGTCACAAACGGAACTAATGGACATGGTTCAGGGCCCCCCCTTCTGTAAAGACAAGGACGGAAATCTCATCGGAGATGTGTAGAGCATGTTGGGAATATGGAGAGATCATTTCTCCGCGCTACTAGTACCTGAGATATCCAATGACGATGGGACAATCAATCACAATATGGACGACGACGTCGATTTCCCCCTCTTTACCAAGACGTGGTCAGAACAGCTATTGCCCGGCTTAAGAACAACAAAGCCAAAGCTGAGCTGTTTAAGGTTGGCGGCGATGAGCTGATAAGGTGCATGCATCAACTCATTAGCAAAATTTGGTTAGATGAATGCATGCCCGGCGATTGGAGTCTCAGTGTATTATGTCTCATATTTAAAAAAGGTGTCCCGAGCATCTGTGCCAAGTACCGTGGAATAAGCCTTTTATCCATAGCATATAAGGTTCTATCAAGTATAATGTGTGAGAGACTAAAACCCATTATCGCTGACCCGATTAAACCATACAAGTGCGGCTTTAGGCCTGGAAAATCGACAACTGACCAGATTTTCACGCTACGCCTAATCCTGGAGAAGACACACGAAAAACAAATCGACACCTATCATCTATTTATCGATTATAAGGCGGCCTTCGATAGTCCTTTACGGGAGAAACTCTACGAAGCAATGTCTGAGCTTGGTATTCCTGCAAAACTCATATGCCTTTGCAGGATGACCCTGACGAACACCAAATCCGCAGTGAAAGTTGGTAAGGATCTTACCGAACCTTTCGAAACTAAGAGATGCCTCAGGAAAGGCGACACCCTATCGTGCGAGCTCTTTAACATCTTAATGGAGATCATTATGAGAAAAGCTGCAGTCAACATGAATAAAACCATCAGAATCAAAAGTCACATGCTGCTCGCGTATGCTGATGATATAGATATCATTGGGCGCACAATTAAAGAAGTTACTGCGGTTTTTTTTTGAGAATTGAGAAGGAGTCAGGAAAAGTGGGTCTGACGGTAAATGAGGACAAGACAAAATTAATGGTTTCAACGAGCAGGGCCTCCACTCGATTAGACTAAAGCGTGAACGTTGATAACCGTTATAACTTCGAGGAAGTGGACGAATTTATATACCTCGGATCTACCGTAAACAAAAACAACAACGTCAGCCTTGAGATCAAGCGGAGAATTGTGCTTGCGAATAGATTTTATTTTCGGCTAAGCAAGCACTTTAGCGATAAAGCCCTCTCTCGAGTAACAAAAGTTCAGCTGTAACAGACTCGCATTCAACCTGTCTTGCTTTATGGCGCAGAATCCTGGGTCCTATCGCAAGCAGACGAAACATCTGTAGGAGTCTTAGACAGAAAAATACTCCGAAAAATGTATGGCCCTATAGTGCACAACTGCGAGTATCGGCGACGCATGAATCATGAGCTGTATGAGCTTTAACCTGACATTGACATAGTTAAGCGGATCAAAATAACGCGATTGCGCTGGCTAGGCCATGTCAGTAGAATGGATGAAGACGAACCACCACGAAGGGTTTTCGAAACCGAACTCGAAGGAAGACGAAAAATAGGAAGACCAAGACTCCGCTTGAGTGATCAGTTGACGAATAGATGCGTACACTAGGTATTGCCAACTGGAGAGATAAAGCAAAAGATGGAACTGGTTGGCGAAATATGTTATCTTCGTTTTGTAAGGTCCCTGACCCCTCGGGGTTGTCCGAGACCGGATAAGTAAGTAAGTAGCTACGGTCTTGCAGAGAATCACACTCAGCTACTGGCGCAGAACGCTCACCCCCGCCTCATGTTCCTGAAGCGCAGTGGAAATACGTTACCCAAAAGTTCTCAGAGACCGTGCATGGTTATAAAACCGCTAAAGAGAAATCATGTTACGAAAAAGAGTTCGCATTCCAAATTACGCTGCATGTACTGCAATGCTTCAGTCAGAAGAAAACTCGGTTGTGTGAAATCTCAATCCAGCGGCTTTGAATCAGTGCCCCTTTTCGTAGAGATGTGGACGGGAATCTCGTCGAATATGTGCAGAGCATGTTATGGATATAAATATATGACTTCTATGCTTTACTTG
Source organism: Phaonia tiefii (assembly GCA_963931995.1). Taxonomy (NCBI): domain Eukaryota; kingdom Metazoa; phylum Arthropoda; class Insecta; order Diptera; family Muscidae; genus Phaonia; species Phaonia tiefii. The sequence goes on along the minus strand of OZ008368.1, from coordinate 188,267,107 downwards.
TCCTAGGAGACTTCAATGCAGATGAAGGAGTTACAAGGACAAGGCGATCGTGACGACGGTATCCCTCCAAATCAAAGCGAGGCTATAACTCAATCTCCCGGCTTAAAAACAAGGCTGGTGACGAAAGCTGTTTGCGTCAGCTCATATGCTAAGTTAGATGAGTGCATGCCCGACGACTGGAGCCTTAGCATACTGTGTCCTGTTATCAAAAAAAGTGACCCGATTGTAGAATTATCTATTCGGTAGTTGGATTATAAATTCCGTGGTTAAGCTGTCAAAATTAGGTGAATAATGAAAAATTCTGTATACACAAAGTGCGCAAAATTTAATAAACTTGTCTATTTGACACAAAGTCTATGCTATAAATTGCATCTTGATTGAAATTCGTTGAATTTTATTAACAACCAACAAAATCAAATTTGACAGCTTGCCCACGGAAAAGATGAAAACCCCTCAAATCAGCTGAGTTAACGCGTTTATCTGATAGATAATTTTACCACGGTATGTACCATCTATTAGAGTGGCTTTAGACCCGAAAAATTTACTATCGACGTGATATACACATTACAAGACATTCTAGAAAAACCTCAGGAAAAACAAATCGGCACCTACCACACCCTGTTAGATTATAAGGCTGCCAACGATAACCCGGTACGGGGAGATATGTTGGATGATGGGATTCCTGCTAAGCTGCCATGCCTTTGTAGAATAATACTGACCGATATAAAATCATCAGGAATGATTGGAAAAGATCTCACCGAACCATTTATTATGAGACGAGGCCGAAGGCAGGGCGACAGCCTATCGTGCAATCTCTTCAACATTTTTATGGAGATAATGAGATCATGAGTAAAGCTGCGGTCAGTTAATCTTACCTGAGCAACAAAACCAACATGCTGCTAGCGTAAGCTGATGAGTTAGATATCATAGAGGAAATCTGCGAAAAGTTACAGCAGATTTTTCGAGAATCGAAAAGTACTCAGTAAAAGTGGATTTGACAGGACAAGAAAGAACATACGCCTGATCGGAACAAAGGGTGATCGTTGACAACCATTATAGTTTCGAATTAGTGAATGAATTCCTTTACCTCGAATCGGCCGTGAACAGAAGCAATTACGTCAGCCTGGAAATCAAATGAAGAATTGTGGTTGCAAAGACATAATTGGGGCAATTTTAAGCCATGTTGCAAATCTGTAGTACTTGCCAACTCCTCGGCAGGCAGGGTCAATGCCCTTAACAATAAAGAATTGCCAATACACAAAGTTCTACACCTACACTTAACTTTTGTTTTTTTTAATGTTCCCTCTATTTAATTGCCATAATTTTCAATAACAAAAACTCAGTTAAAGTGTTTTGAGCATCTCTAAATTCTCGTGGAAATCTTACCAGTGCACACAGGGACAGATTTAAAAAATGACCGGACAAAATTCCAAAAATCGAAGCAGTAATCAACATAAAATAAGTGACTTAAGCAGTGGTCAATTAACCACTGAGGTCGAAAATTAACTGTTTTGAAGGTTCCCTGCACGTTGCTAATCAGGCAAGGGGCCAACAGTTGAGTATTGTTTCAATACATGCGTGCAGGCTAATTTTGGGCTATTTTTAGTAGATGTGTGTTATATGAAGGTTGTGTTTCTGGATGTTTTAAAAATCTTTTATTTATTTTGTGTTTAATTTACGTAAGGTTTCTAGTTCAATTGCAATGAAAGTAATTGACTAAATATATTACATTTTTTAATCTCTTGTGGACCAAAAAAAAATAAATTAGGACCAACTAGGACCGGCGCGAGATTTTCACTTCTGAACACTTTAGACCCTAACTGAAGTCACTGATTTTATTTCGTTACCCTTTACTACCATTTGCTGACCCACATTTTTTTTAAACTTTGGCCCAGTTTTTGATTTCATATTTAAATACAAAATACTTATGTAAAAATTGATTTTTTTCAGTGTAAATTTAAATACATTACTCTGTCGGAATTTAGGTCTGACAATCCCATAGAATAACACATACTATAGAAGTTTTTATTCGCTCAATAAATTAAACGTCATAGGTACGATGGAAATTACACAGTGGAGGGTGGAAAATATGGGTTCAATAATACCAGATGGTGGCAATAGTATACAGCGATCCGCAAAGGAACTACACCCGAATTTCGTGTTTTTCTGGCAAACTAGTTGTGCTAAATACAATACAAATGAATACCAACGTTAAAAGTCAACAAAAAAGTGCAAAATACATTTAAATTTTTCAGTTCTACACCAAAACGACAGGAAATAGTTAAGTGAACATATTTTGTAACTCCACCTGGTGTATGTAAATTTTAAATTTAATTTGCTCTCATTTCCACAGACCTACCGAGAGAGTGTGAAATGAAACGTCAGATGAGCGAATAAAACCTTCTACGTATGTGTTATTCTATGGGCAATCCCATAAAATGTCAAACTAAAAGACGACAATGATGAAAATGTCGAACGTAATGATATAGATTTTTTTAAACGAAGTTTTTTTTTGAGGTCCCAAGTAAATCTTGTATGGTTACGAAACCAACTTCTCAAATTTTTAATTTATTTTATAATTCCCAATCAAGTTGGTAGAAAAGTTTAAAACGTTAAACCTTGGTAAGAAACGAAATTGTATGTGACAACGTAAAATTATATTAATAATTAAAAATAAAAAAAATAATAATTAAAAATAATTAAGTGAAATTAATTAACAAAATGATATATAATTAAAATATATGGTCTTCGCTACGTTAGGTTAATTGTCGAAATCCTGATTGAAAAATGTTTGCCAAAAATTAAATAGGGAAATCCAAAAACCTATGAAACGATACCTATAACGTTTTTTTAAATTTAACCCCTTCTCTATAACTCGACCCCCCCCACTCACTACTGCAAAACGCAATGCTAGAAATGAGCTCAGCACCCTCAAAAACCTAACGACGAATGAGTTTGACACGTCTAAAGTCAAAAACAACGACGTTATTAATTTTGTCCGGTCATTTTTTAAATCTGTTCCAGTGTGCAGTGATTGCGTCTTAGGTATCAAATTCCTCGGTGTTATCTTCCCGAGGGAATGTTGCAATTGACTATAGCATTTGCACCCCACATTTGACACAGCGGGCGGGCATGCTGCAATTGGACGAGACGTGGCCAAATCGTTGGCAATTAAAACACTTCGTGGGTCCACTACGCCTAAAGCGCTCGAACCGCACGCTACCGTTTAGGATAAACTTAATCCTGAAAATGTTGTGTATACTTGTGCCGCTGGACAGCTTTAGGAGACATCTGTCACCGCCGATCGCAATCACTCTGAGGACTGTCAGCTGGACATTAAGGGTCTCCAAATAAATGTGTCCGAAATGTCTCTGATCAAAAGCAAGAGAGGCTTCTCCGATCTTGTGGCTAGGTGAAAAATTTCACCTTCTGTTATTCCAATAGTTTTCTTAATCTACACCATTTCCAATTGAAGTTTGTAAAATATCAATTACATTTTGAAAAATATCGATTGATATTTGAAAATTACATTTCAAATTTGAATACATCAATTGAAATTTAAAAATTCTATTTGAAATTTGAAATACATCAATTGAAATTTAAAAAACATCATTTGAAATTTGAAAGACATCAATTGAAATTTGAAACACATCAATAGAAATTTGAAAAACATCAATTGAAATTTGGAAGACAACAATTGAAATTTAAAATTCATCACTTGAAATTTAAAAATTATTAACCGATTTTATGCATTACATTTCCAAATTTCAATTGATGTGTTTTAAATTGCAATTGGTGTCTTTTAAATTTCAATTGATGTATTTTAAAATTCAATTGATGGTTTTCAAATTTAAATTGATGTATTTCAAATTTCAAATAGAATTTTCAAATTTCAATTGATGTATTTCAAATTTCAAATAGAATTTTTAAATTTCAATTGATTATTTTCAAATTTCAATTGGAAATGGTGTAGTATGATCGTCAAGATTGCAAACCTTGATGTCTGTAATATTCTTATTTATAATCTTATGTTTGATGACGTTTATCATCAGCCTGATGTTCATATCGTGTTGTTGTTATGGTCGACACTGACCTGCGTGCTGGGCTTCGGCCTTTCCCACTTGGATCAGCAGCGTCCGCCATCCGGGTCGTCATGGGTTCTTCTGAGGTGTAAATGTTTCGTCGGTGGAGGGAAAATTCGTTCCCTGAGAACCCATCCTCAACTTCTGTGGTTGTGTTGTCTCATAGTTCAAGGGAAAATTCGTTCCCTGAGAGTCCTCCAAGATGGGCCACTCGGAAAGCCGAACGCGAACCCCATCATCGGCATCTTGCTCTTCCATCTCAATGTAGTTGTCAGCCATACGTTCCTCCTCTGTTGGGTCATCCATCTCGCTCACGTGTTCAACACGTGTAGCAACAAGTTCCTCCTGAATATATTTTCAGAGACCTTTGTTCTCCTCCATACAACGTAAAAGAATTAAGCGTATTTCCTTTATCTGCAGCATCAGCTTGCCTGCCTGAACTTTTCACTTCGTACATTCAGGCTCAAATTTTGTTTTGGCCGTTTTCGATTTTCTCTTCCGCACTTTGGTGTATGCGCTGTCTGTGGTCGCAGCAGCAGTTCAAAAAAGTATTTGCTTAGCGACTTAATAAGCAACTTGCACTTATTAAGCGAGTTCGCTTAATTCACCAAGGTCACAAAAATAAGCGACCTGCTTATTTTTTAAGCGAGTTAGCTTTACCTCAGTTTCCACAGAATTAGAAACTTAATTTTATCAAATATTGGATTCTGGCACTAATTCACTTTTGCAGCTTTCTTCCGCATCCACTACGACTTGTCGCGGCAAGTCCACAAGACTGAATGAAGCTACTAAAATAATCCTTACGTTATAAAAATATATAGAAATCTCTAAATGCAATGAGAATTCCTTAGTACGCAAATGATCACAAGAAATTTAATTTGAAAATATAAATTAATAGATTTATGAACTTTTTCAATTTCAATTTCGATTATTATATAATTGTGAACGTATTCCTTCATTTTGCAGAACTATTTAGAAGTTTATGGAATTTGTTCATAAAATTAATGAAAGAAATGTTATGAACAGTTTATATGAACTTTTATGAATTTTATTTTTTCAGTGTACATCTTCACTTATCTCTCACCTTTGCACGTTATCAATTTTCACTGTGAACGTTGTATTGACTTCATTTAGACGATATTCAAAAAGTGTCTGTTCCTCAGGTTTAACCATCACATCATAGCTTTCACCGAACTGACGGATTTCATTCCAAAAGTCAAGCTAAAAAAAACCAACATAATATCGATTACCCTATCAACTGTTAAATAATGCCGAAGGATTATACACCTTAATTAAATTGGTTTTCAATATTTACAGTCATTTCATTCTGCAAATCCTTCAAATGCTGGTTCTGTTCCACATTTTCAATTTTCACTTTATAAACTTTATAGTTGTCATAGCGAACAGTTTCATAGACTGGTAACACCGACGCTCCAAGGGCTAAGTGAACGAATGCTGCAACAGCGATTAGCTGTTTGGAGCCGATCATCTCGAGTACGTTCTTATACGAAGAGCCCTCTTAGCTGGGCAGCTGAAACACAACTAACTGACAGAATAATAATTTGAGAAATCCCTTAGTAAATTGAATTGTTGTATTTATGTTCTTTCAGTGCTGTAATGTAGCGACAACTTATCTCTGATTACCTAATTTTGAGTTTGTGCTACTGTCAAGTGCTTGTACTAATACAATTTAGATTAAATGCGGCTAAGTGCTTGAAATCGCCAAAGTATCAGAGTTATAAATGAATGAGCTACCGAGTTGTCAACAAGTTTGTATTTATAGTTTCAGAGGTGTCCAACAGAGCGTGTTTTACATCAAACTGTTATGCAAATTAAAACATAGGAATTTAATTAGTGTGAATCGACCAACATATTGGAGTATCTCAAAACTTTGTACTAGAGATGGGCACGTAAGTTTTGAATGACGCTCACGAAAGGAAAACGATCACTCACGCTCGTTGTTGCTATTACCAATTTTTTTGATAACAAAAATAATCCAATCTATTGGTGTTACGGCCGTGTTAGTCACTCTTGGTGACAACGCTTCATATCTCATCATAGTTTATTGTCGTTTCGTTATTTAGAAGTTTAAGTTGTTTAGTGTCAGGTTAATTTCGGTTCTACGTCACGCAGTGCCAACACTTGAACTAAGTTCACGACCTCGTTCATTCACTGAAAGAAAAACCCTTCATAACATCAATGAATGGTTTACATTAATGGGTTTACATTGATGCAATGAAAAGTTTCTTTAATGCTATGAAATGTTACATTAATTCAATGAACTCCTTCATTGCTGAAGTTTTTGCATTTGTGGACCGTCATTAATGCAGTAGTTGTGAAACAATATATGAGTGCTAGTATGAGATAAGGAATAAATAAGAACAAATAATAGTGTGAAAAGCAGAATCGAGCAAAATAAGGGGATTTCAAAAACCAAAATTGTTTTGTCGGCCGGCATTTTTTCCAAATAATTTACATGATTGTGTGGCAAAACTTAAAATTGCATTTAATTATGGAAACTATCTTGGAAACTAAATATGTAAGTATGTAGCATTATGCGAAATTGTGGTCATATGTAAAATATGTATAGAATTGTGACAATATTACGATGGACGTACATACTACATACGTACATATGTATTTCGGTAGAAAATATCCATCGGACGTTTTTGGATAAACGTCGTTGGACGACGCTCTAGTTTAAGACGGACCTTTAAAAAATTGCATTATGTATGTACATATGTAATTACACCTGATCATAAAGAATGTGAAATTCATAGCATCTCCTAATGGCATTTGCAAAAGCATTGTTACATACGTATGTACATACATAAATGTTTTTTATTTCTTATGCCTTTCTTATGAGAGTCATCGATCGGCTTGTATACCTTGTAAACCTGTTCATATATATAAACCTGTTCATAGAATACTATCAATGAAACCTATTCATACCAACAATGAAACTTGTTCATACCATCAATGAAACATGTTTATACCGTCAATGAAACGTGTTATACCATCAATGAAATATGTTCATACAATCAATGAAACATATTCAGACCATCAATGAAAGATGTTCATACCATCAATGAAACATGTTCATTGCATTAATGAAACATGCTCATAGCATCAATGAAACATATTCATAGCATCAATGTAACATGTTCATATTTCATTACATCAATGAAACGGTTTATAATATCAATGTAACATATTTCTTTAATACAATGATAATGTTTCATTCCGGTTAGAATGTTTACATTACTTTGAGGTCAATGAAACATTTTTCGTTTAATGTAACATTGTTCATAGCATTAATGAAGCCCGACATTGGCTCAAAAACAATGACACTTTTCATTGATGCAATGTAAGAATTCATTAATGGTATGAAGGTTTTTCTTTCAGTGTTGGAACGACGAATAGTTACATCAAATGTGAGCTCACTTACAGTACAAATTCATCCTCGCAACGAATATGTGTTCATTGACTAAAAAAGTGTCGTTACTGCAATGAACATGTTTCATTTCCGGTATGAATATATTTGAAATACGAAAATGTTCCGTTACTGCTGCGATGGACTTTTTTATTCAATTCCATACCTCAAAAACCCGATTGTTATGCCTTTGTAGTGCTCCCCGTTGATCGTAAAGCAGAGTCAAGACTAGGTGGTCCATAAAATGGGAATTTTTTAATAACTGGATTTCTTGTTGTTCGAAAAATTAATTTTGCGGAAACTTGTTCTCGGTTTTTAAATTTGGAAGAACCATTTTTTGTTTTTTAATTTGACACCGCTTGAACAATTAAATAAATAAAAAAAATAATCCCTGTTAAAAATCTTATTTAAATCCTATTATTTTTGGATCATGTTCAACGAACAAAGGTCAATTTTTCTGGTATTTTAAAAAGCTTGGTTCAACATATTTAGTGTGAGGTGACTTCAATGCTAAGCACCAAGTATGGGGCTCACAATTGAATAATACAAGAGGTAGAGCATTACACAAGGCTATGAAAGAGGAGCAACTTTCTCGAAGAGCAACTTTCTCATTTGTCAACAGGAGAACCAACTTATTGGCCCTCTGATCTCTCAAAAACCCCCGATGTCATCGATTTTTTATCATGAAAAATGTGAACAGACACAAATGCGATGTTTACTCATGCCTTGCACTTCCTCAGATCACTCTCCAATAATCACCGTCTCCCAACACAAAATGTCATGACGACCATAATCGAACGAATCGGAAAATTGAAGCCCTCCTAAGAGAAAAGCGGAACTTGAAAAGAACCTGGCAAACAACTAGATTCCCAGCCGACAAAACTAGACTCAATAGGGTTAGGCAAAAATTGCAAAAAGCCTTATCAACGGAAAAGTATAACAAGTTTGACTTCTTCGTTTCTAATCTTTCACCATCGGAAAACAGCGTTTACAACTTAACTAAAGAATAAAAAAAATGGTTTCCCATTACATTCCATGAAGGAATTGGGGAGAGCTTCTCACAACCAGTGAGCTGTGCGCTGTATAGTTTTATACTCACTGATTGGGACCTACAGTTTTACACCGGTTCCGAACGGTATTTAGAGAGACTTTTTCATGGCTAAGTACTCGATAGTGTCGCCGTCACTATGCGAGGTGACCGTCGTCGAAAGAAATTTTAAGGTGGTCGGAGCAGGGATCCAACCCAGGATCTCTCCTTGCACCACCGACGGCCGTGGTGCTTGCCGACAACGGAAAGAATACCTCCCATAAAATCAACTAATGGAACGTGGTCCAGATCTGATAAGGAAAAAGCGGACTCGTTTCCTCAACACCTCTCACACGTTTTTCAACCCAACGCGTCAACAAATTACACCTCTGAGGTCGAAAAATTTCGCACATCACCTGCTCAAATGGACTTACCAATCAAAAGTACAACCTGCTATGAACTAAAACAAATAACAGGAAGCCTACCAAAAAGGAAAATGGCGTCAGGTTCTGATCTGATTACGGAAAAAATCCTCAAAGAACTCCCGGATAAAGCTAGAACACTTTTCAGGAACATAATAAATGCTATTTTCATAGTCGGTTCCTTTCCGGTGCAGCTCAAAGTGGTCCAAGTGATTATGATTCCAAAGGTTGGTAAGCCGTTGGAGAACTTGAATTCGTACAGGCCGATATGCCCCCTCGAGTGTGGGGCAAAATAGTTGAGAAAATGTTGCATAATACGTCGAACCAAATACCTGACCATCAATTTGGTTTCAGGGACAAACACGCAACAATTGGACAGGTGAACAGGACGGTTAAAACAATAAGGACCTCGTTTGAGGAGACAAAATATTGTTCAGCGGCGTTATTAGACACCAGCCAAGCTTTCGACTAGGTTTGGCATGAGGGCCTACTTACAAGTTAAAGAAAAATATACCCTTCCCCTATTATGAACTACTACGATCCTACTTAGAGTGTATATACTTTTATGTTAAAGTCAATAGTAGTCAAACGAATTTATTTGAAATTAAATCTGGCAAACCACCAGGAAGTATTCTCGGATCATGGCTGTATACTCTGTTTACTGCGGACTTGCAACAACACCGCAACGGCTACATTCGCAGATGACACAGTACTATTGTCAACACACCATGACCCAAATACGGCAACACAAAACCTGCAAATCCACTTGAATAAAATGCAGGATTGGTGTCAGTCGTGGAAACTCAACGTCAACGCAACCACGTCAGTGCCTGTAACTTTCAGGCAGAGAGCTGGAACATTCCCACATGTACTAATGGGCAATACAGCAATTCTCCAATCGGACAGTGCTAAATATCTTGGCATTCAGTTAGATAGACGTCTAACATGTCACAAGCACATACTGACAAAAAGGAAACACCTTGGCATTAAACTAACGTGTATGCACTGGCTCATTGGCCGAAATTCTAAAATTCTCTTGTACAATAAGCTACTATTGTAAAAGGCAATTATCAAACCAGTATGGACCTACGGTGCAGAACTGTGGGGCTCGGCGTCAAAAACAATCATCGAAATTATACAAAGATTTCAATCAAAATGTCTACGGCTCATCGCTAATGCACCCACCTACGTGAGAAACGAATTTCTTCACAGAGACTTCCTAACAAATACTGTTCAACAGGAGATCAACAAAATCAACGAACTACACGCTTTAAGACTGTATTCACACACTAATGTCTTAACACGATATCTTTTAGAAGTGTCTTCACAAAGCAGAAGACTTCAAAGATTCAAACTCTCGCATCTATATAACCCACCTACAGCGAGGACCAGCACTGGTTGTTTCTCATCATGCCTCATTCAAATTTGTATATTCAAATTTAATAAATCTCATTCAAATTGTATATTTTTTAAATTGTTTGAATATTATATATATAGAGTTGCCTATTTCCGAAAATTATTTGAAAATCGTAATTAGAAGTTATTAAAGCCTTAAAATCATATTCGAAAATAGACATCATGTTTCTTTATTCGAATATTTTATTAAAGTATGAAAATCATATATTTTTTTATTTAATTTTGATGTGTTAACATCTATAGCGGCGTATAGGGACTAAACCTATCAAAGTCAGATTTTATGCTGCTGCTAAAACCAAATTTTATGCTGCTGCTAAAACCAGATATTATGCTGCTGCTAAAACTAGATTTTCTGCGACTGCGAAAGAGAATAATGACGTGTTAAACAAAAATGAAGAGCAATGAAAGAGTGGTGTGGCAGGGGTGAGGCAAACGAAATTGTGTCTATAGCGTATGTATTAACATAATAATGTATGTATGTATACATGTGTCTGTTGCTGTTGTTGAACGGAGATATAAAGCATAGCCACGCAAAATTTCATTTGCAAGCCCACGGGCTTGCGCAGTCGACGTTATGGTGACACACTAATACGTCAGCTACTTCGTACAAAGTATGTGTGATGTTGTGTGTTTGGCTGTTTCGTTGCTGTTGATATGGCAAACATGTGGTTATGTGACACACGTATACGTCAGCTACTTCGGACAAAGTATGTGTGACGTTGTGTATTTGGTTGTTGTTGCTATGGCCAAACAAAGCGAGTCATTTGATGTTCAGCATTGCCCGGTGTATACAAAAAAACTATTAATTTGTATTTTCCTATGTTACATTTACTCATGTGTTCATAGAAATCGAACAGGTACCGTGTAGTAAAAAGGTGTTAACACATCATCCGTGAGTTCGAACACTCATTGATTTTTTTTAATTTGAATATCGCACACGGAAAATTTTAGAAAAAAAACCGATAATCGGTTCCGGCTTTTAACACTCTAGTCACGTCGCATGTTTTTCACAAGTTTCACACACACAAGTCACATTCACTTCACTTGACACTTTAAATATCACATACTAATCAAGCTAAGCACTTCCATTAAGACTACCGTCAACATTTATGTAAATCTAAAGACAAATCATAGATACCTCTCTATCAGATGATTAGGACCATTTAAATTCCGGGATTTAGTAGACCATATCATACCATCGGAAAGGGCATTTCCTTAAGACTACAAAAATAACAACAACATTAAAGTTTAATGCAACAATATTAATTATAAAGGTCCTTTTCCAAAAAAGACAACAAAATATAAAAAATTTTACGTTCATATGATTTGTAGTACAATTTTGCATTTTTAAATTTTTTGCACGAAGTCGCATTTGTTTTGTACATGAAACAATTAGTACAAGCAAACTATTACTTTCTAATAAACATTAGTGGAAAATGGGCAAGAAAAGTGTTTTGAACATAGCGGAAAGAGCCAAATCGATGTTTAGCATTCACAAGGATATTCTTATGGGGCCCTTGCGCGTGAAATTGGGTGAAGCCACAAACCTGTGGTGGGCTATTTAAAAGATGTTAAAAACTATGGAAAGAATTGCAAATAAAGGATTCCCACCGCTTTGACTTCAACCAAAAAGAGAAAAGTCTTGAGAATTGCGTCAAAATCTTCTCATCAGCACCAAGAATCAGGTCTCAAGCTGGTATACTTGCAAGTATCTCGACAGTAAAGAGAGCTATTGCAGGCTGTAAGAAAGAAAACTCGGTTACAAAGAAACTTGGTTACAATTTGCTAAAGCTCAAATGACATGGATTCAAGTAAGAGATCATGTTAATGATTGGCGTACTGTGGTTTTTAGTGGCGTAGTGTAGTGTAGTTATATTAATTAACTACAGTGCACATGTCGAACTTTCCTCCACAAACGTAAAACTTATTTCGTCGAAAACAAACTTTAATTTTTATGGTGAATGGGTAGAGAAAAACTTAGATTTGAAGACTTCCATCAAGACAGGAGACGAGTTAGACGACACAGTGGAATCATTCACTTCATTAATGCACGAAGCAGCAGTTCTATCTACGCCTGCAATTGAAACCTCCACGCACCCTGGCAGCAAAGTACAATTATCAGCATACATCAGACAATTCATTAAATATAAAAGAAGCTTAAGTCGAATTTGGAAGCGAACTAGGAACCCCTCTGATAAAACAAATTGGAATCTTGCTTGTAAACAATGTACTGAGTTACTCGAAAAGGAAAGGAGTGACAACACTAGTCTGTATCTACAGAAGTTGAGCCCTCGGCAACCTAATCAGGAAGATTATATATTTAATGCCACAAAATATTTAAAAAAAACCTGCGAAAAGAACGTACCAATTAAGAATGTTTCCGGTTCCTGGTGTAGAACGGATGTAGAAAAGGCCACTGTATTTGCTGAACACCTAGAGCAAACATTCCAACCCCACGATACCACTGTAGATGATAATGACATACACACCTTTTTGGATTCCCCATGTCAATTTAATTTTCTAATAAGACATATTTCGCCTGGTGAGGTCAAAGAAGAAGTTACAAAACTTAACAATAAGAAATCGACAGGATATGATAAAATCGATGCAAAACCTATAAAATCATTGCCGAATAAAGCCATACTTTTCTTAACACTCATATATAATTCGATACTTAAACTTCAGCATTTCCCAACCCAATGGAAGTGTGCGGAGATCATTATGGTTGCTAAACCAAACAAACCAGAAAATATGGTCTCACCATATAGACCTATCAGTTTGCTGACAATTTTTTCAAAAATATTCGAGAGATTGCTTTTGAAGCGTCTAACACCGATTCTTAATAGAAGTAATATTATACCTGAGTATCAATTCGGATTTAGACAACATCATGGTACACCGGAATAATGTCACAGGATAATTAAAGTAATATCAGACTCTTTGGAAATAAAAATGTATTGTTCAGCAGTTTTCTTAGACATACAACAGGCGTTCGACAAAGTATGGCATGAGGGACTCTTATATAAATTAAAAAAACTACTACCAGCTCCATTTTACTTATTTTTTCAATCTTATCTGAGAGGAAGAAGCTTTTATGTAAAAATTAATAATGAGACATCAGATATAAAATTTATTACTGCGGGCAGTGTACCTCAAGGCAGTGTACTTGCGCCTGTATTGTACACAATATTCACGAACGATATGCCAACAATCGATGAAGTCACGGTTGCAACTTACGCGGATGACACTGCGTTCATTAGCACAAACAATGTGGCAACAGAAGCATCAAGTGTTCTACAAACTCAACTGGATAATGTTAATGTCTAGCTTAAGAAATGGAAAATAAAAGTTAACGCTCAAAAATCTAGCCACATAACGTTTACTTTAAGGCGAGATTCCTGTTCATCAGTATACTTAAATGGATCTGAAATACCAATCAAATCTGACGTTAAATATCTTGGGTTGCATCTGGATAGAAGATTAACCTGGAAAACACACGTAAAAGCGAAAAGAACTCAATTCAACATCAGTTTAAGAAAATGTATTGGCTACTAGGACGCAAGTCACAACTTTCTTTAGAAAACAAATTACTGCTGTATATGACAATTATAAAGCCGATTTGGACCTATGGCATAGAACTTTGGGGAACTACCAGCAATTCCAACGTCGAAATCCTTCAAAGATTTCAGTCCAAAACTTTAAGATCTATGGTAAATGCTCCTTGGTTCATAACTAACAAAATGCTACATACTGATTTAAACGTACCCTTCATTAAACCCGAAATTAGTAGATTGAGTAGAAATTGTCTTGAGAGGCTTAGTAATCACGTTAATCCGTTGGCAATTTTACTGTTAGATGGTTCTGATGAAATTAGAAGACTGAAGAGAAATCATATTCTAGATCTCCCATTTAGACACTAAGCTTGTAAATACACTGAATATATGTTATAAATTACTATAAATATATATACTATATGTTATGCATAATTAAATTTTGTTACAAGAACTGTGTAAATTCATCAATACAAATTTTTGTATACCTAGTATATTGTTTCTAATGTGAAACTGCATCTTATGTTATTTTTGTATCTAATCAATTTTGCTTATTATTGTAAAATAGATTGCAAATGAAAGTTAAATAAAAAAAAAAAATTAATTTTCTAAATTTATCTATATACTATTTTCAAAAAGGTGGAGCACAAAAAGTGCTCCAATGATACCAGTAGTGCGATTCACTAACTTTTAGCGAACAGATGTTACTTAACGATTTTGGTCGCTTGCAGTAACCAACGATTGTGTGATTCACTAACTCATACTTAACGACAGTAAACAGCTGACTTTTTGTGTTTACTGAAATTGATATTAAGTGGCAGCTCTGCCCATGTAAATGTCACAATATATGCGAAAAGCATAAAGAGGAATCGAAAAAAAAACAAATAAATTTCTGTTATAAAGTTGAATTTGTTAGTTTATAAACGTTTTAACGATGTAAGTATGTATAAACATATTTGTTATTTGTTCATAATATTTTTTTTAGAATGACTACAAATCCAAGTGAGAAACGTAGCCGCGCCTCGCCGGAGCAACTGTTTTCTGTGACAAAACATATCCTAAATATTCGAAAGCCATTTTTAAACGAAGAGTAATTAAAAATTTCAAAAAACAACCCCAATTGTAAAAGCCGGAAAAATTTGTTTGTTTTGTTGAACATAACAACACAAAAATAGTTGTCGTTAATTTTGCGATAGCAACTGCAACAGCTGTTTTAGCGATAGCGAATATCGTTATCAAACTAGATGCAGAATACCAAAATCGTTAATTTTATCGTTAAATGAACTTAACGATTCGATTATCGTTAAAACAGCTTACTGAATCGTACTACAGGGCTGTCTGTATAGCTATTTCGGATCTTGCCAGGATCTTCATCAGCAGACGTTTTTTGGTATGTTTTCGGTGAATTCATCAAAAATATATATATAGAAACACTCATCAAAAGGAATATTACCATAAAAAGAATGAGAGTCAGCTGGAAGCACGGACTTTAGGTCTTGTAAATTCTGCCATTTCTTTTTGGCTCTTTTTATTCTTTGAGAATGCAATTGGTCAGCCTCAGTAACTTCGAATATTTTGTTGAAGAACCTGATAATCATCCTTAATACTGATGTTGAAATAAATGGGCCCGGTTGATTCATACGCCAAAGCACGAATCATATTAATTGTAGGGTCTCCACATCATCATCGACCACATTGGATATGTTTAATTCGGTCAACTTTTCACAAACTTTCACCGCAGCTTCCTCAATGCGTGCAAGTAACTGCTCACGAGTGTGAATCTGCAGATGACCGAATTAAACATGTCGGATGTGGTTTGCAAACGGCTGCAATTGTGTTTATTAGAAAACGAGAACCACATTGAAAACTTCCTTTAACTTCCTTACAGTGCTGTTATTTCGCTTCCAAAAAAAAAAATTTTGCTGGTTTGTGCTGGAGGTAATTATTGCACACACAGTTTGCCCGCCCGCCCATCCTGTTTACTTAGGATCAAAAAAAAATTCAGTAAACCCAATTCAATACTCATTTACTCTGACTTCCGGTACTGTAAAACTAAACAATTAAATTCTTAGTGCATGATCCACATCGCAACAACTGAACCAAAACAAATTACAAAATCTATAATTTTCATAATCAAAATGTAAACTTCAAATTTTATTCTTTTTTTTCTTTTTATCATAACATAGTTTTAACTAGAGCCCCAGGTCGGAACCGTGTTTTAAAATACACGGGTACACGTGACACGTGTAGTCGTACTACACGCAACATAATACACGGATATCCGCAGATACACGTGTAATTGATGTATACACTTGTACACGGGTAATTATAAGAAATTTATATTCAACTGATATAACTTCGAAATTGACCACCGACGGCCATATCAATAGGAATATTGAAAAAAGTTTAAGCAACAAAATTAAAATTTGTGTAAATCATTGAAAAAATGAAGAGTTGGGTTTGGAAATACGCACAACGGGAAGGTGATAAAGCTTACTGCAACTTACGCATTGACGAAGTAAACAATGAATTCTCTTGTCGCGGTGGTTCGACTGGTTCCTTGATGAGGCATTTACTGGGTGTGCACGGAGTTTCGAAAAATCAAACACAAGCACCTCAAAAGCGAAGGTAATTTCATTTTATATTTACAACTTTTTTGTGTTGCTCTTTTTTAAATTGACCATCGAATAAATTGAAAGCATCGAAGTCAAGCATTATGTTCTACATATTTCTCTTGTTCTCAATTCTTTAATTACAAGTTTAACCCTACAAAAATAACGATATTTTTGGTACGTTAAAGGTAACGATACGTCTGAAAGATATCCTTTTAAAGACTTTATAGAAATAAAAATTGATGTTTGGGTTATTGAATTAATTTATTTGTTGTGTTTTCTTTAATAATATAAAAAATTAATAATATTTATTTATTTATTTATTTTATTAACAATATAATTACGAATTATATGCTAATTGAGCGGGAGCAATGGCAGCGCAGGCCTTCAGCTCATTTACTAATTATGACATAGGTAGTTTGAGAAAATTTATACATACATACATATATATGTATTAGATCTTATCGTATAGTTTTGTTAGTTTGAGGAAATGTATTATTATTTGGATGTTCTTTTGTGTGGGATTACAGAGGTAGAGTATAGGATCATTATTTTGGAATATTAGCATGCGTGCTGTATTGAATTTGGGGCAATCTGAGAGAAAATGTAGTGTGTTTGTAGTGTTGGACGCGCAGTCACAATATGGTATCGTGGTTAATTTTAGTAGATGTCCATGGGTAATTTTGGTGTGTCCTAATCGTAGTCTTATGAACTTTACTGCGTCCGATCTGTTTATATTTGGAGGGAAAATATTGAGTAAGGGTTTGCGTTCGTTGTTAATTCTCCTGTACCAATTGGATGAATTGTTAAAAGTTAGATTTCTGTCGATTGTGAAATAGTGATTGTATATATATAGTTGTTTAGGTCCATATGGTCCAAATTTGTGCTGGATAGAATAGGGGATATTGTCGCATTTTTAGCAGTAATATCTGCGAATTCGTTACCTTTAATATTACAGTGGCCAGGTAACCACAGCAGTATTATATTTGGGTATTTGTCGGCTAATAAATGTCTTGCATGGGTGGCATAGAAATTATTGTTATTACAATTCATGATGGATTTAACAGCCGATAGTGAGTCTGTACATATCACAAATTTTCCAGTTTTGGGTTTAAGATATATTAAAGCTGAGTAAATTGCAATTAATTCTGCTGAATATATAGAGCTATATGACGGAAGCAATGAAAATTGTATTATCTGATTCTCCGTTGTAAGGCTGTAAGAGGTCGACAAGTTTGTTTTAGAGCCGTCTGTGTAAAGAAAACTATGGTTGTGTAGTCGTCTGTGCTTTATCTCGTTAAAAAGGGATTTGTGTTTAATTTTAAAAGTTTTGTTAGTGAGATGTCAAAAATGTCCGTCCCGAGTGACCATGCTGGGTGCATTTTTGATTTTGGCAGGTGAGGTTTAAGGGGGATATTCAATTCACGACATTTTTGGATTGATTCGTAAATAACTGAGGGAACTCTTGGGGGTTTTATTTTCTTTTGTAGTTTATTTAGTATTTGTTTAAGTTGTGTGTAGTTGTCGTAGATAATTGTTCTGAAAAGCTTAGTTGTCAAAATGTCTTTTTGGGTGGCTAAAGATGGAATATTCGATTCGAACAGCAGATTAATCTAAAGAATCTCACAATGTACAACCCTGAGCTTCAATACTAAAAAAAGTTCCAAACCATACACAGGAAACAGTTTTTATTCGACAACAAATCTAGAAATTTATGTTCACGAATCATTCCAACCCTCAATGGTTCGAAATAAACATTTTCCAATCAGTTTACTATCAATTCTCTGTAAAGTCCTGGAGTCTTTCTTTCTGAACAGACTTATGCACATTATAGTTACGAGAAATGTGTTTCCTTACCATCAGTTCGGGTGTAGAGAAAAACATCGTACCAAATAACAAGTTTACAGGCTCGTGGAAACGATAATTCAGTCTTTTAAAAAATGACAGTACTGCACTGCAGCATTTGTCGATATATTTCAAGCATTTGATAAAGTTCGGCATGAGTGCCTACTATTCAAATTCACATATAGTATTATATCTTTCTCAACTCATATATTCGAAATTGATATTACTATGTCAAGGAAAATCTTGAATTTAGTCCAATTTATTTAACTAAAGTAGTTGCACCTTATGGCAGCATTTTGGATCCAACACTTTATTTGCTTTTCACCTCAGATCAGCCTCTAACAGACGGAGTTGAAATTTGAACTTATTCTGACGATACAACTGCTTTATAGCCTTTTCACACTAGGCCACATCTAACATCTTCAATCAATTTTCCAAAGATGTTCACACATCATTCGATAATTTTAAGTCCATCACTAGAACAAAATTGAATTTCTAGAAAAAATGACAGAAATTCAAAAAACAAAACAAAAGATGTATTTATATCAGGTGGTAGCGCTAAAACAGCTGACTTAAATCTTTTAAAATCTTTGCGTCAACTGACTGTTAAATTCATATGTATTTCTTTTTTGTACTTTTTTTGTACTTGTATTGCATTTGTTACTAAATTTGCTTGGAATATGGCAGTGGTACAAAACATACAAAACAGCTATTGTCATTGCCGCAATAACACCACCTAATATAGATACATCTTGACGAAATAAATGTAGGAAAACAACAATTGTAATAAATATGAAATGTTAAAAAATAAACGCTTGACGAATGTTGTGCCCCATTATTCCGACTCCTGGGCCCCAATAGACAATACAATATACAGACAACATTTCCTTAACCATTTTGTTTCCATTTATTTTTGATTGCAAAAATTTTGCTACAGCGATGTGGCATATTAATAAATGAATATTAGAAGATGACAGATGGAAGATGTAAGATGTTGCAAGTGTGAACGCATGTCGCATTTTTTCAACATCTTCCATGCGTTCCCCCAAAATGTACGCTAGTGTGAAAAGGCTATTAGCCCTCAATGAAGACCCCATAGAATCAAGTATCGCCCATCAAAAATGTATCGTAATGTCTCATATTGGCTAAATGATTGGAGGACAAAAGGCAATAAACCAAAATCAGTCCAGCTCATGTTTACTCTCCAACGTGAATTATACCCTTCCATAACCCTAAATGAAGTAGAAATACCACAGACAGTGGAAGTAGAATATATTGGAATACATCTTGACAACCGACTCACATGGAGAAAACATATCCAGACAAAAAAAGGCTCTCGACATGCAATCGAATAAATTGAATTATCTCATTAACTACAGATCTCCACTCTCGCTCGTCAGCAAACTATTGATTTACAAATGCAGCATTATTTGTGGCATTTCGAACATATAACGACGTTTATAATTAGTTTCCTTAATTACAACTAATACATCTTGGAAGTTTGGTCAATGATCTAGATCTAGTAGAATAATGGAATATTAATGCTGCTTTTGGTGTAGAAAACTTTCTGTATTTTTGATCAGATGTGTGTCCTGCAATACTTGCATTCAGTATATTTTTTGTTGTACCTACACGCTGAAAAATCGGCATTTTTTAAATGTTTGTACACAAGTAAATCGCGTGTTTGCAATTTGCTGCAAGTAATGTTTATTTGTATCAAAACAAAACTCACTTGGATGTAAATATTACTTATTTGCAATTATTATTACTTGTTTGGGCATAAGTAATAGCGTACTTGAGAAAAAACACGCGAAAAGTTTATTAAATGCAATAAAGTAGTACATTTGTGCCGAAGCATTGATTTGTTTGTATCTCAATTTTTTGTTAAGTCACGCTCTCCAAGAGAGCAATAATAACGAAGAGACAAAGAGAACCTTATTTACAATGGATGAAAGCAAAAAAAACTTCGTTACATTTTTTTAGCTACTGTTTGTGTGTTTCTGGCATTCAGTCGTCAATCTGCAATTGTTCGCGTCGGTCGCTGTATAACGTGTAGCGTGTGTTTTGTTTTTTTTTGTTGATTGTATTTTGTTTTGTTTTTTCATTGGAACAAGTGGTAAGTAGAGTGAGTGTGTATAGTGTATGTTATAATTCTGTGGCTTGGTGCTAAATGAGTCAATGATACAATTACGATAGTAGAGTTAACAAATAATTATTTAAACTACACCTGAGAAGAATATAAATTAAATAAATTTTATGAATCTGTTGTGGTTGTTGGCTGTTTTAGCATGATGAAAGAAACCAAAGAAGAAATACATACATATATTAACTAAAAACCAATCGAATATTGGCATTGACCCCTTTATCACCAAGCCACAGAAGTGTTGCTGTCGATTGAAATTCGCAATCTTGTCAAATTACAGCTGCAAAGGAATTCAATCTTAGTGCTGACGGAATTTCTTTGTTTATAAATGAAGCTAAAATCAAGCCCAGCCAGTTCAAGAGTATTGTTTGTCAATACATTGCTGTACCAACATTTTATATAGACATAAAAACCACAGGTAAGATAAAATTCGCCACATAAATTCATGTTTATAATTGTACAAATATTTTTAGAGCCATACGGCTGGATCAGCGTCAACAGTTTCCGGTACATTATCTACAGGATCGTTGTCTTTTTGTGACTCTGAATCTGCACCCGAATCTAGACCTATTTCGCCTTATGAATTACCTCAGAATAAAATTCCTACAGTGGAATCAATCAAGTCATTAAAGGATGTAAACAAGATTTTGAAACAGTTTTTAGCAGGAAAACACCTTGAAAATAGGGATAGAGTAAAGCTTGCCAAAACTATTATTGACGATTGCTTGAACGATAATCCAAATAAAATGTAAGTTTTTGGTCGAACAGTATGCATGTCAGTATTGTTACCTAGTTTTTCTTTCAGACTTAAGCGTCACGATTGTCAGAATCTATTGTGTCAATTTTTCATACCGAAATTGTTTCTGCGTATTACGTGCCATCTACAAAATCCTGCGCTCCGCGAGGTAATCATAAATCATAAATGATTTATTTCACGTTTAATAACAAAAAATGTATAAGTATTCCTGGATGAATTATTATAACTATTATCTGAAAATTTATAATTATTTTTAATTCCTGGACGAATTATTATTACTAATTTTGTTATAATTAATAATATGTAATACAAATATTTATTATTATTATCTTTTATTTTAATTATATTTGATTGTTTTTAAAAATAACACTATGACAAATTAGAAAAACTTTAATATACTTTTAAATGACCTAATATAAGTTGTAGGCCTGGTTGAGTAAATCAGTTTTAAATGTTTAGCATTTTGAATACACCCCTCAGTAGTGCAATTTGAAAATTGATTTGCAATTCATTTCCAATTCAATTTAGAATTGCAATTCGTTTGCTATTAAATTTGAATTTGAAAAATGAATTCCACGCAAGTAAATGTATGTTTGTAAGAAGCATGTATGTACTTCCATGTGAGAATATGTATGTTTGCACAGAAACAAAAATTTGCTTCCACGTAAGTACATGTATGTTTGTAAGAAACATGTATGTGCTTCCATGTAAGTATATGTTTCATTGGGAGGAAACACGCTGGTGTTTCGGCGTAAGTATTTGTGTGTTTACCACACACAAGTAAATTAATGTTTGTAGTTTGCCTAAACAAATAAATGTTTCCTGCATAACTTGTTTGCAGCAGCGTGTTAAAATGGCCATTTTTTTTCAGCGTGTACATATACCATTTCCATTATCATCCCATGGCAAAGTATTTTATATACTACTTATACTTATGGATTTGAAATTTATCCATCCTATCCTTTGTTTTTCTAAACTCCACATCATACCGGAAACGTCAAACTGATTTTCAGAAACTGATATTGCTGGTATTGTGAATAAATTGGGAATGGAATAGAGCCCCAGGTCGGAACCGTGTTTTGAAATACACGGGTACACGTGACACGTGTAGTCGTACTACACGCAACATAATACACGGATATCCGCAGATACACGTGTAATTGATGTATACACGTGTACACGGGTAATTATAAGACATTTATATTCAACAGATATAACTTTGAAATTGAAAACTAAAATTGAAACAATCTAAAACCAATAAAGTCCTCAAACCGAAAACCAAATGAATAAAAGTAAAAGAGAGTAACTATACCAGAAAAGTTAAAAATAAGTTAGACCGCGACAAAAGTAAATAAAGTTCCAATCAAAAACTTTTTAAATCCAACACAATTATCTGAAGTACGTTAAGATAAATTACTTTTAAGTTGAAGACCAAATTCTTTCTGTGTAAATTCCAAGATATAAAGCACAATAAAGTGAAAATAAATTATAAATTAAAAAATACACAGAAAAAATATAAAGTACGTTAAAGAGTGAAAATTTTTTTAATATGGCGACCAAATTAATTGTTTCCATGTAAAATTTAAAAATATAAAGTATGTCATGGATAAGCCATATCAATAGGAATATTGAAAAAAAGTTTAAGCAACAAAATTAAAATTTGTGTAAATCATTGAAAAAATGAAGAGTTGGGTTTGGAAATACGCACAACGGGAAGGTGATAAAGCTAACTGCAACTTACGCATTGACGAAGTAAACAATGAATTCTCTTGTCGCGGTGGTTCGACTGGTTCCTTGATGAGGCATTTACTGGGTGTGCACGGAGTTTCGAAAAATCAAACACAATCACCTCAAAAGCGAAGGTAATTTCATTTTATATTTATAACTTTTTTGTGTTCCTTCTTTTTTAAATCGACCATCGAATAAATTGAAAGCATCGAAGTCAAGCATTATGTTCTACATATTTCTCTTGTTCTCAATTCTTCAATTATAAGTTTAACCCTACAAAAATAACGATATTTTTGGTACGTTAAAGGTAACGGTACGTCTGAAAGATATCCTTTTAAAGACTTTATAGAAATAAAAATTGATGTTTGGGTTAATGAATTAATTTATTTGTTATGTGTTTTCTTTAATAATATAAAAAATTAATAATAAATTAAAAAATTAAATACAAATAAAATTAATATAACAAGCATGCAAATTCTGGAACGTTAATCTGATTAAACATCATTTATGGAATATTAAATCTAAATTTAAGACTTTTTACTATTTACAGATCAGAAGATGATGTTGATAGTAGTGAATTCAGTCAGGAAGCTCATCAGGAGTTAACTGATATCACTCAAACTTCATTTGAATCAACTGCAGGATCTTCATCACTAAAGCGTCGAAGAATTCAAAAGAGAAAAACAGTTTCTAATATAAATGACTGTTCACCTGTTAAAAACGAGGAAATCCATCAAGCTTTAGCAAAAATGATTGCAATTAATCAAATTTCTATTTTTTTTGTGCAAGCGAGGGTTTCCTTCAATTCATGTCGGTCGTGCTACCAAATTACAAGCCATTGAAGGAAGAAGCTCTAAAAATGAGACTGAAAGTTCTTAGAGACAATATTGAAATTCCTATGAAAACAGAACTCGATAAAACTGAAATGGTAGCTTGTACATCAGATTGTTGGTCATCAGTTGCTCAACATTCTTATATAACCATGACAGCACATTTCATTGACGATGCATGGAGTAGAAAAACATTTACTTTAGAAACGACTGAAATGGATGAACGACATACAGCAGAAAATCTCGCTAATAAAATGTCTGATATACTTAGTAAATGGAACCTTACCGAAAAGATAACGACAATCGTGACTGACAATGCTGCTAATGTTCTTAAAGCAGTCAAATCAATTACAAATATTGAGGAAAAGTCAGTTTCGACTTGTGTTGCTCATACTTTACAGTTAGCTGTTAACGATGCTTTATGTTCTGAAAATATTCAAAATTTAATAACCAAAGCAAGGAAAACTGTGGGCCATTTCAAGCACTCCAATGTCGCAAAATATGCCTTACAAAATCAAACAAGAACAATTAGGACTATCAGTGTTGTCACTATTACAATATTGCAAGACTCGCTAGAACTCAATCTTCTTAATGCTTGATAGACTTGTGAAAAATAGAAATGTAGTGATGAGCGTTTTAATTGACCGTAACATCACAAGTATGTATTACTATAGCAAAGAAGCTTGAGATTTCAGCGAGTGAGTGGATAGATATGGAGAATCTTACAAAAGTCCTTGAGCCTTTTAAAATGGCAACTTTGGTTATTTGTAGTGAAGATGCTTGTATATCTATGGTTCTGCCAATATTAGACAGGTTACTAAAAGACCATATGACACATGATGACGAGGACTCTCACCTGATAGAAACATTCAAACTAAACCTAAAAAATATCATAAGAGAACGATTTAAATTAGATTGTGATTCTGAAGGTTTAGTTTCAATGAGGCAAATTGCTTCTCTGTTAGACCCAAGGTATAATGATCTGGATCACGAATTTTATGACTCTAAAGTAGCTATACGAAACACGGCAAAGGAATTATCTGAAAGAATTACTCCAATTGAATGTGTAGGAGAAAAAGAAGTCGTAAAGAAAAAAACTGCTTTCGAATTTTTATACAAAAAGCATGATATGTAATTCAACATCAAATATATAAAATCAGGGGAAGCATACTTTGCCGAACCTCAATTGAAATTTGATTTAGATCCTTATGAGTGGTGGAAATTTAAAAAAGATAAGTATCCATCTATTGCTCTATTAGCCGGAAGGTATTTGTGCATACCAGCTACTTCTGTTAGCTCAGAACGCTGCTTTTCCACAGCTGGCAATATTGTCACTAAAAAGAGAGCATCATTACTCCCTGAAAATGTCAACTTTTTAGTGTTTTTGTATCAAAATCGAAAACTTTTAAAAGAAGATGTCTCACATAAATACTATAAACAATCATCTCAGTTTTAGAAAACAAATTTTGTATCTTTCAGTGTTATTACTATAATGATTGTAGTATATTTAAAAGAAATCTATATTATGTAATATTTTGTTGCATCACATATTGTTTATGTTTAAATATTATACAATATATTAAAGAAACTTTCTAATTTCACTATAATTTTATAATTTTCATAGCTAAAAGTTTGCGTTATAATAAATAAATTTGACTTATTTAAAAAAAATTGCATTTTTTTAATTCCAATTTCAGTTTGATTGAATAACGGGAAGGGGGTTAAACCTGCACCAAAAGTTTTGGTTACAAATTTACTATATATACAAAATTTAAAAAGCAAAATAAATGAAAAAAATTTCTAACAACTTTTGAAATGTTCGTGAAATATATACACGTGCAGTACAGTACGTACATATATCCGCGTATTACACGCGGGTACCCGATACACGTGTTTTAAAAAACAAAAATTAAATACACGTGTACTCGTGTTTCCGTGTACACGTGTAATAAAGAGCTCTAGTTTTAACTTATTTAATACTATTAAGATCAAAAATTCAGGGGGTTGAACTTAAATATTAATAAATAAATCATCTAAAATGAGATTACATTAAAGTTAGTAGAAATAAACTAATAAAACCATTGAAAGGAAGTGAAACGTTCTAGGAATCAGAGTTGTTGTTCGAATGACACTGAATTTTGAAAACTATACTACCATTAAACTCATATGCACATCAGCTGCGAGAGGTCAAGGTCCTCAGTGAAAGGAAAACCTTTAGGTATATTCAGTTCTTAACATCACTGTGAGAAAATATTTCAAATATTTGGAAGCCAGAACATGGCCGCCGTTGGTGCAATGGTTAGTGTGCGCGGCTCTTGTACATGAGATCCTGGGTTCGAACCCTGCTCTAACCACCTTAAAATTTCTTTCGGCGGCGGTCAACTCGCATAGTGGCGGCGACACTATCGAGTATATAGCCATGGAAAAGCTTCTCAAAAATACCGTTCGGAATCGGTGTAAAACTGTAGGTCCCAATCAGTGTGTGAAAACTGGAAAGCGCACAGCTCAGTGATTGTGAGAAGTTCTCCCCTGTCCCTTCATGGGATGTAATGGGGAAACCATTTATTTATTTATAGAACATAGTTTATATGTGTATCATGACAATAGACACCTCGTAACATATTGTTACGAATTTCCTTATTCGTCCTTTTTGCGTTGTTTTATTCCCAATAAAAAAACAAGGTTCGTTTTAAATTACGATAATTACAACGGTTTAACTTCCTTCCTTTTATTTTACTTATACAGTACAACAGTTTACTTTTTTTTATGACACTTTAACAAGTCTTGTATTTTACAATCAATTCGCGTTGCTTACTTTACGGGGTTTAATCACAAACTGAACTCTCCACTCCAAAGACCTCCGCTATTTATACCAACTCACCATACTCAAATGAAGGTATATCTAGCAAATTCAAGAACCTTCTGGAATCTGGATGTTGTTGTTGTTGCTTATCTTTGTAGAACAATCTCGAAGGGCGGAGAGTTATCTTTACTGAGGTGAATTCATGCTACTGGTTTATCGAGCTGGTACGTTGTTACAATGCATACTTTCAGGCGCAGCACTAACCGCCTGTTATTTACATACTGTTAGTAGAGTCATTAACAGCAAGTGAAAGCTTTTACTTATTCGTAACAATATCATTGAATCAGTGCTGAATACATTAAACATGAATAAAGGGTTCTTTAATTTAGTTCACTTTAATACAAATCAATTCACAGCATGAAATAATGAATAAATGTGCTTTTCAAACTGTAGCTATGTATGAGCACAGAACAAAATCAGTATGTGAAGCTAAACACTCTCCTACAATTATTTTGTTATAGTATTCGACACTTATTCATGGGTTCGCTTGTCGATTTACATTTTTCTTTACATAAAAAAAACTGATTGACTCTTTGGTTGAGACAATAATTCAGGCGATCATGTACAGTTTTGGGATAAATTTGCACAGAGGGATAATAATTTGACGTTTTTCTTTAAAAGTTGTTTCTTTTTATGGTTGAAACAACGACGCGGTGTGAATAAATAAATAAAATAAAATAGTGATTTGTAATAAAGTGTAACGAAGCCGAAGTAATCTGTTAAAAAAAGTGTAACTCCGTTTAAAGAAATAAAAAAGTGTTTAATGCAAATGAAAACAAAAGTTTTTTATCTCATTATTTACCATCGGCTCACAACACTTTTAGTCTGTATACAGAAAAATGATGTACGAATGTCAGAAGTAACAACATTGAACACAAGATTTTCTCAATTTCAAATGCGGACAAGTTGCACGTGTAAACACATATTGCAACTTCAAAGGAGAATCGTAAAGAGCTGCAGCAGAGTTTTTCAAAGTTGCAAACTTAAAGTTGCATGTGTAAACTCAGACTTCGGTGCATCGATGAAAGGCTTTTCATGGAGCGACGGTAAGGTGGGGAATTAAAAAAAATTAATTTGTCCCAAGAGCAACAATATGTTAGGGTGATATTGGTTCTTGTCCCGGCTAACCACTGGCTTAATATATGAAGTTTTTATTTTTTTTAGATTTTAAATTTTATTTACCCTTATAATTTCCACTTCAGTAGGAATTTAATTCAAACAAATAAAAGGACACTCGCAAATCGAAATAAAATTAAATTACAGATTCCATATGAATAAAAACAACACAGAAAGTTAAATGGAATTGATAGGTCTCGTGACTCGAGCATTAAATACTTAGGCAACAAAAAAACATCTAACTGGACTTAACACTAAAACGATAAACGCGAAGGAAAATGCCTGCAACCGAATAAAAATATGACAACTTTTGGCTCAAATTGTAAATTTAACGCTTAGGGATTTTGCATTACCCAAAGCTCACTTTAACGGGGCACACATAAGAGTATTGCAGTTAATTCGACCTTATTTTCCTAGATCGGTGACGGGGTTTGTCTTTTTTTTACTTTTCGAGTGGTAGGCAACGAGAAGTACGTATGTGGGGTAAACAGCGACTATACTAAAGAGGATTGGAGATTAGGTGTCTTTGGACCCCGTTTGGGACAATGATTTCGCTCCAGAAACAATTTTTGCATGTGAAAGAAAAATTATGTGAAGGTGATTTGGTACCAAAGCTGCAGAATAGATACACCAAAATGAGAAACAAATACAAAAAAAAAACAAAGAGACAACTTAACATTAACAATTACGTTTGGCACCCAGATATATTTTGAATTCCAATAAATGAAATCAAGCCTGATTCAGCAATGAGTTATACAGAGTTATACTCTCACTCAAAAATGTTCCGAATTTGCCTCGAATTAGTACGCATGTGTGTGGCAACCATGTCCGTAGTCGTGTCTACATCAAGGACATGCCAATATTACAATGCAAGCATACTCACTACTTGTAATAATATTCCCTTATGAAATTTATTGTCCTTGGAGGTTAACACTGTCACTGTCAGAATCGCAAATCGAACTCGATGAAATGGCCTACTACCTCGTCGTCATGAAGAGGCAGTGAAGAGAGTAATAGAGGCTCTTAAGTATTACCATAGAGTAAATATGAAGTAGAGCCGCCATTTGTCTCATCTGACGTTTTCTTTCACACTCTTCGTGATGCGGTCGGTGTGATAGAGAGATGTTTGACGAAAAGTGATATACACCAGGTGGAATTACAATAACTTCTTGCTTTAATTTTTCATGTCGTTTTGGTGAAAAATTGTGAAATTTAAATGCGTCTTACAGTTTTTTATTGACTGTTATTGTTAGCATACATTTGTGTTGTATTTAACACATTAATTTTAACACACAAAACGAAATGCCGTTATTGTTATTTTGTTCGTTGTTTTGAACCATTGCCTCTATCTGGTATTAGTAAAGCAATTCTTTTCAACATCAAACGTATACATCACACGAGGACAAATGTCAGAAATTTGGTGAGTGAAAGATTTACTCTACCCATATTTACTCTATGAGTATTACTCTATGATTCAGCACAATTACATACGAACAAACAAACTAAATAACAAAGCACAATAACAAAATACACTGATTTAGATAATTGGGGTCATTAGAAAGCAAAATCAGCTGCTCCAGAGTGTCAACCTCTACTGGTTCAGACATGGATTTGGCATAAACATGCACAAGCAGAAGCATTGCAATTGTTGTTGGAGATGTAGCGGTACAGCATGAAAACTAAATCCAAACGGTTAAGAAAAGAAGAATGAAGATTATTAGTTTAGTGTTACAACAGAGCAGTGTTGCCAGTTTAGGGGATTTATGCCCAAATTGGGAATTATTTTTTCAAAACAGGGGATTGTTTTTTTGGTTTGGGGATCCAGGGATTTTTTGGGGATGACAATTTAAGCTGCATTAAAAGCGCATCTTTTGTATTATTCCTTGAAAGTGTTGATCTGGTACTACCTAAATCAAAGCAAGCATAAACACACAAATAATATTTGGCATAGAGTAAAACATACTAGAGAGATATTTGGCTCATCTGACGTTTCCTTTCACACTCTTCTTGATGAGGTCGGTGTAATAGAGAGATGTTTGACGAAAAGTGGCATACACCAGGTGGAATTATAATAACCTCTGACTTTAATTTTTCTTGTCGTTTTGGTGAAAACTGAAATTTAAATTGACTGCTATTGTTAACATACATTTGTGTTGCATTTAACACAATAATTTTAACACACAAAACGAAATGCCGTTGTTGTTATTTTGTTCATTGTTTTGAACCATTGCCTCTATCTGGTATTAATAAAGCGATTCTACTATAAGTATTAGTCTATGGTAGACCCACTAGTTCTCCCACCAAATTTATGACATTTGGCCTGGCGTGATATTTACGTTTGATGTTGAAAATAATTGCTTTACTAATACCAGATAGAGGCAATGGTTCAAAACAACGAACAAAATATCAACAACGGCATTTCGTTTTGTGTGTTAAAATTATTCTGTTAAATACAACACAAATGTATGCTAACAATAACAGTCAATAAAAAAGTTTAAAACACATTTAAATTTCACAGTTTTTCCCCAAAATGGCATAAAAATTAAAGCAAGAAGTTATTGTCATTCCACCTGGTGTATATCACTTTTCGTCAAACATCTCTCTATCACACCGACCGCATCACGAAGAGTGTGGAAGGAAACGTCAGATGAGCCAAATATTCTCTCTAGTCTGAGATTACTCTATGGTTCGCAATGGCCACGAATTTGTTATTCAAGCCTTCTCGTTCCCACTCACAGTTTTGCATATAATGCCCTTTCATGTTTTTCGTGAAATTGGAATTCAAATTTGTCATAGAAGTAGGTTCTACTTCTACTTCAAATTGGAATTTGTTCGAATCAGTTTATTCTACTGACCGCTAGGGGCGCTCTACTTCGAATTTTGTTTTAAAACTTGAAAGTATGAATGAAAATGTAAACATTTTGTATCAAAACAAACATTTTAATAAATAACACTGTGCAGCAAGAAAAACCAGCCTCAATTATTCCAACGCGGAATGAAAGTAGACCACTGGATAAACAAAACTGCCAAAGGGTTTTGCAAAGTTAGTTCGAATTTCCTTTCTATGGCCTCTCGAAGTTGAGATATTTTTGACCTTTTTTTTCAATATTAGTGAGAATAAAAATATTTAGGCAAAAATGCATTACAAATATGGAAATATGGGAATTTCAGAAAACCAAAACTTTTTTGGCGGTCGGACCTATGGAACCCTTGGGGTGCAAAATAGGTGCTCGAAAATGACTAAGAATAATTCTCTATTTGATGCGTTCTATTTGTAAATCTTCTAAAAGTAAGACGAAAAAATTATATATTTTTTTGCGATAACTGTCTTAGTTATCGATTTTTTATTAATTTTTTTGTAAATGGGCCTTTAAGCTATGTGGTTCGAGGCTTTTTTGATGTTGATGGGAGCTCGATATGTTGGCTATCGGCATTTTTATCATTTGACTTGGAATCAGAAGCACGCACTATATCTGCTTCTCTCTCTGACCTATTTCTTTCAATATCTTCTAGGCCTTGAAACAAGTTGTTACTCCACCAACAAATTTCCGCTAGAATGGCGTCAGGCCTCTTTTTTCCTTGGTTTCTGTAATGTATTTTATAAGTATGTGGTATCAAGCAAAAAAAACGTATGTTACCGTATTTCAAATGGAATAGCAACTTGGTGGTAGCGTTCACCTTGTTCGTCGGACTCGGTAGCCAATTGTCTACTAAAATAGTCCAAATGATGGTGTAGAAAGTGAATTTTTAATGACATGTTGACACCAATTTTAGAGAATGCAGCCATCATTGTTTGTACTGAGCTTTGATAGGTATTAGATCTAGTTTTTTCCAAAAAACCTTGTATAACTTCTTTAATTGAGCGCCAAGCTATCAACTCGGGATCAATTAAAACGCCATCAAATGATTGAGTTTTCAAAAGTTTTCTTATGTCTGGGCCATTCACAACGCCTAAAAAAAAGTTAAATAAAATCAATATGATTTAAGAATCTGTATTTTAATACAACAAAAGTTATATGTATTGCAGATTTACCTTCTTTCAGTTTGCTTTCACTGAGACGAGGAAAAATTTGAGCCAAAACTACACTGACTTCTCTCTTTGCTACCGTTTTCAAGAAACTTTTCGTGTAAGGGCGGCAATAAAACTTTGTCTTGCGGTACTAACGGGTTTTGAATGGCATTGGCGTTTGTGTGGTTGCTCAATGCTCTTTCTTTCCAGGTGTGGTTTGAATACTGGTCACCTTTATACATTGAATCCCAATCACATATAAAACACATATGTTTTATGTAGCCTGCTTGTAAACCGCGTAGAATTGCAACTACTTTCAAATCACAGCAGATTTTCCATTTATGTTTGCCGTATTTAACGTTATGAAGAATTGTTTTCAATACATCATAGTTCTCTTTTGTTTCAATGCTGTATGCAATTGGTATTGACGGTTTCAAGTTACTTTGATGGAGCAACACTGCTGTTAAGCTCGTTTTGAAGCTGTCAATAAAGAGTCTGCATTCATCTGCATTGTACTGAATTTCCATCTCGGTCATATGTTTTTCGATGTCCATACAGTAAGATGTTGTTTTCTCATCATTAACAACGAAACAATTTTGTAGAATCGCTTGGCGATTTCTATATGCTGTGACATTTGTCCCAGGTGCTAACAAATGTTTGGTGTTCCAAAATTGAGCCAAAACTTCCGATTTACGTTTAGAAAGACCTAACTTTGCCACTATAAAATCTAACTGGTTTTGGGTAACTAAAATTGGAGTATTTGAAACACTTGCTCCACAGTCATACAATGAAAAAGGTTCATTGAGCTCACTTTCAAGAGTAACACCTGATGACACGTCAGGGCTGGGAGGTTTTGGCACTGGAATGTTTTCGGAGTATTGTATCGGAGTTTGAGCACTTGGAACACTCAAATACACTTTATTCTTGGTGTTTTTTCTGTTCATACCTTGAAATGAGTTCACGCATGCATAACAATTTGATTTATGGTGGCTGGTTGGATCCATCCGTACAGGTCATCGGTACGCCAAATGGCAAACAGTTAAATACTTTATGCTTCCACTTAAAAAGATCACTGTAACATTTTTTGCTAACGACATTTGGTGCCCAGGAAACATTAGAAATAACTGGTTGGTTGAAATAATTTTCATAAGCACACCTAAATTCTTCTGTAAAATATCCATATTTTGTCATTTTTGGAGTGAAATTGAAATGGCCACAGACGTAACAGAAGTTATTAATATTACATTCCTTTTCTATTAAAAAAATTGCATTTTTTATTTAGAATAAAATTAACTTCAGTGAAACTTTCGCGATATTTTAGACTAGCGTCGATGCTTTTCAAAAATCTACTAAAATTCATCGCATTGCATTTCTCTAACTTTGCTCCAGTTGTTCTAAAAAGCAACTTAAAACAAAAACCGTTACCGACAAATGCGACAAAGTCTACATTGGTACTACAAAAAGAACACTTTGAGTACGACTGCCGGAACACGAGAGGAAAAAAGAGATTACAGGAATATCACAACACGCACTGGACACTGAACACACGCCTGACTTTGATAACACAAAAATATTAGATATAGAAAACAAACACAGGAAGCGAATGACACTAGAAAGTTTGCGAATAAGACAAAAAGCAAACAAAACAATGAACAGCAAAGAGAACATAGACAAAATTAGCGCCAATTATAATTTGATCATAGACAGTGTAGGTTGACTGTGGCTAAAAGTAAGTGTTAAATGCAAAAGTTTAAAATAATAAAAAAAACATTGTAAAACATAATTTTGTAGATCCAAATAAACATCTCCCTGAAGAAGCCAGGAAAATCGGGAGAAACGTTGGAGAAAATAGAAATTAACGTTGTTTAATTTTCATTGAAAATTGTTGACCAGTACAGCCAAGTTGAAAATATCAAAAATTATTTATAATCTCTGGTCTAAAATAAAACCCAAAAACCGTTAGAATTCAATACATACTGCTTAATTGAAAGGCATTAACGACTGTGATATTCACTTATCTCACTTATCCCCAGCAACTGTCGGTAGTGTACCCACCAAATGATGTTGTTTTTGTTTATATTGAAACAAATGTAAAGTCATGTGTTTGAACAATGAACAAGAGCAAGTAAAGAAACAATAACGGGACTAAATACTGGCGACGTTTGTTAACCCATTGCAATACGGAAATTTGACAAAATATATGTAAATTACATAAAATAACGCGCGAAGAAAAAATTATTTTTTAAAAATCGATAACTCGATAACTAAGACAGTTATCGGAAAAAAAGTCGTCCTATTTTTAGAAGATTTACAAATAAAACTCATCAAATAGAGATTTTCGAGCCCCTATTTTGGACCCCAGGGGTCCCATAGGTCCGACCGCCAAAAAAGTTTTGGTTTTCTGAAATTCCCATATTTTGGCCGATTTTCGGTTTTGTTTCTAAGGCCCGCCCAAGTAATACATTTTTGCCTAAATATTTTTATTCTCATTAATATTGAAAAAAAGGTCAAAAATATCTCAACTTCAAGAGGCCATAGAAAGGAAATTCGAACTAACTTTGCAAAACCCTTTGGGGGTTTTGTTTATCCAGTGGTCTACTTTCATTCCGCGTTGGAATTATTGAGGCTGACGGCGATGAGTCAAAATTTGTCTCACTGTGTAATAAGTCTATCAGTCTTATGCCATTATCGGAGGAGGTATCATGTACACTGTGATTGCCGATGGTTGGTCAAAAACATTTTCGTTTCCCAATTTGGCATTAAAATAATTATAATTTTTTATTACCAAGAATACAACACTGTCGCTGGCTTTCGAACAAATCAGCTGATGCAAATGTGAAATGTGTAGTTGTTTGTAGTAAACAAAAGCAAAAAGTTTAAAAAAAGCTGACATTTTCAGGTTTATCGAAACCGTCCAAGGCCACGACATATTTTCTAAACATTTCTATAGAAAAATTTTAAAACATTTCTATAGAAAAATTTGACAAATTTTCTATAGAAAAATTTTAAAACTCTTCTATAGAAAAATTTGAAAAGTTTTCTAAAGAAAAACACTTAATACTTTTTGCTCCGGGTAGTGGTACAAATCTGAGGTCCGTGTCTCACATTTAATTTTTCTATTTTTTACTGTTTGCTTTTTCGTTTGTATTGCAATGCTCCATGGTGTTCAATCCCCAAATATGTATACTGCTGTATAATGTAAACAATGTTGCCAGTCAGCTGTTTTTTCGAACTTATTCGAACAAATTTGTTGCTTGCATTGTGAACGCCTGTTGAATTTGTTGCTATCATTGTGAACGAGCCTTTATGCTACAACCCACTATTATCAACTATATTGTTCACTTTTGCTTTGGTTTGTGTCTCGACTAACAGCTTGGATCATAGAGAAAGAAATTAACTAGATGTATAACATATGTTGGGAGAGATCTTGTTTAATATGTTAAAAAAATGAAACATGCGTTCACACTTGCAACATCTTCCATCTGTCATTATCTAATATTCATTTAACAAATTCCACATCGATGTAGCCAATTTTTTGTGATCAAAAATAAACGAACTAAAATGGTTTAGGAAATATAAGTACGCGTGCAATTGTAGTCTATTTGGACCACGGAAACGAAAAAATGTACAATGACATTTATCAAACGTTTATTTTTTAACATTTCATATTTATAACAATTGTTTTTTTCCTACATTTATTTCGTCAAGATGTATTTGTATCAGGGGGTGTTATTGCGACAAGACAATCGCTATTTTATATATGTTTGGTTTCATTCCAGTGCCAAATTCAGAGCAAATTTGTTATACAATTGCAATACAAGAAAGCAAAAAAAAATATAAAAACAAAATTCATTTGAATTTAAAAGTCAATTGAGGCAAAGATTTGAAAATAGTTAAATCAACTGTTCAAGCGCTACCACCTGATATAAATATACCTTGGTTTTGTTTTCGAATTTCTGTCATTTTTTAATATTTTTCTAGTGATGGACTCAAAATTATCGAATGATGTGGGGTTAAACGAAATGGGATAGGAACATTTTTCAAAGATGTTGAGCTCACAAAGGGTCAAATTTGTATGGGGAAATGTTAACATCTTTGGTACAGAATGGTTCGGTGAGGCCTTTCCGCAACTTCGGTGCTGATTTGGTGTTGGTCAGCGTCATTCTAAAGGGGCGGATCAATTTTGCCGGAATCCCAAGTTCAGACATAGCTTCGTACAGTTATCCCCGTATGGGGCTATCGAAAGCAGCTTTGTAATCGACAAAAAGGTGGAATGTATCGATTTGCTGTTCGTGGGTCTTTTCCAGGATTTGGCGTAACGTGAAAATATGGTCAGTCATGGACTTCGTTGGTCTAAAGCCACACTGATAAGGTCCAATCAGGTTTTCAACAATTGGCTTTAGTCTCCCAGATAATACGCTCGACAATACGTAATGATATGAGTAGATATTCGCACCTCAAGGCAAACATACATCCATTATACTAGAAGAGCGTCTACCGTCTATTACCAAGCGATTAATCTGGTTCGTCGTTCTCTGATCAGGAGATATCCACGTCGCCTTATGTATTTTCTTATTTTGGAATCGTGTGCTACGAACTACCATGTTCTTTGGAGCGGCGAAGTCTATCAGTCTTATTCCACAATCGGAGGTGGTATCATGTAGACTGTGATTACCAAGGGTTGGTCGAAAAACATTTTCGTTTCCCAATTTGGCATTAAAATCGCCTAGGATAATCTTAATGTCGTAGTCAGGGCAGCGTTCGTATACTCACTCCAGACGCTGACAAAATGTTTCTTTGATCTCATCATATTTATCCTCTGCCGGTGCGTGCACACAAATTAACAAGATGTTGAAATATTTCACTTTGAGGCGAATTGCGTTCACTCACTGGGATGAACCTTGAAACTAGGGGGTTTCTTCGTTTATTATAATTTTTGTTTATTTGCATTGCCTATATAACGGTGGCGGGAGGCAAATCCAGCCCACCGGATCGGACGCTGCCAAGAATGCTGTGAGTCCAAACTGTATTTTGGTGTCTTCAATTTTGATCCGCCGTTGACCTGGCATGATGGCTCATCCGCCTTCAAAGAACAGGATAATATATCCACTAGTTCGAAGAGCTTCAGTGACAGGGTGACCTAATAATCCTGAATCGTATCAGTGATTCCGATAAAGTCATTGCCCAGGACATACTGCGTGGAAGTAGTGAGCTGCATGGACTGCCCAATGAAAGAATCATTTCTGGCCACTCCCAAGTGAATGGCTATCAGACTTTCCCTAGTGACTAAACAATCACTAACAGATTTCGGTTTTCAGCAATTTGTTTTCCTTTTGTAATGCCTCTGTCATCTTCTTGTTATCGGCTATGCGTTTAATAATCTCATCGAATTGATTTGACATAAAAGCAATCGACTCTTGTATCCAGCTGATCTAACTTGTTCTTTGTTTTGTTAAAACCATAGAGATATAGAAAGAGCCGCTATGCCTCTTTTCGTGCTCTCTTGATGACGACTATTAGTTGAACAAATAGGGACAGAAATAGAATTGAATGCGTATTTTCGTTCGATGCAAACAACATAACACTGTCGTTAGTTTCAATCAAACACTACTTAAATTTAGTTTGCTGCATGGTCTATAATCGCTATGTCTTCTTTGGTCTCTCATTCTATATCATTTCCCTTGTACCTTTTCGATCAGCTGTGCTATAGAAATTCCCTAATAAAACTGAGCTCATTATTTATGTTTCTACACCCAGAGACCTAAATGGCTGAGAAGAGGTTGTAGCTACCGTAAATTAGGCTGTTGCCACAACCGAATTGAGGTTATCACGAACGAATTAGTGCTTACAACTGAAATTCGGCTGAAACAACCTCGTTTCAAAGTTAATTCGGTTGTGACAATTAAATCTTGAATTGTATTCGGTCTATTAACCTAATTTTCGAATTTGGAAGTAATTCGAATACAACAACCGAAATTGGTACCAAATACGGTTGGAGTAACCGAATGTGGCATTAATTTAGGTGCAACATACGCATTTGAAAACAATTTGGTTGTAATTACCGAATTTGGTATCAATTCGGTCGCAACAACCGAATTCGGTGTCAATTCGGCTGCTGTAACCGAATTTCTCATGAATTCTGTAGGTACAACCGAATTTAATTTTCAATTCGGTTACCACAACATAATTCTATGTATTTAAAACTTGACGTTTAAAATTATAAAAACATATATTTCATCATTTCCCTTGCGGGAGTTTTTACTCGGTCTGTTTTCTAAACTTACAATTTTCCAAATTTAAGCCGGAATCACAATGCAAGCAACATTTTCAAAAGGCGTTCACAATGCAAGCAACAGTTTACTTCGAATCGAGATGTTTGTTCTAACAGGTGATACCTGTATTACGGCCAATATATCAAGGCAACAATACAATATATTTTGTTTTCATGTCAAAGTTAACACAAATGTTTGTCAAGAATAAAAGTAAGCCAGAAATTATAAAACCAAATACATTTGAATTTGATTCTTCATATAATGAACAGAAGGAAAGGCAAATCATTTAAGTTGTTCTTATAACACAACCTCTATTAGTTGCATCATGATTCAAATGTCACATCCAGGGTTGTATTTCGAATATTAAAAAATGTTTATGTATTTAAACATATTTGGTATTAAAAGATTCTCCAGATAAAATAACGTTTTATAATGCGTCTTTTAACACAAATGGGTTCAATTTTCATTGATGTTTTTAAGTTTGAAAATGAAATTCGAAGTACAGCGCCATCTACCGCTTAATGGTACATTATTTATTCGAACAAATATGTTGCTGGAGTAGGAATAGATCAACTTCAGCGACAAATTGGAGTTACATTTTTGTAAAAAAAACGAAAGGCCATTATGTGAAATTCTGTGTGTGAGAACGAGATAGCATGAAAAACAAAATTGTCGCTTGCAGTGTGAATGCGGCTTTATTCAAGCTCAAGACCATGGTACAATAATATGTTCATGGTAAAGTCGTAAGAACAGCTGTTTTAATTTTTTTCATGAGGTTCTTCGCTTCGGCTGTCACACTCACATGTATTTTGTTTTTGTACTCTTTTGCATTCTTGTGTTGTTGGTGTGCATTTGTGTAGAGTTTGACAGCTGAAGCGAATAGAACAAAAACAAAATGCCTGTTGTTGCTGCCTACTACAACAACAACACGCGCTGCTATTACCATGAAGATATTATTGTACCATGCTCAAGACCTTTTTAAATAACATAAAGCTTATTTATTAGCTTTATAATACTTTCAAAAAAGTTGAGCATAAAACTGTTCTTTTAGCCATACCTCTTACCTTTCCAAAATGACCTAAACGAAGCCCAGAGGTCCATTTTACTGAAATGCAAAAATGTTTGTTTTTGTTTTTGGAAGCGAAATAACTGCAGACATTTATTTGTTTTTGTAAATTAACACGATTTTATTTTACTGAAATTTTCGGCAGAAGAATGGTCATAACTTTGGAACGGTAAGACCTCTGGGCTTCGTTTAGGTCATTTTGGAAAGGTAAAAGGTATGGCTATCTTTCCACAGAAAAAAACATAAGTTACCTGCCATCTGGCTGAGCAAATTGAGGTTATGTGATTTTTTTTTCCGAAAGCTTTGTATTTCGGCGATTTGACTTTTTTCTAGTTTTTTTTTATAGATTTTGAAAGGCCTCTTTAAGACATTTCCAACAAACTCAAAAATCCGACCATGGGCTCGGAAGTTAACAACTTTACCCTACTACCCTCCGACCGCCAATCCGAAAATTTTGAACCCGTTGCCAGTTCGCACCCTTGCATTTTCGGACATGGTCCTAGTTGAATTTTCTGCATGAAATGAGCCAAGGAATACGCTGGAGAAATTTGTCCGGAACTTCCTGAATCAGCCTGTATATGGAACCGTTTAGGACCTAAATCAACATATACAACACGCCAAAATTGGAGCGGTGCCCATCATGGCCGGGACTCCAAAAAAGTTCGGTAGTGACATGTATTACAAATGTGTTACCCTACAGACTACCCTAATTTTTTTTAAGAATACAGGAAAATAAGTTCGGTTACGGCTAATTCGGTTGACTCAACCGAATTTTTCTGTGAGTGTACTCTCATTTTCCATTTGGTGCTGATATTGACGTTTGTCTAATTTGCAACATTGAGAGTGACATGTTTTGGCCCATTTATCGCATTGTGTATCATCTTCGCTTTCCACAACTTCCAATTTATAGTGACCGCATAAAATCTTTGAAGTTTTGATGCTGCAACGGAGTTTTAGTACCATTGTTTATACAACTCTAGTAGCTTATAGCCTTTTCACACTAGACCACATCTTACATCTTTAATCAATTTGCCAAAGATGTTAACATTTCCCTATACAAATTTGACACTTTGTGAACTCAACATCTTTGAGAAATGTTCCTTACCCATTACGTTTCACCACACATCATTCGATAATTTTAAGTCCATCACTAGAACAAAATTGAATTTGCAGAAAAAATTACAGAAATTAAAAAAACTAAACAAAAGATGTACATATTTATATCAATAAAACAGCTAATTTAAATCTTTTAAAATCTTTGCGTCAACTAACTGTTAAATTCATATGTATTTCTTTTTTGTACTTGTGTTGCATTTGTTTTGAGTTATTATTATTATTTTGTCCATGAATTTGTTATTCAATGTTTTCTTAAGATTATTATAGATATGGTATTGTCTTTTTTCCCAACGTCCTACATATTTTTGTAAATTTAAATGCCTGTAAGACCAGTCCATTTATACTCTTGCCTTAGTTTTTAATTTTCGTCAACTTAGTTTTCCCGGGAGAAAGGACCGTAAAACCAAAATTTTCTTGACTATTATTATTATTATTTTAATTTATATTTATATCAATTTAAGAAATTAACTCTTTTACTTTAGTAACTAACTTAAAACTACACGAAGACAAACAAAATAAAATAAATAAAGTCAACAATAGAACTAAAACAAAAGGAGAAAATAAATAAAGTAAAAGAGTTCATTTCTTAAATTAATATAAATATAAATTAAAATAATAATAATAAAAATAAATCTTTATATTATTATCCATATGGAGAATTTTCAATGTTCCATCAGGCCGTGTTGTAAACTAATTTCTTCTATACCTTCTAAATATTATAACACAGTACGACAGCGGTTGGTACACATGTGAAATGTCAACAGAATTTGAAAATAGGCTTAAAATAAAGAAACACGTGTCTCGGCGTTTTGCTGTAGCACGTCAGAATTTTGAGAAAATCGATTTTTAAGCTTCGAAGGACCGTGGGGGTTCACTTGTAATGTAGTACTATTATAAAAAGTTCTATAAAAACAGAATGGGTGAGCGGATTTTAATGCTTGAGCCAGTTTTGAAAAGGGAATTAAATTTGGATTTTTTTTTATTAAAAACACTTTTTGTCTCCGCTAGATGGTGCTTTAATTATCATGTAAATTTAAAAAATAACCAAAAATGTAATGTAATGTAAACGTAATGTAAAAATGACGAACTATTATTTTGTGTTAAAAATGTTGGTCGTTTATTTTTTCGTGTGTAAGCTTCAGGATTTATATCACGGCATAAATTCCAACAATATTCAGCAAGCAGGTGAGTCATGTATTTTCCTTTGAAACGATTTTCTATTGTAACAATAGTCGTGTTTTGGTTACAAGCAAGCGATTGTCGCTTGCTAAGTTGTAAAGAAAACGGCAATTTAGCGATAAGTCATTTTATTCAAAAATATGAATAAGGGTTGAAAACGGTTAAAGATGTGAAAAAGAACAATTTTTTAAACTTCGCTAAGTGCTGCATACAAAACCAGCGAATATATAAACAAGCGGTGTAACCAAAACACGCTTAATATCTTTATGGAAACGTTCTCCAAGCTCATCACTTAAATCACTCAAATTTGAAGGAAAAAGTCGGAATGGTTGTGCAAAAAATTAATTTTTAAAGACACGTTAACTTTCATTTCACCGTACGCTGAAACCATTTCCTTAATAATATCTTTGTAGTTTCTTATTTCCCAAAAAATTAACGGCATCAATGAAACCAATTCATGCACGTTTTTCAACAGGATTCAATAAACTCTTAAACACTTCATTTTGAATTAGTGTTTTTGTCTGTGGACCATAGAAGTATTCACAAACTTCGAAACGATCGTCCGCCATGTGCTTCAAATTCCAGACGACTTGTTTTATTGTTTATTGATGTGTTAGCGTATCTATTAACATAATAATGTATGTATGAACATGTGTCTCTTGCTGTTGTTGAACGGAGATATGAAGCATAGCCACGCAAAATTTCATTTGCAAGCCTGTCGACGTTATGATGACATACTAATACGTCAGCTACTTCGTAGCTTGCGCAGTCGACGTTATGATGACACACTAATACGTCAGCTACTTCGTACAAAGTATGTGTGACGTTGTGTGTTTGGCTGTTTCGTTGCTGTTGATATGGCAAACATGTGGTTATGTGACACACGTATACGTCAGCTACTACGGACAAAGTATGTGTGATGTTGTGTATTTGGTTGTTGTTGCTATGGCCAAACAGAGCGAGTCATTTGATGTTCAGCATTGCCCGGTGTATACAAAACAAGTAATTTAATTCAATAAATTGTTATTTTTTATTTTCCAATGTAACATTTACTAATGTGTTCATAGAAATTGAACAGGTACCGTGTATCAAAAAGGTGTTAACACATCATCCGTGAGTTCGAACACTCATTGATTTGGTTTGTTGGAAATTATGCCGTGATACAAATCCTGAAACTTAAACACGAAAAAATAAACGACCAACATTTTTAACACAAAATAATAGTTAAAATTTCATATCCATTTTTGAATTTTTACATTAATTTACATTAGATTTTTTGTTATTTTTGAAATTTACATGAAAATTAAAGCGCCATCTACCGGAGAAAGAAATTGTTTTTTAATAAAAAATCCAAATTTAATTCCCTTTTCAAAACTGGCTCAAGCATTAAAATCCGCTCACCCATTCTGTTTTTATAGAACTTTTTATAATAGTACTACATTACAAGTGAACCCCCACGGTCCTTCGAAGCTTAAAAATCGATTTTCTCAAAATTCTGACGTGCTACAGCAAAACGCCGAGACACGTGTTTCTTTATTTTAAGCCTATTTTTATATTCTGTTAACATTTCACATGTGTACTCAAAAAAATTTGATTTTGTCGTACTGTGTAATAAACAATTTTTCCTTCATTATTGTTTAAAATGTTCTTCTCAGATAATTTTAGATACGCCATCGGAGTCAAAGCGCCCCTCGACAGTAATATGGAATCAACTTCTTCCATATTAATTTTACATTTATTAACCAACTCGTTTTCATTATTACGCTAACAATGCTCGAGGAAATTGACCGTCAGCTCTGACATCCATACATAAATTGTCTGAACCTTTGCCATGTTGCTCATACGATATATTTGCCTACAAAAGGGGCTAGTCCATTTGCCCAGACTATCAATCTTGGTTCTGAGACCCATACAACTTCGTAATATTCGTCACTCGGCTCTTCTCAATCTTTCCATCTGACAAGAGCTTATTGAGTGCCATATGGGGAAGGCATACGAGATGACCGGTCTTATTATTTGCCTGTATATTAGCAATCTTACCTTAGCACTTAGTCCTTTTCTTCTTGACAGTTGGCGAGAGTACTAGAAGTAAACTTTTCTCACTTTCTCCAGGATCATGTCAATGTGTTCTACGATCATATTAATGTGTTCTGCATATCTTCCGAATTTTTTACGCCCAAATATTTCATGGTTTTTGCTGTTCTTTATCATGTCACCACCAATGCGAATCTTTGGCACAACATTTTTGGCGTTTTTTGTGTAAGTTGTTTTTCTTACCTTTTGCCATGAAGCTGATACATTTCGGAATATTCAAGTTCAGCGACCATTCTTCGAAATAATCCTCCAGAGTTTTCAGGTAATTTTTTCAACTGTTCTAGGTCTGACATGCGATGTAGCAATCAGGATATCATCCGCGAATATTTACAATTGTTCACCATTTTACGGTTTTGGTATGTCCGCAAGGTACAAACTATAGAGAGCCGGTCCTAATATTGAGCCTTGGGGTACTCCATTTTCCACCATCATGTTCCGAGATGCCTCTTCATCCACCTCAACCATGAACGTACGATTTTCCAGATAGTTATAGACCAATCTAGTGATGTTGTCGTCGAATTTCTATGTGGTCCTCATCTTGAAAATGATGCCCTGCTGCCGTATGGAACGCTATCTCGAAATCTAGGCTCACTGCAAGTGTTGACCTCCTTCGGTTGAGCCCTCTCGCGACTCCAACCGAAAATGCCAGGAGCGCATGGCTCGATGACAGTCCTCTTCTGAAACCGAATTGACAATCACCTAACACTTCACCTCCTTCCGAGTGAGTCTCCATTCTATTGAATATCAGACTTTCCAAAAACTTTCCCATGTTCGGCAACAGGGCTATCGGTCTATAACTGACTTTGTCGGTTGGCTCTTTTCCCGGCATTTTGCTACAGCGAAATGAATATTAGAAGATGACAGATGGAAGATGTAAGATGTTGCAAGTTTGAACGCATGTTTAATTTTTTCAACATCTTCCATGCGTTCTCCCAAAATGTACGCTAGTGTGAAAAGGCTATTACTGAGTTTGTTGTACTTTTAGTTATTAGAGACTGTAAAATAACGATTTTATTTATCTATTGTTATCTACATTTTTACAATTTCAAAGACAGAGCTCTTTTTCAACACGATTTCACTCAAGCAGGGTTGTCAGACTTTTTTGACATTGTAATACCCGTTCTACTCAATATTTTATTAAACAATTCCTAAACAGTTCTCTCGGTTTTCTCCAATAAAATATATTTGTGTAATGTCAAACTCATTTACACTTCCCGGTTAAGTAAGACCGCTACGCCAGTTTTTGTCTTTTTACTTTTCCAATTCACCAACGAACCCCT
Source organism: Phaonia tiefii (assembly GCA_963931995.1). Lineage (NCBI taxonomy): Eukaryota > Metazoa > Arthropoda > Insecta > Diptera > Muscidae > Phaonia > Phaonia tiefii. The sequence continues at coordinate 188,222,266 of OZ008368.1, read as the reverse complement.
GGTGATATCAGAGGAATATGGCCCTAAAAACGTTCTTAGTGATTAGAAGTTTCTTTTTGCAGATATTGCGTTAATTTTGCTGTGACAACAATAATAATTGCATCTAGCGATTTATGATTCAACTTAGGCAATTTCTTTTTTTGGACAAGTGTACTGAACTGCCTGCCATCATATCAGCAATTCAATGAACAGTCCAAACGGTAAGCAGATTAATTAAATGAAATATGATCCGAATAAAATTCGTTTGATTAACCATTTTTAATCGAGTTTAAAATCATAAAAATCGATAAAAGCTTCGCACCTCTCCAGTGAAAAATCACTCCAAAACTGTTCAGACTACAATCAACACCATGAGGGTCCTCACTGTGCTAGCGGCAACGTTCTTAGCTGTTCTCATTAATATAAGTTCCGCATCGGCTACTAATGCTGCACGTTACGATGACTTCAAAGTATACAGAGTCTTTGTTGCGGACGATCAGCAACTCAACGATTTTAAAAAATTATCTAACAATTTGCCCGTAAGTTATAATATTTGCTTTATGTGATTCCAAGTAGGTCAACTGTCAAATTTGCAGGTCCGTTATTTGAATGAAGTTGGTGGTCCTGGTCGGAATTATGATATAGTTATCGATCCTGCCAACCAAGCGCGTTTGGAGGCTGAAATGCAGAATGATGAATTGCACTTCACATGCATCATAGAAGATTTGCAGCAGTAAGTACTAACACAAAGATCAGCATTAAGTACAATTGTTTCAATATTTGGAATTTCTCCCAGAGTCTTGGAGGAGAGCCAGCACAAGCAGAACGAACCCATGGAATGGACTCAATACCACAGTTTGTTCGACATCTATAATTGGTTGGATAATTTAGCTGCGAAAAACAAGCGTATCATCAAATCATACACAATTGGGTATTCGTACGAAGGACGCCCCATCAAGGCTGTGAAAATATCTTCCAAACGAGGTAACAAAGCCATTTTCATCGATTCTAATATTCACGCCATCGAATGGATTTCATCGGCCGCCAGCACTTGTATCATTGACAATTTACTCAAATCGAGTGAAATGAAAGATCTGTTAAAGAACTATGATTGGATATTCGTTCCCGTACTGAATCCCGATGGTTTTGAATATTCCCACAATGTGGAGCGTTTGTGGCGTAAGAATCGCAAACCCACCGGTTTTTCCAACTCATCAGGAATTTGCTACGGCACCGATTTAAATCGAAATTTCGACTACGTTTGGGGTGGTAGGTATTCATATTGATTGGAACTTTAAGGCATCTGATAACGTGGTATTTTGTTGCAGGTGCTGGTTGGAATATTGATGTACCCTGTGACCACTGGTATGGCGGTGCTGAGCCAAATTCTGAGCCTGAAATTATAGCATTGCAAAAGTTTATTAATTCGTTCGCCAAGAAATATATTCGTATGTACTTGGCCATGCATTCGTATGGTAATTTCGTTCTATTACCTTATGGTCATACCAATGATGAATTTCCTCCAAACTACGATCAAATGATGCGCATTTCAACGTCCTTTGCCGACGCTGCCAAGGTTCGTTATGGAACCAATTTCAGGAGTGGTGCAAGTGGCCTTTTATTATGTACGTATATATTTGGTAAATAGCCCTTGACTTATTCAGGTGTTCATGTTTTGCGATACTTTACTTTTAAGATCACGTATCGGGCGCTGCAAAGGACTGGGCATACGGTGTCAAAGGAATTCCATTCTCTGCTACCATTGAGTTACGTGATGATGGCAAATACGGGTTCTTTTTACCAGCATCACAGATCGAGGAAGTATGTGCTGAAGTTACCGATGGAATAATAGCTATGGTTAAAACTGCAACTCTTGAGGGTATTTTCAAATAAATCTCTGAAATAAAAAAAAAAAAAAATTAGTTTCCCATTACATCCCATGAACCCATTGGGGAGAGCTTCTCACGACCAGTGAGTTGTGCGCTTTCTAGTTTTATACTCACTGATTGGGACCTACAGTTTTACATCGGTTGCTAAAGGTATTTTGAGAAGATTTTTCATGGCTAAATACTCGATAGTGTCGCCATCACTATGCCAGGTAACCGCCGCCGAAAGTAATTTAAGGTAATGAGAGCAGGGATCGAACCCAAAATCTCATGTGCAAGAGGCGCGCACACTAACCCTTGTACCACTGACTGCCACAAACTCTGAAGATACAGTTGGAATAAAAGCAACATTTTGCCAACCGATGAATTGAGTTACAAATGTAAATTATCTTATGTTTTTACATGAATTTTAGTTATGTTCGATGAGAACTTCGCGACTTTATTTCTATTAGGTTTCCATTAAGATGATAAAGAGATCGCGTGGTAGATAGCGGCGTTGTTCGAGACATAGTTTGCAACAAAATTTTTCAGTAGGTTTTAGGCTTTACCTACTTCAATCATGATCCAGCTGCCTTGCGGAAATCATGGCGCACTCAAATCGCAATGTATTGGGCTGCTGTTACAATAATCTGGCCGTTTGGGAGCTCCGTGATTTCCGCACGGCAGCTGGATCATGCTTGAAGAAGGGAAAGGCTAAAACCTACTGAAAAATATTGTTACAAACTATGTCTCGAACAACGCCACTATCTACTACACTATCTCTTAATCGCGATTAGCGTTCGATAGCAAGCAGCATTGGTTTGGGAAGTGTTGTATTTATACTGGTTCGGTCCTTTTCGTTCCAACATATCATAACAATTAAGTGGGCAATACTCGTCGTTGGTTATTACGGGTTCATATCAGACAAAGAACTTGTCTCGTGACGACAGTCATGTCAATGATCATTTGCTTCCGACGATAGATCAAATTTGCGTCCAAAAAAAATTGTCTCTAGAGAGGGTATTCTCGCTAAAGCGCCTACATAGTGTTGACGTAACATTTATTTGTAAGCACAGAGGGAACTCAAATCCGAAGCTGATTAACTGGTTAAACGAATTTATGTCATAAGCGTCAAACCCCGGTTTCCATGCTTCGGTTAATAGGTTATTTCCCACAGGATACTAATTTTCTCATAGATTTAACTTCATTATGATGGATATAGAGGGATGTCTGAATTTCCATGATGTTTTATTTTCGCTTAGGAATATTTAAAGTAACGATCGGTTTAAAAATGGATATTGAACAAATTGTACACAAAAGCCTGCCCAAAATTCAGCTACAGTTTATCCTAAATACTTTTCTATGTAAATTTCCCAGAACGACCTTCTTTTTTTACTTAAAAAATAACATTACAGAATGAAAGCCGAGTATGATTTTTCTTAACTTGGTTGTTCAAAATTCGCAAAATGTCGTTAAACAAAATTATTTAAAAATGTTGATTTTTCCATTCTGTTTTCATTCCACATTTATTTATTTATTTATTACGTCTACTGAGCATTGCTCTTAAAAAAAGGAAAAATGAGGGAAGAAAATAAATTTACAAAAAAACCTATGACTAGAGCAATATATATAAGGCGGTTGATGTAATACATCAGGATTTTAATTTTCTCAATACGATTGACTCCTACTATGTAGAATGGACTCCAAACAAAGCTTACGTACTCTAAGTGAGATCTTACTAAAGACCCAAAAAGAACAGTAATATGCTTAAGATTCGAAAATACTTTTAGGTTCCTTTTTAAAAATCCGAATTGTGAATTTGTCTTAGAGACTACGTAATTAATATGATCTTTAAAAGTGAATGCACTATCAAAATATATGTCCAAATCTTTTAGAAGCTTCATACGAGAAAACGTAGCTGTATACTATTGCCAAGATTTTGCGAGTATAAGTCATAATATTACATTTTGAATAATTTTAAAACAGATGATTATTGTTGCACCATACTATTAGTGCTGAAATATCTTGTTGGAAGTTTACACAGTCCTCAATAGATCTTATATTATGAAATGTTTTTAAATCATCAGCATATAATAAACATTGACAATTTGTAAAGATATTAGGGATGTCATTGACGAACAAGGTGGCCGTCGGTGGTGCAATGGAAGTATGCGCGGCTCTTGTACATGAGAACGTGGGTTCGATCCCTGCTCTGACCATCTTAAATTTCTTTCGACGACGGTCACCTCGCTTAGTGATGGCAACACTATCGAGTATTTAGCTATGAAAAAGCATCTCAAAATACCGTGCGGAACCGGTGTAAAACTGTAGGTCCCCATCAGTGAGTGTAAAACTAAAACGCGCACAGCTCACTGGTTGTTAGGAGGTCTCCCTAATCCCTACATGGGATGTAACGGGAAACCATTTATTTATTTAATTTTTATTAACGAACAAGAGGAAAATGAACGTACCCAAATGGCTACCCTGCCGAATACCCGATTTCATATATATTGGATCAGACGCCGATTCATTAACTTTAACAAACTGAACTCTTTACGAAATGTAAGAATATACCCAATTCAACAATAACGAATGAAACCCCATTTTAAAGAGTTTTCTTATTAGAATTGAATGATTTACTTTATCGAAAGCTTTTTTAAAATCTGTATAAAGAACATCTACGTGAATACCCCTTTCGATTGAATTATTACAATTATTATTTATATTATTTTACGCAAATCAGTATTCGATAACAGATTAATACTTAAGAGCCTTGTGACGGCTACCTGCAGCCGTTTTTATTACATTTCGTATTCCAAGTTTCCAAGTGTTTGATAAATTATTCGCTGCAAAGTGTCAATGTGACATAAAGTGACATATGCTTGAATGGAATGTATGGTATACCATAGCTAGTCACTATGGCATCAAAGTGATGCCATATAGACATTAGGGAATTGAAAGTGTTGTTGTAACTAGAGAGGTCGCTATTTAGGTTAGGAGTGACGTGTGATCTTTCAATTTGCTGAAAGTCACGTGAGGTAAAGGTCGTACGGGTTAGTGTGAAAGTGGTGAACACGAGTTATTTGAAGGTGAATTAGTGGTTTTGAACCTAAATAAATTTGAAGTAATTCAAATTTTTTTTAGTGCTATGGGAAAAATTTTTAAAGTCGTGAATAGCGGAAACGCATTTAAAAACGTGGAAAATAAAGAAAGGAGTAAGCAATGCTTATAAATTAGGTAAATCCTCAAGGGTATTACTGAAATTTATCGTATAATTTCTGCCCAAATAAATCCCTACTCGAAAAGTAATTTTATTTCGTTCATTCTAAAGGATTTAGGGCACCAAACGGAAAACACGCCATCTACAGCCTTGTACTAGCGGTTTCAAGACATCATTTTTCACAACCCAAATGAGAGTATCGACGTCTAGTTGGCGCAGATTTCGACTACTTATCGATCAAATGAGAGGAGATTCCACTAGGTGTCACTAGCGGTGTCCTAACCCCTTATTGGTAATATAGTCCTCTTCCTCGAAAACAACGTGTAAAGACAGAGGTAACAGCTTGCCTTAAGTGTTGCCAAAGGGCAAGAATGTGCAGGAAATCCGGAGAATTTTGAATTAAAAAAAAAACGTTAAACTTTGAGCGTTCACGAAAAAAGGCAGAATTAAAATTCCCGTAAATGTATAATAACCTCAAAAGTGACGTCGTGTTACATGTGTCCGTGAATGTAGTGATTGTGTAATATATGTACCATCCCGTATACATAACAGTAGCTTCCTAAATTATAATAAATTTAAACCTAAAAAAAATTGATTAAAAGTTAAGAAAAAATATTAATATTAAAACTCAAAATTAAATTAAAAAACTTAAAACAATTAGAGACATATCCCTAAAAAAACTGGTAAGAAAATAAGAATCTGAAAAGAAAACATAAATCGTTGAAATAAGGAAATAATAGAAATTAATCAGATATAAAATGCATATCTGTAAAATCTACGACAAAAACAACAAAAATAGTAAAATATGAGGTAATATAAATACGCACAATGTGGCATAAGTTGTCGTACAGTGTAACGCTGGTCAATGGAAGTTAACTGCAAAGATGAAATCACTGAGCTGCGGTACCACATTTTATCGAATAAATACTTGGGTTGGTGATATGATTTCCGTTGAGTACTGCGACAGGGGGAAAGGAATTGTCGTCATTGTTATGTCTAAGTATTTTGATTGTTTTAGAAATATTTTTGAGAAAACAAAAAGTTGAGTTCTAATAAGCCATTGAAAGACGAAACACGTTCCTAATTTAATTAATTTATATGTAAAAAAAATTAAAAATATCCGAAAAGATTAAAATCAAAAACAAATTTCAAATTCCTAGAAAGAAAATAAACTTGTATATTAGTTAATTATAATACAGAAAACATTTAAAAATAAAAAAAATAGATAGAAGTTTAAAACTTAAAATAGAACATAAAAACATTAAAATTCCTAAAAACATTAGGAAAATATAACGGCCGTTATTCATAAAATATATTAAGAAAGAATTAAAAAAAAATTAATTGAAATTAATGCATTCATAGAAGAAATTAAATTTAAATCTCATTAGTTCAAATATAAGTTCTTTAACTAAATACATATATTTAAATTTACAAAAATTTTTATTAAAAATTTTATACAAAATGGTTAAATTTACAGAATAGTAAATTTACTAGAAAACTGAGTTAAGAAAATCGAATTTAAGACCAAATTGTGAAAATCTTATATAATCTGTAAATTGTATTTTGTATTTTGTTTGTCCGGTTCTGCATAAGTTCTATTATGCACCCGGTAATAAAAATTTTGATTGTTTAAGTTTTTATATTGAAATGATTATTCAAAATGGTTGAAATGTAGCGAATCGTTACTAGTCTAGGGCATGGATAATTTAGGGACAAATTCATGAACATTCAGCTACGAATTTGTCATGGCATGACTGAAGAAGTCATGATAGTGGTGGGCAGCCGAAGAGGACATCGCCACCTCGGTGCTCCGATGAAAAATCCGATAATGACGTCATGGCTAAAATCATCGTAGTGTTGTTGAATGTTTTGTTAGTTTTTTTTTTAGTTTCTTTTTTTTAGGCACGGATTATTTAAATGTGCAACCTTCAAGCGGAAAGAATCCCCTATTTCCGACGAGCTAAGCCGCAGCCATCAGCTTCGTGCCACTTCCGCTTTGCTAACACAGAGGTTTGTCTTAGCCTCTATTACCCTCTTCGCTGCCTCTTCATGACGACGAGGTAGTAGGCCATTTCATTGAGTTTGATTTGCTGCGGAATTTTACAAACATTGAAAGAGTATGAAATTTTAAATAGAGAAGAAAATTTACTCATGGAGTGGAATTCCAACAAAGAAAACGAGTGTAGCGCTTCGTTTCTCTGTTCCCAGCGAGCAATTGTTTCTGACATGTCTGACGACCGAAAAGTCTGTTTAATCTCTGTTATTTTGTCTGAAAACTACCCGACAAATCTGAAGAATCTTTGAAGGAAATTTGCAACATCGAAAGGAAATTTAGAGAGAGAGAGATTTGAGCGAGAAATCTGTCTACTCTCTGATGGGAATTTTTTTGTGTTCGATGTTATTGTTATATTTGCATTCCATTCTCGGCTTATGCTCTGCAGGGAATTTTTTGTTTTAATTTTTTGTTGTTTTTGCATTCCGTTCTCGGCGTATTCTCTGAAGGGAATTTTTTTGTTTGATCTTGTTGTTTCTTTTTGTATTCCGTTGTAAGTTTCTAATGTGATTTGGTTTTTTTTTTGCTGTTTTTAATTCCGTTATTTTCCATTCCGTTGTCAGTTTTTTTGTGCGATGGGATTGTGGCAATCGTGAGAAAATAAAAACATAAATAAAGTGAATAATATTTTTTTAACCCTGGATAACCATTCATATTTTGTTGCATTGGCTTAGATTACATTAGCAATTATAATTTATGCACTTTGTTATCTCTTTTACGTCACAGAATCCACCACAGCTTACTCACATTGTGCCAAACGTCCGAGAAAAGTCAGAATTGTCTGGACATTTTCAGACAAAATATCCGACAAAGGTCAGAATGTCTGCTCATTCTCGGACAGAATGTCCGACAAAAGTCAGAACTGTCTGCGCATTCTCGGACAAAATTTCCGACAAAGGTCAGAAATGTCTGCACATTCTCGGGCGAACTATCAGATTTCCCTCCGAGTTTCCCATCAGAATTCGGACAGAATTCTGTCAGAAAAGTCTGCTCAAGTATCCGAATTTCAACAGAAATGTCGGTCCGAATTCCGCCCAACCGTTCATACAACTTTCGGTAAGAATTCTGACCGAATTCGGCATCAGACTCGGCAACTTGTGCAGACGTTCTGTCAGAATTCGGACAGAAGTCGGAAGTAATTGCTCGCTGGGTTCTCTATTACTATCTCCATTGAATATTTCAATACACGAGCACTTTTTTAACGATGTTATAGTATATGACATTCCACCCATGTTTAAATAAAATTACATAAAGTATGTAAAAAGTATGAAATAATCAAGTTATGACACGAGAGAGAAATGCGTTTGAGTGAATCGCGTCGACTTTTTTGGTTCTCTTCTACTAGGGTTGCCAAATTTCGCTGGTTTTACTTCTCTACTTGTACATCCTTTTTTGCAATTTTACACTTTGGTTGGAAATAAAACGGACAGAAATCAAAGGGAATGCGTATTTTCGTTCAATGACAACAACATAAAACATTATCTACCTGTCATTAGTATCAATAAACACTATTTAAACTTAGTTCCTATCTTCTCAGGTCTCTCATTCTACATCCTTTCCCTAGTACCTTTTCGATCAGCTGTGCCATAGAAACACCCTGATTGGATGTTCGAAAATACAAAGTTGCAGAGCCATAGATTTAAGAAATTCAAAAAACAGTTTATTGATTGTTGGAGTTATACTGCTACTATATCAATATAAACACAACGGCATATGTAAGACAAGAATGAAAAAACTGTTATTTCCTAAGTTCTATGCTTTTAAAGGAGTACAGGTTACAATTATTCACTCAAAGTCTAAGTGAGTAGCAGTGACAACTCTTTCATATGTCATTTTGTTTTGTTGTTTTTGACGCACATACACTCCGGTTCACTTATTTAAAGGCACTAAAAGTTCCATATTCAGCAGCCTGTATCTTTTACAATTTGTAACCGATTGCAGAATTTTAAAATGGAAATGGAAGCTAGACATCTTGAGATATAAAAACAAAATCATGTCAGTAGTGGTTTCTTAACTAAAGAACTTTGTTTGAATAATTTATAAAAAAAGTCCAAAAATGTGCTATTTTTATTGGTTCACTTGAATAAAGGCACTTTAACTAATTTTAATGAAAAGGAGTTTTCTTGTTTTTTTTTAATTTATTTTACTTTACTAAAGAACTTTTAGTAATGCTTTCAATAACTTCAAATATACGGGTTTTCATTGAGAGATAAAGATAATTTATATAATCCAACGACTTTTGATTCCAAGCATCCTTAATGGCCTGAATTGCTGACTGCTTGTCATCAAAATGTCTACCTCCTTCATAGACCTTACGAGATAACCAACCCCAGACATTTTCAATAATGTTTAGATCTGGCGAATAGGATGGCCACTCAAGAATATTAACATTTTGGCTTGCAATGAACTCATTTACTACTCTGGCGTTGTGTATAGGCTGCAATATCCAAGATATGAGACCTTCGGAAAAGCCGATTCCAATAACGTTTTATAGCTTGCACCAGTCATTTTTGCACTTTGAAATAAAAGATCGATGGTGCCATAGTACGTAATAGCACCCCACACCATAACGCCGCCCTCTTGGCTGTGATGTCGGTTCAAAAAAACCCTTTTCGTTGCGCAGATCATGGAAATAATAGTTGTAGCCATCAGGCCCATCCAAATTAAACTTTTCCTCATCCGTAAATACAACGGTTCTCCAGTCATTTACATGACCTCTTGGCTGCAAATCCCATACCATGTAGTCGCTTGCGAATTGAAGCCGCTTTTCCTTACGAAAAAGTGGAGCACTAAGTGGCGGCTTTTTTGCAATTTCATGTATTTAAGATACTCACAGCTCTTAATTACTCTGCGTACTGATGACTTGGTTGCTTCCACTCCAGCTTGAGCTCTTATTTTTGACAAGGATAAGGCAGAATTAGAAGCAATTCTGATGATATTTCTTTTCTCATACGTAGATAAAGACAATGAAACCCTTCCTTTAAAATTGTTTCCATACCCCTCGGGGTCCTTGATGTAATCGTCGAGAACTGTTGGGCTCGGTCCAATTTGTTTAGCTATTGCGTGGTTAGAGTATCCTTCAGAACTGTAAACATCGAATTTAGTTTTTTCCGATAGATTTAAAATTTTTTCTTTTGCCATTTTGACTCGTAAAATGATTAAGATGTTATAAATTGTAATAAACAAACGCTCCCTTCAAAAAATCATCGCTTACTTACCATTGTTCTGCCCGGGTCGAGTCTTGTATGATTCCAATCCGATGGGCCACAAAAGTGTTGAAAGCTGCAGACGATGAATTTATTCAGGCCAAAACGATTTCAGAGTCAGTCCAAAGCCAGATTGGACACGTTAATTGGAGATCGGTTTTGATCCTTGTGGCTAGTTGGGCGCCAAGTGTTGCTGCGCAAAGCTCCAACCGTGGTATGGTTTGCCGTTTGAGTGGAGCCACTCGAGATTTCGCACAGAGTAGACGTGTTATGATAGTTCCGTCTTTGAAGGTCGATCGGATATACGCTACCGTGCCATCCGCCTTTTCTGATGCATCTGTGAAGACGTGTAGTTGCATTGATTCAGGTATCTTTCCTTTGAAAATGTGTCTCGAAACCCGAAGAGTTTTTAATGTGTTTAGGTCTGATCGGAACGTGGTCCATTTTGTGTGTAGAGATTCTGGCAACGACTGGTCCCAATCGATGTTCAACTCCCATAGCTCTTGTAGAAATATCTTAGCCGTTACGATGACTGGCGACAAGATTCCTAAGGGATCGAATAGTCTGGCCAGATGTGAGGTGACCGTGCGTTTGGTGATTCGTCTGACAGCATCAATGTTGACCTTAACGCAGAAAGCATCATCTTTTGGAAGCCATGTGAGTCCAAATGTTTTAATTGAATCAGCTTTTGAGCCTTCAAAGTCGAAGTTCACTTCTTGGTCTCCTAGTGAAATATTTTTCAGCAGCTGTGGGTTGTTGGCACACCACTTGCGTAAGTTGAATCCATTTTCGCTCATGACTTGTATGAGTTGCTGCTGCAACGTTATTGCTATCATTAAACTGTCAGACCCACCCAAGCCATCATCGACGTAGAAATTCTCTTGAAGAAATTGCGAGGCGAGCGGGTAGCGGATTGCGTTGTCTTTAGTCACTTGTTGCAGGCATTTTGTTGCTAGATATGGAGCGGCTCTTGTGCCATATGTAACCGTGTTGAGTTGATAGTAGGTTATTGGCTGTGCTGTATCCTTTCTCCAAATTATGAGTTGAAACTGACGGTCCTCAGGAGATATTATGACTTGTCTGTAAATTTTTTCGACATCTGTCGTAAACACATATTTTGGGAACCTAAACCTTAGTAATATGGAGAACAGTTCACTTTGAACAGTTGGTCCAGTGTACATTAGGTCGTTTAGAGAGTGTGAAGATGAGGTTTTTGCTGATGCGTCGAATACTACTCGCAACTTTGTGGATGAGCTCTCGGGTCGTTGTACGCAATGATGAGGAATGAAATAGTTTGGTGAGCGAATAGCACGAGTAGAACTACTTAACATCTTAAAGTTCAATGATATCGACATTGCTCTTATACAAGAGACACACTTAAGCGAAGTTCATCGCGTTATTTTGGAAAATTACTGTTTTATAAGAAATGATAATTTGCAAGGGATTGGAATGGCAATTCGTAAACATTTTAAATTTGAAGTGATTAAGATTCCAAACGTTAATTTTCCGAACATATCGATTGAAATAGAAATAATTGAAAATGAAATAAGGAAGCAAATTCTCATTTGTTCAGCTTACTTTCCGTGCAACTCACAGCAAAACCTCATTCATGACGGACTGTCGTCAATTTACCAATTTTCTTTGGATTATCATGGTGTTATCATCGGTGGAGACCTTAATTCTAAACATGTCTCTTGGGGAGATTCAATGAATAACATTAATGGATGCGCTCTTTTTAACTTCCTGCAATTATTCTCTTTAGAAGTCGTAAGAACATCAGGCAATGTACCCTCATACCCAAATGGTTCTTCATTTCTTGACCACTTTATTGTGAGTTCAAACTTAGTGAATCTTAACTCCTTGAACTTTGATATATGTAGCTTACCAACATTTTCAGACCACTTTCCCCTAAAATTGAATCTGCGACTTCCACCTTTTGATATTATTGTATATTCTCCACCTATTTACAACTCATTTAAAAACACTAATTGGAATATTTACAGGCAAGATATTATTCTTGCATTGTTGGAAGATTATCCGAATGCAGAGATAAATATTTCAAATAGTGAGATAGACTCATACATAATGAAATTTACGGAAACGATAGTTCAGACGAACTTATCTCATTCCGAGAAAATTGAGTTGGGTAGGAGATATTTTAATGTTTCGCAGAATATAAGAAAATTATATAGTATTAAAAACAGATGGCAGAGAGAAACTAAAGGCATCTACAATAGGACATTAAACCGGTTTGACTCACGATATTTATTGTTATCCAAACAAATTCAACTATTGAACATAATTATTAAAGAACAGGTTCAAATAGAACAACAAAACAGGCTTCTCAATATTAAACCAGGTCCAAAAGCTCATACACAAATTTATAATATACTAAATTACAAAAGGCAATCTCATTTAACAAAATTATCAGTAGATGGTTCAATAATCTCGGACAAATCGGTTTGCCTTGAAAAACTTCGTGACTACTTTAATAACATTTATAGAGGTTCTCCAATTGGTGATACAGTTAATATTAACCGGACTATCACGGAATTTATCTCATCTGTTCCTGATAATAATATATTATTTAGCACGCAAAATTCCGCACTTAATTTACATAAAGATTCAAAATTAGTTTCATTATCTGAGTTGGAGAATATTATTGGGAATATTAACAATAAAAAATCGTGATAATATATCAAATTATGTTATTAGAAAATTTCCTACAAAGGCGCTTGAATTTTTGTTGATAATTTTTAATAATTGCATAAGCAATTCCTACTTTCCTAACATTTGGAAAATTTCGAAAATAGTACCAATTAGCAAAAAAGTACACAATTGTGACATAACCAATTTAAGACCAATTTCATTATTGTCTAACTTGGGTAAAATTTTCGAGAGAATAATTAGAACTAAAACGGATTTGGATATGAGTTGTCCGTATACATCAAATTTCCAATTTGGTTTTATTAAAAAACACTCGACTACAGATGCTCTTTTGAAATTCCACAATGATATTATACGCAATTTGCGTACTAGAAAATGCACAGTTGCTGTTTCCCTGGATATTGAAAAAGCCTTCGATCATGCGTCACACCAGGGCATTCTATTTAAAATGATTCAACTGAGGTTCAGTGCAAGTGTAGTTAAATTGTTTCATAGTTTCTTTTCAAACAGATTCTTTTGTGTTCATTTAACAAATCTTTCTCAAATTTTGGAAATGTCCACTCTGGTGTTCCACAGGGATCCATTTTAGCCCCACATCTTTATAATATATTTATGTATAACTTTCCTCACGTTGACGAAAATTCTTGCTGTTTGCTTTATGCAGATGACTCTCTTCTATATTCCCATAATGAGTCCCCTCTTATTGCTTTAAATAACGTGAAACAGCATTTAACAAAAGTTAGACACTTTTATGATACTTGGGGTATTAAAATCAATATTTCCAAATCTGAGGCAATTTGCATTAGAAATGCTTCCGGAAAATGCAAGTCCTTTGTGGTCCCGGAAAGTAGAAAATTAAAATTAAATATTGACGGTACGGACATACCATTTAAGAATAGTTTAAAGTACTTGGGCATCCAGTTCGACAAATTGATGAAATTTAATAAACATGCGCGATGTGTGATTAAAAAGACTTACAGAATTTTAAATTTATTCACGAGGATTCTTTCAAATAAAAATTTACCTATAAATACAAAATTACTTTTATATAAGACGAGTATTAGACCAGTATTTCTTTACGGTTTTCCTATTTGGTTTAGTATTTCCCCAATAGTAATGAAGGAAATGGGTATCCTAGAACGTAAAGCCTTGCGCCATTGTGTGGGGAAATACTATGCATCTGAGAATAAACGATATTCGAATAGTACAATTTACGGGGAATCCGGTATAACCCCCATAGGTCTATATGTTTGCGATATTTTGAATAGATTCATTTCTAGACTTCCTGATCACACGAAACGGATAATCGTCAATATTTTTGACGAGGAGAAACATTTTAGTTGGACGAATACTAACTACTTATCACCAATTGGATTCCTCAACGAGAATTCTCCAAACTTTAACACAAATGCAAATATTTGTTATGACTTTTATTTAAAATCCGTATTGGGTACTCATAGAGGTTAATAATTATTATTTACTTTCCATTTATTTTTATATGTCCCTATATATTTTTTTAAGCAAATTTTTTTTTATACTTTTTTTTATTTAATTTTATCCTGTCCCGTTATTTATATTTTTTTTTTATATAATTTATTTATTTTGAGATCACATACACTCTCACATCAATGTAATCCCGGGAGCAAGGATGTACTTCATTTATTAATTATTGTTTCAAAATAGCATTTCCATTACATCAACAAAGTATGTTACTGTCGGTCTAAATTCATGTTTTTAAGATATTATATTAGTCTTAAGTATACTCTCCTCTCATATGTTTCAAATTCTATCATTGTATTTAGTAAGGCTCAATAAATTATTTGAAATTTGAAATTTGAGACATCAAGTGATTCATCCGTCGTACAAATTCCACATGTCAAATCTCTGGTCTCTTCTTCTTGAATTTTTCCTGAGATGATCCTTCCAAATACAGTGTTCTGCATTGTTGGAAGCTGCTTGGCTAATTTTATCTGTCCGATTGACAGTAGCTCATGATAGTGTTCCGCGCCGAGTAGAATGTCGATTTTATCAGGACGGTTGAAGGCTGGATCAGCCAGCGTTAGCTTCTTTTGGGAATGACAATTTTTCAATGATGATGAATTGTGACGGCTGTGGAGACAGGATTCGTGGTAGCACAAATGTCTCCAGTTGAGTCGAATAATTATTGATTCTTGACTTTAGAGCGACATTTACCTGATGTTTTGGTTTGGTGTTGGTAGAGCCAATTCCGTTGATGTTAATCCTTGCATTTTGCATGGAAATGCCAAGTCGCTTTACTAAGCGCTCTGTGATGAAATTTACTTGCGAGCCAGAATCAAGCAAAGCGCGACATTCAACTTCTGTTTCTTCCGTTTTTATTTTCACTACTGTTGTGCTCAGTAGAACGTACGCACTGAATTGTTGCTCATTAGCCGCCGCTAACGAGGTGGCTTGCTGATTGCTTGGCGATTGAATGTCTGCGACGACTGCCCTTTCTGCAGGTACTGTGGTTGCAGCTGATGAAGCTATGTGACTGCTGTTTTTCCTGAAGTCTCTTGTGTTTGTTTCAGATGCAACAGTGTGTTGTGTTTTTTGTCGCATTTTGTGCATTGTTTCGATGAATGGCACGACCTTAGACAGTTCACACATAGTCTTTGTTTTTGAATGAAGTTTAGTCGTTCGGGTGGTGTCATCGTTCGAAAGTTTTGACACTGGTATAGTGTATGCACGCCATTCTTGCATAGCCTGCATGTGGTGTCTCCTTGATTTGTTGATGCCGCTGATGCATATGGTCTAGTATTCTTTCCTCTTTGACCCATTGCTTCGATTGACTGAAATCGGGTCTCTAAGAATTGATCCAACCGCTGTAGTTCCTTTGGGTTTGCTATTGATCTTTCATAGTCGTTGTTTCGGCTGTGGCCGAAAGGTGACTGATGAGGTTTTCGACTTCACCTGTGAGATTCGATTTGAGATACCACATCTTTTGCACTGTAGGAATGCGCTGGTTGTTCACTAATTGTGTGAAAAGGTCAAAGAATGCCGGCCACTTCAGATAATCCCCATCGAATTTTGGGATTGTTATTTTGGGTAGCGGTAAAATATTGGTCTGTTGAAATCCTGAAACTTCTTCTGCGGACTGTGTTGGTGTTTTGAAATTTTGCACCACCATGTTTTCTAGAGTAGTGTAGGACTGCATGTCGTATCCTTCTTCTTCTGGATTTCAGCTGTTCTCCCATATTGAGAAATACAGCTCTTAAGGACTCAAACGTCAATTATTGACTCTACCCTCAATATCTTCAAACAAGATGAGCTACAGCTCAAAGAAAAATTCACCAACCTCGAAGATCAAGTAAACCAAATTGAGTCCAGACTACGTGATAGCGAACAAGAAAGATACCAACTCAAACTGGTCCAAAGCTTTGTATCACTATCTGCTAAACTGTCATCAATATCAGCAAGGTTACACCGGATACAAACCGCAATAATTATCAAACCGCATCATGGGAAAATCAGCCCAACGTTGCTATCACCGCTTCAACTTCAATCAGAACTTAAGGTGGGATCACACGATTTGTACATTTGTACAAAAAATTACAGACTTAGATTTGTACACATTTGGGTATCGATGTGCAAATGATTTGTTTTGCGATCAACGATTTGGCTATTAAACATCAAAATGATTTCTCACACATTTGTACACAGCAGTAAAGTGACACATATTTGCCAGTTCATTCACACGATTTAACCATTAGGTCATAAACACTAAAACAGCTGATCAGCTGTCAACCATAATTTTGCATCTTTATTGTAAAATTTATAGTGAAATAAACGAAAAAGATGGTAACGCAAAGGCAAAAGAAACTCTCTGCAGTTATATACATTTACTATTATTTAAACGCACATTGAATAAAGTAAAATGGTAAAATCAACTGAATCAATGTTTTGCTTTTACTTGTCAAAACACCTGCTGAGTCGCGAGAGGAGACAGTGTTGCCAATATGTTGATTTTTTCGTACTTGTTATGGTTTCAATTTCTTTGCCATTTTGATTGAAATTTTGCTCCTCACCGATTTACACCAAAGTATCACTATCGATAAAACTTTTTAAATGATTAAAAATGACCGACAATTTTGTTGGCGGTCGGTTCAACTTTTCCATATATATTTCATATATCAGAGCTTGAGTATATAATCGGCTATATCTTAGGTATTTATGGTCCGATCTTGGTCAAGTGAGTATCATTAGAAAGTTCATACAAAATTCTATAAATTACATTATGTAACTTTTTTCATTTCTATTAACCCATTGGCGGAAAATTAACCAAAAGAATTTTTTAACCTCACTTTTTTGATAGAAACCTATTTTTCTCAAAAAATGGAAATCGAATCTGAAAACAGTTGGGATAGGGTTGGATACCGGGGCTCCCAGAGTACCTCTGAATCTGAAAAAAGTGGGGACAGGATTCAATACAGTTGCTCTCAGACTACGTATACTATCCCCACCATCGATGCCACCCCCTCCGGTTTTTAGATATGTCCACTCATACTGTCCAGAATTTTCCATATGAAAACTGCATTTTTTCACTACAGATACGCCCACTCTGAAATCGAATCTGTAAAAAGTGGGGACAGGGTTAGATACCTGGGCTCCCAGACTACTTATGGTAGCCCCATGATCGATGCCACCCCTGTCGTTTTTCAGATATGCCCACTCGTCCTCTCCAGAATTTGTCAATGATAACAATATTTTCCACTACGGATACGCCAACTCTGAAATCGAATCTGAAAAAAGTGGGGACGGGGTTGGATACCAGGGCTCCCAGACTATTTATGATATCCCCATGATTGATGCCACCCCCGCCGTTTTTCCGATATGCCCACTCGTCCTCTCCAGAATTTTCCACATGAAATCTGAATTTTCTCCCTACGGATACGCCCACTCTGAAATCGAATCTGTAAAAAGTGGGGACAGGGTTGGATACCAGGGCTCCCAGACTACGTATGCTATCCCCACCATCGATGCCACCCCCGCCGGTTTTTAGATATGTCAACTCATCCTCTCCAGAATTTTCCATATGAAAACTGAATTTTTTCACTACAGATACGCCCACTCTAAAATCGAATCTGAAAAAAGTGGGGACAGGGTTGGATACCGGGGCTCCCAGACTACTTATGGTATCCCCATGATTGATGCCACCCAAGCCGTTTTCCGGATATGCCCACTCAACCGCTCCAATATTCACAGCCTTGTGACAATGTCCTAGAATAAAGAATCGCTGGGTTGCACCATTTCTGGATAGGTCAGGGGTTTTCCATGTCATGTGCAAATTTTGTTGTGGTTGCTTCAATATTTTCCGGGAAAAGCTAAATTTTCGCAGCAGGTTACAAATTAATTTGTTCCTAACCATTCACAATAAGCAAAATGGTTAGTGTCTTTGCTAGTTATAAACGTTTATAACTTCACTCACTTGTTGCTTTGGTGTTTGTGAATGTGTTTCGCATATACTATTTATGTGTGCTACCAAAGTGAGAAACTGAGGAAAGAATCTGGAAAGGGCAACAACGTGAATCCCTTTTTCTGCCCCAGCCTCTGCTGAAAAAATCTGAAAGGCGGACCATTTGTGAAATATAATAAAAAAAAACACAAGTAATAAAAAAACGCTTGTCTTGCATGAACTAGAGTTGTATATAAGTATATTTCTCGTGTACCAACGCATAGTGATAAGCAACGCGTAGCTGAAACCTTCTGAAAACAAAAACGTGAGAGACAACAAAGAAAAGAGAAACAAAAGAGTATCAGATTCTCATTTCATAAAAAACAGTGATGCATTCAGCAAGTACATGTAAAAAGGGTAATTTTAAATATATTAATTTTTCGTATTAATTATTTATTTTAATTATAATAAATAAACAAAGAACGAATAATTCGTTTCTAAATATGATTATGTTTGGGAGAAAATACGCATATGTTTTCACGTGTGTAAGTATATGGAGGTTTGGGGGAAACACGAGAATGCTTCCACGTAAGTATATGGATCTTTGTGATGAACCACGAATATGTTTCCACGTAGAAGCATACATCTTTGTCAGTAAACATGCTAATGTTTGCATTTAAAAACGCCTGAGTTTGGGACTTACTTTACTTTTATTGACTATATTACAACCTCATGAGGTCAGACGTCTTACACATATTAATTAAACAAACAAATTTCAACATATTTTTCCAACTGGCTCTATCCTTCGCCTTTTCCCGCCAGTTGGTAACACCAAGGATACGGAGGGATTACTCTGCCTGGTCTTTCCAGCGGAGTCTTTGTCGTCCTCTTTGCCTGCTTCCATCGGGTACGTTATCAAAAACCTTTCGCGCTGGCTCATATTCATCCATTCGGATTACATGGCCTAGCCAACGCAATTGGCCCACTTTGATTCATCTAGCTATGTCCACGTCAGAATAGAGATTATATAGCTCTGCGTTCCAGCGACGTCGGTACTCGCCGTTTTCCCTAAGAGGACCATATATTTTACGGAGAATTTTTCTCTCGAAAACTGTTTTCATCCGCTTGCGATATGACCCAAGTTTCGGAGCCATATGTCAAGACAGGTAAAATGAGAGTCTGATATAGCTGGACTTTGTCCGTCGAGAGAGGGCTTTGTTCCTAAACTGCTTGCTGAGCCCATAATAACATCTATTTGCAAGCATAACTCTCCTATCTATCTCCAGGCTGACGTTGTTGTCCTTGGTCACGGCGGATTCAAGGTAGACAAATTCATCTACCACTTCAAAATTAACTCGGTTGTCAACGTTCAAGTGCGGACCAAGTCCAGAGGTTTCGCTAGTCGTTGACACCATCAATTTTGTCTTGCCCTCATTAACAGCAAGACCCACCTTCGCTGATTCCTTTTCGATTCTTGAAAATACTGCAGTAACCTCTCGCAAATTTCGCCCAATGATGTCTATGTCGTCAGCATACGCCAGCAACATATGGCTTTTCGTGTTAATGGTCTTGTTCGTATTTACTGCAGCCTTTCTCATTATTATCTCCATTAAGATTTTGAAGAGATTGCACGAAAGTGTGTCGCCTTGTCTAAGTCCTCGCTTCGTACAGAATGGTTCAGTGAGGTCTTTCCCCACTTTCACTGCTGATTTAGTGGTGGTCAGCGTCATTCTACAGAGGCGGATCAGTTTTGCGGGAATACCAAGTTCAGACATAGCTTCGTACAGTTTTCCCCGTATGGGGCTATCGAAAGCAGCTTTGTAATCGACAAAAAGGTGGTATGTATCGATTTGCTTTTCGTGGGTCTTTTCCAGGATTTGGCGTAGCGTGAATATTTGGTCAGTTGTGGACTTGCCTGGTCTAAAACCACACTGATAAGGTCCAATCAGGTTTTCAATAATTGGCTTTAGTCTTTCACATAATACGCTCGACAAGACCTTATACGCGATGGATAAAAGACTGATACAGCAATAGTTGGAACAACAACACGGATCACCCTTTTTGAATACAGGACATAATACACTGAGACTCCAGTCGTCGGGCATAAATTCCCCCAGCCATATACCGCATATCAGTTGATGCATGTGGGCTATCAGTCCTTCGCCACCTGCCTTAAAAAGTTCAGCAGGTAGGCCATCCGCACCCGCGGCTTTATTATTCTTCAGGCGGGAGATCGCCGTTCTAATCTCGTCTTGGTTGGGGGGAGTACAATCTATACTATCTTCCACTATCATTACCTCCTGATCTTCAGTGGAAGAATCTGAGTGGAGTAGTGCTGAAAAGTGGTCTCTCCACATTTTGAGCACACACTGCTTCTCAGTCACCAGATTTCCATTCTCGTCCTTGCAGGAGGGCAGCCCATTATTAGGCCCGTTGGTCGATCTTCTTACCCTCTGGAAAAACTTTCACGATTCACCATCCATCCTGCACATTTCGGTTCTTTCACTCTCTCTCTGCTCCCACTGCCATTTTTTTCGCCTAAATAGTAGGTTTTCCTCCCTTCTCAACTTCTTGCACCGCTCACTCGCAGTACGCGTTGTAACTGACTGTTTCGTTGCCATACGTGCAGCGTCTTTTTCATCAGTTGCAATGCGACATTCTTCGTCGTACCATGGCTTATAATTCTGCGGTTTTTGATAGCCAAGTTCAGTCATTGCAGCGATTTCCAAAGAATGGGAGATGTGCTTCCACTGCACATCTGGGTCTTCGGCTGTTCCTGTTTTTCGGCTTCGTACATTTTTCGCCCTGCTCAATCTCGTGCGAACTTTCGCAGCCACCAGGTAATGATCCGATTCGATATTGGCACCTCGAATCACACGTGCATCCATTACACTAGAAGAGTGCCTTCCATCTATTACCAAGTGATCAATCTGGTTCTTCGTCCGTTGATCAGGAGATATCTAGGTCGCCTTATGAATGTCCTTATGCTGGAATCGTGTGCTACTAACTACCATGTTCTTTGCAGCGACGTAGTCTATCAGTCTTATCCCATTATCGGAGGTGGTATCATGTAGACTGTGATTACCGATGGTTGGTCGAAAGACACTTTCCTTTCCTAATTTGGCATTAAAATCGCCTAGAATAATCTTAATGTCGTGGTCAGGACACCGTTCATATACTTCCTCCAGGCGCTCATAAAATGTTTCTTTGACCTCATCGTCTTTATCCTCTGTCGGTGCGTGCACACAAATTAACGAGATGTTGAAATATTTCGCTTTGATGCGAATTGCGTTCACTCACTGGGATGAACCTTGAAACTAGTTGTCGCAGTCTCTTGCCTACTATAAATCCGCACCCAAATTCGTGCTTACGCTCATGGCAGCTGTAGTAAATATCGAAGTTTTTCTTTCTGGTGCAACCATATCCTGTCCATCGCATTTGCTGGATCGCTGTGATGTCAGCTTTATATTTTCCAAGGACATCCGCCAGTTGGAAAGTGGCATCAGTCCTGTATAACGTTCGAACATTCCAGGTACATATCCTTAAAACATTGTCCTTATAACGTTTGCGAGGGTCGTCAACAGTTGGGGGGTTTCTTTGTTCATTATATTTTTTGTGTATTTTCATTGTCAATACATATATCGGTGGCGGGAGGGCAAACCCAGCCCACCGTGGTTTGCATTTTACCTACTGCCAGGATGATTATGTTTCAGCCGCCCATTATGGATCAGACGCTGACCAGAATGCAGTGTGTCGAAACTGGATTTTTGTTTTTTCAATTTTGATCCGCCGTTGGCCAGGGGTGTTGGCTCATCCGCCTTCAAAGGACAGAAGAATATATCCACTACTTCGAAGAGCTTCAGGGACAAGGTCACCTAATAATCCTGAGACGTATCAGTGATCGCAATACCACTCAGGTTGCTCATTTGTTTCGCCTAGAGGTTTCCGATAAGCCATTGCCCAGGAGTTTGGGACTTGCAAACATATAAATGTTTGAAGTGTGTTGCAAATATATACATGATTCCTGCAGAATATGTTTGGGAGAATATGTTACATAGGCCGTTTTTTCAGCGTGTAATCAATATCAATAATGTCTCACGTTTCCTTACTTCCTTCTAAAATTTGTAATACTAGCTGATGTTTTATAAAACAAACAGTACTCCATCAGCATCAATACGTTTTTCTTTTCTTTTCCTTTTCTTTATTTCTTTTTCTTTTCAACAGCTAATCCCTAAACATTTTACTCAAAAATACTCCCCAGGGAATTCTATTCTATTTACAGGGTTACATCTGCTGATTGCATAGAAAAACAAAAACAACAATAACAATAATACCATAGATTGGGATAGGTCGTAAAAATTGTATAAATTAATAAATGATAAGGAAACAACTCAAATGATTGTTTTTATTGCATAGATATGTCATAATCTGTACAAATAGAGCAATAAGTTCCCCCAAACAAATAAAAGTGACTTGTTGTTTTTTCTTTTATCAAACATTTCCCGTTTGATATGAATTTTTAGATGTCAGCGTTTTTTAGGAAACTCTTGCATTAAGTGGTTTCTCTTTTCAGATTCTACAAATATAGAGGCTAGTAAATGTCTTTTCAAAATTCGTTGATCATAAGAAAGCGGAGAAATATCGCTCATCATATTGGTCTGAAGCGGAATGGCATTTGCAAAATTCGCCTTTGAAGTAAAATGTCTAAGAGTTGGTCGTAAATCTGCAGGTTTCTTCCCTTTAAATGCTAAACGAAATATTCCGTCAGATATAGGGAATACAGCTAAGATGAAAATATATCTCTTGTTTGGTGCTGATCCTACAACAAATCGTTTAATGTATCCAGAACTCGTTCATAGATGTAGTACACGCATGGCGGGATTTATACTTCATTGGGTCCTAGGCAATATTGACTTAACAGGGCCTTAGGCAGTATCGTTGCTTAAACCCAAAATAGTGACGCTATTTAATTGATATTAATTGTTTACTTATATTAAGGATGGATCATTACTTTTAAGAGATTCTTCATAATTTTTCCTTATTTCTCTTCACTTCTGGCATTCTTAATTGCATCGTCTATTTTTACAAAAAAAAAACTGTTTCCTATTGTATCCCATGAAGGGATTGGGGAGAGTTTCTCACAATCAGTGAGCTGTGCGCTTTCTAATATTTGACTCACTGATTTGGACTTACAGATTTTCACCGGTTCCGAACGGTATTTTGAGAGGCTTTTTCATGTTTAAATACTCGATAGTTTCACCATCACTAAGCAGGGATCGGACCCACAACAGCCGCGCACTCTAGCCATTGCACAACACTGAACGGCGAAGCTTCGTCTCAAGGATAAAAATGTTCGTCGCCCCAACAACTTTTGTCATCGAAAGAGAGCTAACGTACAGTTTCGTTCCCGCTCCGAAAATTTGTTCATCAATGCTGTGGTTGTTGCGGATGTGAATATGTTTCATTGCTGCAATGAAACAAATTCAGTGATTTAGTTTCATTGCGGCAATGATTTTGTTTCACTGCAGCAATGCATGTTTTGTAGTGTGTTTGAAATTATTTATTTATTGATATTTAAATATTACATTGGTGTTAAATGGACTTATATACTTTTAAATATAGTTTTAATAATAAACTCTCGTCTGGAAGAAGATTGTGGTAGTTGAGGGTTTGTGTGTCAATGTGGTCATCGTATTCTGGTCCTACAAATAAAAACAAATATGTGGTGGTGCTATTAATAAGCTTCCTATTCATATACTATGTGTAGAAGATATGTGGATATATGAATATGGATTTACCATGAACATAAGCTCCACTATCATTACGGTTTTCATCACATTGATTGTAGCAGAATATAAGATCCAGATCTTCCTTTAACCACACCTAGAGTGTCCAAAACTGAAACCGGGGAAACCGGTTTACAGTTTTTTTTTGCTAGTAACCGTGTGCCGGTTTTTTAAAAAACGTAATTTTCGAACAAATCGGAAACCGATTTAGAAAAGTTAATAATAAATGATATGATTTTCGAATTTTAGTGCATTTTTTGAATTAAGAAACATGATTTCCATTTTGAAATATGATCTAAATGACATATCCAAACATTTTTTTTTTCAAAATGATTTTCCGATTTGAATTAGAATTAATTAAAAATTAATTTTTGTTTATCAAATTTTTTTATTATGATAACTAAATGTCTTAAATTTAATAAGATTTTCATACATGAAAATCATTTTCAAATTTGAATATGATTTTCGATTTGAAATCAGTTTAATGCGAATTTGAATAAAACTTTGAAACAACCTGATGTCTTACGTTGTACCGCCTCATCCAAGATTTGAATAAAACACCTCTTGAAACTATATTTTAAGTATTTAAGTATTTTATTGAAGGCACTGTCGCCTATAGCTACAAGTGCTTACTTCTATAGCTCGAAGTTCAATGTCCCTCATACATCAAGGGTTCTCCTTTTATACACAAATTATGGAACAAACAATCAAGTAACATTATTGTTAAACAAGTAAATAAATATTAACAGGTGGTTAAAATATTGTTTTTTATGTTTAATTACAGGTGTTTTCCAAATGTTTTGTATTTTATACAATAGAAATAATATTCAATAGTACATATGTGTTTACAAAAATAGCAACTACCACTGATAATCTGTTTCAAATTTTTAAATTTTATATTAAAATATGATGATTTATTCGACCTTTCGTATTATATTTAAAATTAAAATATTCGAGCGTTGGGTCTATTTTAAATTATTTTATTCTTCAAAATTTCCCTACCCTTTGGGTCAGGAAAAGAAGCACAATTTCTATTTCATTTAATTTGTTTTCATTTTATGTTTAGTTAGTAATTGTGTTTATCTTCCCGACGATGGCTAGCGAAATATTGAATAATAAAATAATTTAAAATAGGCCTAACGCTCGAACATTTTAATTTTAAATATATAGTTTTTATTTAAAATTAAAACGTAATTAATTAAATACAGTTGTGAGTTTTTGAGTTTTCAACACGAATAAGTATATGAAATGGTCGATAAACAAATGTGTTGTAAGCCCAACATGTGTAATTTAATTTAAAGAAAAAAAAACGATAAAAACCGGTTCTAACGGGTTTTTCCAAAATTAAAAACAGAAAATCGGTTTTTTGAAAAATTGATATTTCGAACAAACCGAACACCGGTTTCCTGAAAAAATGATTTTTCGAACAAAGACTTTTGGAGACTCTAACCACACCATATGCATTCTTTAAATCATAATATGTGACCTGGTCTACGGAAAGGGGGCTTAGGTGTCAAAAAATCAATTTTCACTTTTTGGTTGATTCGGATGGAAGATGAGATGCTTTTTCACGTGGTGAAAAGCAGAAAATCCTAACTTGCTTAGAAGTGTACTAAAAATGTAGAGAAAGAAGAGTAAAAATACGACAAAATATAATTTATTGGTAATGAACAAAAGACATTGAATTATAAGCTATAAAGACATGATTATACAGTAGAAAAACATATTATGGGCCAAAAATAATAATGCTGAGTAGTTTATGTATTTTTTTTTGTTGTCGTTTTCCTTGAGATCTTTTTACGTGTTGATCCTGAGGAAGATGGACCTGGTTCCTCGTCTAGTTTGAGAACATCTTCACTAGTTTTTGCCTTCCGTTTCTTCGATGGCAAATCTTTCGGCAATGGAGCTACAATATCTACTTTAGATATATCCGTAACTAAGCTGCGAAGATTGTGATAGATGTACCACTGACGTTCCAAAGATAAACCGGCTGGTTGTATAACTATAAATAATGAGCTACTTACCACGGCAGACATCGCAGAGATCATCCGCTGGTTTCATAACTGTAACATGGGGTATGTATTTGGACCATATCCGTCGAAAACTGCAATTATTCATCTTCAATTCATCATCACTGAGTGAAGAAATGTATTTTCGATAATTGAGGACTTCGTCTCGCTGGATGACAGTTTCATTATCCGAAAATCCTTAAATTTTGGGAGTCGTCCGGGCAGTGAAAGAGCTATTAAATCGGCTATAGACTCGATGAATTTAACAGCATTTTCGATGTCAGCCGGTTTAAATGACTTTGGATGTGTACTCGGTTTATTTGCCAGTCCGTGTTGGCGCACTGTTACACCCTGTGCGTGAAAATGACGTACTAAATTTTCGTAACGCTTCGTCGTACAGGCATGTACAAAAAGGAAAAACGAACGACAAACAGGTACTCTGTAGAAGGTAAATTGAATTCTATGCCTCATAACTTCTGTATCCTGTCTGTGTCCATATTTCTTCCGCCCAGCAAGCTTTGCGTATACACTTTCTAGCTTTTCGTTACTCATAATTCCAGCTTCGATGTGACATAGTATCACTAAATCAAGTTCATTTTTCGACATCTCTAAACAATTGTTGCGCGTACTCTCGATCATGTCCCGTGGTATCAGTGTATGGCATTCATTATTACAACAATCTTTTGACAGAAATTTTGTTACCAGCTCCTCCTCCTTTACATCAACAACATACAGGTCCATGTTAACAAAAGTTTGTTCGGTATCATCTTCTGCCTGAGATACACATACTTCGTCTTCATCATCATCGCTCTCTTCATAGTTTTCATCATCGTTTTCATCATCCTTTTCATGGAAATATTGCCCGTATACGGCACTGAACTCCTCATCAACACTCATGTTTCATTTCATGCGAAATGCGAAGACGATAATCAACAGAAACAGTAAACGTCACTTTTTCAGTGTTACTTTTTTAAATGTTCCACTCTAGCAACTTACACGATGAACTATAATAATATTCCGACCAACAACAACACTTACTGGACCAACAACAACACTTACTGGACGTCCTTTTAACAGCTTTTTCACAGAAAAATTGTTTTCGCACGTAAGCTCCCTTTTCGTAGACCAGGTCATATTATGATGTTGTATTGACTTCTCTTTCATTCAATTCCAGCGCCAATTTTCCTCGCCATGGAGCCATTTTCTACAACTGATCAACTTGGTTTATATTAAACAAATTATGTACTTTTTATTTTAGTTTGCTTAAATTTACTTGAAACACTTGGTTTCATCTTCATCTCGACTTCGACTGTCCGCACACTTGTTTTTCGTCTTTCGCTTTTCTATCGCGTTATCATAAAAATACAAACACTGGATATATTTGTGTTTCGAACTACTATACCATAGATTAATACTTATAGTATATCTAATAGTTCTCCCACCAAATTTATGACATTTGGCCTGGTGTGATATTTACGTTTGATGTTGAAAAGAATTGCTTTATTAATACCAGATAGAGGTAATGATTCAAAACAACTAACAAAATAACAACAACGGCATTTGGTTTTGTGTGTTAAAATTATTGTGTTAATTACAACACAAATGTATGCTAACAATAACAGTCAATAAAAAAGTTTAAAACACATTTAAATTTCACAGTTTTTCACCAAAATTACATGAAGAATTAAAGCAAGATGTTATTGTAATTCCACCTGGTGTACGTCACTTTTCGTCAAACATCTCTCTACACAGAAAAAAATATTGGCCTGTAAATTTCAACTAAAAATATACTTGAATTTTTTCAAAAAATTCAATTAAAAATTAATTGAATCAATTAAATTTATAATCATATTTACAATTTATTTTTTGAGTTTACAACAGAACTTGGAGTTGGCAAGACGCAAATCTACGGCGCTAAAAATGTTTAATTTTTGAGTGCATTATCGAATTTTTGCTGTGAATCTTTCTAAATTAATATAAATATGCACGATATGTTCTTAACAAACCTTAGTATAAAAAATTTTTGTAAACAAAAATTGTTGTGATAAAGTATTTTACAGAAAGTTAAATTTTACAGCGCCGTTGGGAGGCAATATGTGTGGCGGCTGAGTCACCAGCCGTCGTCCTCACTTTTCTTACGGCTCTAGTCTTTGATATGCAACAGTGTTGTTATTTGTAATTCGTTTATTGTTGATTGAAATATTTTATATTGTGAACTTAAAGAATAATAGTGTTAAATTGTCTTGTTTCGTGATTAAAATTGCGTTTTTTGTAATTGTGTTTAATTGGCAAATGTTTTTGAATAAATTTTATTGAAAATGGGTGTTTGCGTTGAGTGTTTTGTTTGCAATGAAAAATGTGGTTGTCCCCAAACATTTTTTTATGCACTTGAAAATACACTATTTGCCGCCTTAGGCCACATACAATTGTTTACACGAAAATTGTTTTCAAAAATTTCACGTAAAAAGAAACTTTAAGACTCACCCTCTTAGACATATTGAACGTGTAAAACAAGAGTGCCCTAAATTGGATAAAAGAAATACATTTCTCTAACAAAGCTGTGAATATGCAGTAGATATGGAATGCGACAATGGAGTGACTATTGCTGCGGAAGGAGCAGATAAATTTAATGTTTCTCCAGAACCACCAGATGTACCTATTTTTTTGTGCTTAATACAAATCGTTTAAACATTAAATGTTTAATATATAATAGCAGTTTAAGAAAACCGGACATTAGTTCCGATTATGAATCCAAATTCTAAAAAATTTTATTTTTTTTAGATATAACTACATATGTATCTGCGAAACCTTGAATAAAATTGCTTTAAAATAGAACATATTAGTTTTCTTTAGCGTCGTCGCAGGGGGCGGGGGTTTCACGCTGAAAAATCAATTACGGTTTTAATTGATTCAATTCAAAATTTAATCAAAAATCGCAAAAAAAATCAATAATTTTTTTAATTAACTTTTAATTACATACTTAATCAATATTTTTGAAAAAAATCAATAAATGTTTTAATCAAATTTACAAATTTTTTAATTGAAGTTTTTTTTCGACAAATTTACAAATACCTTTAATTAATATTTTCATTTTCGTGATTACACTAAAATCAATTAAAAAATTAATCAAATAAACAAATATTTTAATTGAAATTGATTTTTATTTTTTTCTGTGTATCACACCGACCGCATCACGAAGAGTGTGAAAGGAAATGTCAGATGAGCCTAATATTTTGTCTTTTAAGATTTACTCTATGAACTATACTGTCACGTACACACAGAACACACAAATGTGTTGGCATATTCTATTACATTTTCGGGATTGTTTTCGCTATCGACGCGTCACTTCCTTTGCTGTTGTGTGCTCCTTGCATTCTTTTGGTTTGTTGATTTTCTTGCACTTCATTGACAAATATGTATACAAACGACCACAACACATTAATACACACAATTTATATCTCAATGACGATTCTTTTGTCAGTAAGTTATTTAATTACTTAGCTAACACATTATGTAAATCATTCCGGCGGAGAAACACATCTGACATTGTCGGTTGTTGGAAGGAACTGATGTAAAATGTGTAAGTGACCCACTGCCGGTATTATTATATTTTTTCCATAAAAATTGGTACATTTTTGCAAAAAAATCTTTTTTTCTAAAAAGAAATCTGTTTTTACGCAATATTAAAATAAGTAGTATTTATAGTTGACCTTTCCTATTATTATGATTTTCAATTTTAGTATCGGCTTGAGATCATAGGTATGGAAAAAAACCAAGTTGTATAATTTTCCCTTTATCACAATTTATTTAGTTTCCAATATTTCGACCAACTTCGTTGATCATTTTTAAGGATCTAATATAAGAAAAAAAATTTACAAAATTTTACCTTCAAGTATGGACAATATTGTCTGTTAGATATTATTGAGTAGGAAATCACAATAATATTTATGCATACAATTACATTGTGAGGTAACAAAAAGTATACGACTAGTCTTTGCTACAAGCTTTTGTTAACTAATTTGATTTTGCAGCCTAAATTTGTCAATTGTATGCCTGTAAACTTGTGCACATTGGTCTGTATCGCGCTTGTAGTTGAGTCTTTTCTCAGATGGAACGTCAATAATATGTAGCATTTCCTGAAAGAGACGTCGTGAGTAAATCTTCTCTTCAGTTAGGATTTTCACTTCGTCAAAGTTTGGCCTGTGTCCAGATAACGTACAGTGGGCTGCGAGTACTGTTTTTTGTTCTAAAGGCTTGTAATGTGCATTTTGGTCCGATTTATGTGATGAAATTCTCGTATTCAGTTTATTCATCGTAGTACCAACATATACCTTCTGGCATATGTTGGCTTTGTCTCCGTAGCACTTGATTTCTTACACCACATTTTTCTTGTCATCCGTATCGATTCTCGATTTAGTCCTACTATAAAGGCGATTTAGACTTTGGAGCTAAATGGTATTTCTCCCTCTCATAAATGTTTGATTCTTTCCGAGAGTCCTGTAGGCTTTTGATACCAGTCAACTTTTAAATATCCATCTTGTCTTATAACTATGCAATCAAGGTATGGTAATTGTTGGCCCCTTCCCTCTTCAACTGTAAATTGAAATTGTCGATTTAAAGAATTTAGCGCCTTCATCGTGTCCTCCACCTCAGATTTCCCAATGGTTACAAATATATCGTTCACATATTTAGTTTTATTTTTCGGTCTCCTCGTTAATGTATTGAGCGTCGTGTCAAGTAATCCTTTCATTACAGGGTTTTTCAACAGAGACGCTACAAAAGTAAATCGATAGGGACAGCAAACGACGCCATATTTTATCCTGCTCTTTTGACATTTCTCTTCAATAAGGTTTGCCATTTCATCATGCAAAGATATACGAGCCAAAAACGAGTCGAAATTATTAAAATTTACTACCGAAATTTGGAGTCAGTGGCCTCAACTTTAAGAGCGCTACGTCCAATTTATGGTCGTCATAATTTCTGGCTGAATGGCTTCGTCAATAAGCAACATATGCGTTATTGATCAGACAGTAATCCACACGTAATCCATGAGTCATCATTGCATCCCGAAAAAATTACGGTTTAGTGCGGTTTATGGGCCGGCGGCGTCATTGAGCCGTACTTCTTCCGTGATGATCAAGACCGGTACATTACTGTGAATGCGAATTGCTACCGTTCAATGATAACCGAATATTTTTGGCCCCAATTGGATAATATGGACTTGGAGGACATGTGGTTCCAACAGGACGGCGCCACAAGCCACACAGCGAATGCCACAATCAATTTATTGGAAACCAAGTTTGGTGAACGTGTTATCTCACGAAATGGCCCAGTCGATTGGCCTCCTCGATCGTGAGATTTGACGCCGTTAGATTATTTCCTGTGGGGCTACGTCAAGTCTATGGTCTATGCCAACAAGCCAGCGACGATTGATGAACTTCGTACGAATATCGAACGTGAAATTGCAGCAGTATGCAATTTGCTTGAAAACCGTCGAAAATTGGGTTCAGCGTCTGGACTTCTGCAAGCGTGCCCATGGTGGCCGTGCAAAAGAAATCGAGTTCCATGCATTATGGCATCGAACGTACTTTCACGGGAATAAAGAATTTCATTGGTATCTAAAACCGGTTTTGTTTTATTTTAAAAAACTTTTGCAGCGCTCTTATTGAAAAACCCATTATAATGTCCGCCATTATCGGTGAGGCTGGAGAACCCATAGGCATGCTCTTTCTATATTCCTAAAATCTGTCCTCATATTTAAAATAACGTGTATCTTTGATACAAAACGACAGTAATTCCATAAAAATACCCTATGGTATAGACGTGTAATCCGCAATTTTACTCTATTTGTCCTCTATGGTCCTTAATTTATGAAAAAGATTGACCACATCAAACGATACTAATATTTCGTCTTGGTCTATTTTCAAGTTTTGTATCCGGGATTTGAAATCAATTACGTCCTTAACATTATATTCAGAGGTTCTCGTCACATTTTTAAGTATTTCAACCACAAATTTGCAAAGTGCATAACCAAGAGCATTTATGGATGAGCGAATAAGTCTTAAAGGATTCCTCTCTTTATGAATTTTCGGCAAACCATAGATTCTGGGGGCTGTAGATGTTCTCGTGCTTAATTTCTTCCCCTCGTGGGCGCGTTAATTAACTTTTCGCTGAATAATTTATCCACTAGATTGTTAATTTTCTCCAGTAGAATTGACGTCGGATCTCTCCAGAGTCGTCTATACGTGTTGTATCGCCCAGAATATATCCCATCTTCATCTTATAATCGCAACTGTCTTTCCCCTTTCATTATTTTCTCCCAAAACTTGTCGCATTCGACCCACTGTGCCTAAAATAATCTCATGTCCAATGTCCGAACTTCGCTCTTCTCCTGCTCTTCTTTGTTACACATTGTCTGCATGCACTCGTACCCATCGGCGATGCATTTGAAGAAAGTTAATGTTGTCATTGTATTTGGCAATGCATACTTGGGCCCGAGAGACAGTAACCATTTTATCGATACGATACGTTTCACTCAAACTTTTCTGTTTCACGTCATTTCTTGATTGTTTTATAATTTTAATGTTATATACAAATTATCAAACACCTCATTGCGATAACATTTCACAAAATCTGTTTTTATAAGAAAAAAATTGGAAATCTTTGTAACACCTAAAAAATCTGTGAAAAACAGATAAATCTGCTAATATAATAACGCTGCCCACCACTAATGCTGACCGTTTTGCCCTGCTGAGCTCTGTTTTAAATGCGCTCATTCTCTCCTCATTCCATTTCTCTCTTGATCTTCTTAAAAACTAGTTTTGTTCAGTCACGAACTCATTCGTTGCTGCAACGAAATTGTTTCGTCAGCTATAAATGTTGGCAAACAGCCAATAATAATAATAAACTATGGGAAAAGTAAGACATAAATCAAGAAACAATAGTCTAACTCTCATACACTTACTTTTATTTAGATTTTTCGCCCGTTTTTCTTCAAAATTCAAATTAAATATAATTGTTGCAGGAACGAAAAATCAATTGTTGCAGGAATGAAACGAGAAAGAGTCACGGAATCATGTATGAAATTTTTCGATGCAGCAACAACCAAATTGACGGATGTACGAAATTTCTCATTACCGAAACGTAAAACATTAACGAATAGGTTTCATCCATACCACGAAGCGTTTTCCTATCATTGCACCAACGGCTACTATTCTAATCTATTTTTATACAGTTTTTTAAACGTGTGTGTTTCAAACTGGAGTAATGAATGCTAATGAAAATCCATCCATGGTGACAACAAGACGTCATATACATATATTGACCACACCTCGCAATTTTCACGAATCGAGCTTCACGGTTTTGTATCGAATATTGAATATCGAATAGGGAATTTTTCACGGCTTTCTAATGTCACCGCCATAATTCCTTCTCGATTCTATTCCACAACTCGTTTGGACACGCTAGCGAGAATTGAACGTGTCTTTCCGTTCCTTGTATGTGTAAGGGAATTTTTGGATCAGGCAGCGGCGGATCATTGTCTTCTAGATATTGTTGTAGATATTCATAAGGAATGCTTACAGTAAATAGTGGTTCGAATATGATTGAATTACACAGTGCAACACGAAAAAAAATAACCATATACGGACACCACTACGTGATAAAAGACTAAAAAAAAAAGACCCGTCTCCCAATTTTTCCCAAAGT
Source organism: Phaonia tiefii (assembly GCA_963931995.1). Taxonomy (NCBI): domain Eukaryota; kingdom Metazoa; phylum Arthropoda; class Insecta; order Diptera; family Muscidae; genus Phaonia; species Phaonia tiefii. Next base: position 188,188,361 of record OZ008368.1, on the reverse strand, counting down.
CAAGCACTTTTTTTTATGGGCCGCCAAAGATTTGGGGCCTCGGTATCATTTTCGTAAAAATGTGATCATTTTCTCAGGCTCATATCTTGCAAACCGTTCAGAATTTCGATTTACTCTCTGAGGCAAAGTTGTAGCTCTTGTCATAAAGAACAAAAATATAAAATCAAAAAAACTTCACCATCCAGATCAAAATCGCAAAAAAACTTAAAAAAATTCGATTTTTTTTTTACCTTTTTTCCCGTGTTCAGGTCCATAGGTAGCAAACCGTTCAAAATTCAAGGAAACAATCAACTACAAAAATTTACCTAAGATCTCAATAAACAAATTTCTAGAACATATAAACTTCCTAGAGATGATTCTTAACACTGTTTAGGTAGCACGCAAAAGTGAAAAATTTGCCGAAAATTTTTTAATTTCATTTTTTTTTACCTTTTACTCCTGTTCAGGTCCATAGGTAGCAAAAAATTAAATATGCCTGGCCAGAACCATGTGTTTGTCCAAGGGTTAACACCGTTTAGGTAGCGCTTAGGTATCACGCGATCATGCACCGACAGCAGCAGCACAGGCAATGCAGTAAGCTCAGCACACGCAACAAGGGACGCAGCACACAATATAAAAGCGACACGACGCTCACATCGAGGCATTACACAGTGCGACGTCAACGAGAGCTCAGCGGTGAAAGTTATAAAGTGAAACTGAAAGTAAAAAAAGTGAAAGTGCTACAGTATAATTCGCACACAACATTTGCAACTGACAATTTCAATATGCAGTGTGAAAATATTGATTTATTTTGCTACGTTTGCGGTCATCAAACCAGAAAAAAAACATCTACAAGATTTCAGAAGGAAAAGAATCTTTTAACTAGTGAATTCAAAAGAGCATATACATTGTTTTTCGACGAAGTGGACTTGACCGGTGAAAATTACACACCTAATACAGTGTGTCGCCAATGTTATAACAATCTCATGGCATGGTTGAGTGGAGGCAGAGGTACTATGAAGTATTGTAAGCCGGTAAACTGGATTAATCGCCCAGGTGATCATGATGCAACCAGTTGCTATGCATGCGTAAATTACACATGTCGTCTAAATCGACATTCTGAGAAGAACAAAATTTATAAAGCAACTGCAACAGCCACACTACCAGTGCTTGCACCTGAAAATTTTGTTTTGAAAATTTGTATTTCATTGAATTTGAGGAAACGGCTAGATGAATTTTTTTAAAATTTTTTTTGTAGGTAAATGAAGATGTTATCTTTCGTTTGATATACATTTCATATTGGTTGATATATTTCTAGTATTTTAATTTCTCAAATGAAAATTGTTTAAACACATACACTCAAACATATGTGTGGTGTTTGGTTGAGTGTTTTTGGTTGCTCAACATTGCTTAGGAACATGTATCTAGTAAAAAGTGAAACGAACAGCAAGCTAATGTTGCTTGGCAACACGTATCTAGTAAAAAGTGAAACAAACAGTAAGCTAACGTAATAAAGCTTTTTCGCGAAAGCTTCAATAAAGCTGTTGTAACATTAATTCTGCTGTAATTTTTTTTTCATCGTCGAACAACATTTCCAATAAAAAGTTTCCTGCGTTTACGCGTTTTCTTTAACAACAATATTTACAATTTCTCTTAAATGGGAATCCAAATATTGAGTCCAACGTATGGACTTATAAAATAAATACACTACCGAACACGACAGAGTTGTTATATTTAATATTGAAGTACATTGGCGTATATACTTTCATTATACAGTTTGCCAGAATTTTTAAATTTTGAGATGGCTTATTAGTTGTCACATATAACCGTAATAATCTACTGACCTTGGTGAGCCAGCGAGATTGTGCAATTGGCCCTGGTTTAATGTTGGACAAATCCGCCGAAACCTCACCAGAAGAAATTTGCCAGTGGCATTTTGTGCAAGTAAATTGCGTCGGTAGTTAATTCAACAGTACTTAAATCAGAAAACCGTTTACTCTATGAAAACAGAAGAGATATCAACATGAGCATAGAGCTGCTTTCAAGTCACATTTAAATTTTCCAATATAAAGTAGTTCTTTTATGGATTGTGGGAACGCTGTGAGAGACTCTGCATTTACCTTCAACGCAGTATTTGCCAAGCAAAGTGTTAACCGCAGATCCGGCCCTGTGCCTTGTTGTCAAGGGATTGCGACCTTCACCAAACACTGAACTGAAATTTCTGTGCGCTTGGATTACGTCGAGCAGCTAAATGGTATGTTTGAGAAGGCGCAGTCGGCGCTAGAAAATTCCGGTACCGAAGGCAACGAGTCCATGGATTTTGCTTCACTGTACTTTGACGTGAAAGCTAAATTGTTGCGGCAGTTAAATTCGAGAAAATTGGGTGCCAACCCACGCTCGTCAACTATGCGTCAATTTTCTGTCGACGTGCTGCCATCTTATGGAGTGCCTCCGCGTAAAACGAGGCTGCCAGAAATCCAGCTACAAAAATTTGATGGAGCTTATGCAGAGTGGCCGAGCTTTTTTGCTCTTTTTTCCGCGGTTATCAACGACAACACCGATTTGAGTAACCTGGAAAAATTTCACCGTCTCCGCTCAAATTTAATTGGCGCAGCGCTGGAGACAATTTCATCGTTGGAGCTAAATGATGCAAATTATGGGGAAGCATTAAAATTATTGAAAAATCGTTTTGATAACAAATTATTGCATTTTCAGACCCACATTAAGAAGATCTTTTCGTTGAAGGTTGTGGATGGTGTTTCGGCTGCTGGTTTACGCCAACTTAGTGACAAATTTAAATGCACATTTGTGTGCTATGCAGACCATTGCGACAAAGGAGCAGATCTCGGATGGCTTTTTGACTTATCTGGCTGCATCAAAGATGGACAAGGCTTCCCAAATAAAGTGGGAAGAGAGTTTGCCAACAAGTGAATTGCCATCATGGGCAAATATGACGTAATTTTTGGATCGCAGGTGTCGCATGTTGGAAAATATGGAATGTTCGATGGTAAATATGGCGCCCAAGCAGACTTGTGTAAAAAGCCAAAATGCGAAGAGTCGGTATGTGCATGTTGCATCTACAGCATCGTCTCCGCAGTGTTCGTTTTGCGATTCAGCTGAACATTGCATAACCAACTGTCCCCTGTTTGGTAACATCTCTCCATCTCTGCGATAAAGGAAGCCAAAAGACTCAAGTTGTGCCTGAATTGTTTGCAGAAGGGGCATGTGCTGAAGAAATGTACTTCTGGCTGTTGTCGTCAATGCCATTCTAAGCATCATACGATGCTACACCTAGGCCCTAGCCCAGCCGTACAATCTTCAGCGTCATCGACAGATCTCGTGGGTCCAGCTAGGTCTCAACGAGTATTAGTTTCGTCGTCTGGGATGCCAAAATCATCGGTGATGAGCGTCTTGCTAGCTACGGCCATTGTGTTGGTGAAAAACCAATTTGGTGTTTTTGTGCCATGTCGCGCCATTTTGGATTCAGCATCGCAGCTCAACCTGATTGCAAGTCGCTTCGTAAGTCGTTTGCATTGGTGATGGAAGCTTCGCAATCAATCAATCCGTTGATATCGTGGTAAAGTCTCAGCATGGTGATTACTCAACGTCGTTTACAGCTATGGTAGTGCCTAGTATAACGGATTATAAGCCCAGCTTTAATATTTCAAATTCGCAATGGAGCATTCCAAAAAATATTCCGCTGGCTGATCCATCATTTGGCAAAGCTGACCGCATAGACATCTTGATTGGGGCTGAGTTATTTTTTGAATTGATGTCTGTGGGTCAAATTAAAATGGCTGCAAATTTACCCATTTTGCAAAAAACGTTGTTCGGATGGGTAGTTGCAGGTGGTGGTTTTCGTTCTCGTCGTTCATCGTCTTTGGCTGTTTCGTGTAATGAAATAAAGGAAGAAGAGGTAAAGCTGTCTTCTATAACAAAACGTTTTTGGGAAATCGAAAATGATTTTGAGAGCAGCGTGCCGTATAATGGAGATGAGCTTTTCTGCGAAGATCATTTTGTACGAAACACTTTTCGCCTCGATTCTGGTGCATATTCAGTTCGACTGCCTCAGGTTGAGGGCAGAGGTGCATCTTCACTTGGTGGCTCTTATGAACGTGCTTTGCAGAGGTTTAAAGGTTTGGAGAAGAAATTTAGGCGGTGTCCAGAAATAAAGGCCCCATATGCTGCATTTATGCGTGAGTATGCTGCATTAAAACATATGTCTTTAATTTCGCCGCAGATATCAGCACCTCAATATTTCCTGCCTCATCATTGTGTGCAAAAACTTGACAGTACATCGACGAAGCTTAGAGTAGTTTTTGATGGCTCCGCAAAAACCACAAGTGGATTGTCTCTAAATGATGTCTTACACTCTGGCCCAACCATACAGCAAAAACTATTCAACACCCTCCTCAGATATCGTTTTTTCAAGGTTGCTCTAAGCGGTGATATTTGCAAAATGTACAGGTGTGTACAGGTCTCTCATCCTGATAACTATTTACAATGCATATTGTGGAGAGAAAACGAAGATGATGAGATGAAGGTGTACAAATTGAATACGGTCACATACGGTACCAAACCAGCTGCATTTCTGGCAATTCGTGCTATGCACCAACTCGCAGCTGATGAAGAAAGCCGATATCCATTGGGGGCGAAAATTGTGAGGCGTGATTTCTACGTTGATGACCTGATATCTGGTGGCGATTCTGTTAACGAAGTCTTGGCAATAAGGCAGGAAGTGGCGGCATTGCTGCAGAGAGGCGATTTTGTTATTCGGAAATGGTGCTCAAATGTTCCATCAGTACTGGATGGCGTATCTTCGAAGGATGTCGAGCAATTTTTGAAGTTCCACGATGGGACTGACGTCACCAAAACTCTTGGCCTAATTTGGGATCCGAAAAGTGACAACTTTATATTTTCGTTTACTCCTGTTGATGATTGGAAGGTGGTACCCAAGCGCTCTATATTGTCGCCCATTGCTAGACTTTATGATCCGATGGGGTTGATTGGTCCTGTCATCACAAAGGCTAAAATATTCATGCAGCACCTTTAGAAACTTGAGCTACAGTGGGATGAAAGTCTGCCCCAATCGTTGCATTCATCGTGGCTTGAATATGCATCAAAATTCGATTTGGTTTATCGTTTTACGTTCCCTCGATACGTATCCATGCCTAAATCAAATGTGCAAATTCATGCCTTTTGTGATGCCAGCTTAGTTGCTTATGGTGCCTGTATTTATGTGCGGTCCGAGAGAGGTGGTGTTGTTAACTCGTGTTTACTGTGCTCTAAATCGAGAGTAGCTCCGCTAAAAACGCTTACAGTGCCAAAGCTTGAGCTGTCGGCTGCCTGCCTGTTAGCCGAACTTGTGGATGTGGTACTTAAATCTCTATCGCTTACATGTGAAGTGCATTGTTGGTCCGACTCAATGGTGGTTTTGTCCTGGCTTCGAGAGCAGCCATCTAACTTTAACGTTTTCGTATCAAATAGAGTCACCCGCATACAATCGCTTACATCTCAAATGTCCTGGCATTATGTTCCTACACATTTAAATCTGGCTGATGTTTTATCGAGAGGTGCAACGCCTGAGGAACTCCTACGTTCAACATTATGGAATATTGGCCCAAGTTTTCTTGCTCATGAATCGTCTAAGTGGCCAGATAACGTGGAATTCATAGCTGATTTGCCTGAGCGTCGTAGAAATGTACTGGTGACGACTTCGCTGACGGATTTGTCGATGCTATGTAAGTATCACAACTCATTTACAAAAACGCAGCGAGTTTTTGCGTACATAGCTAAATTTCTATTTTTTACATCGAGAAGCCAAAATGAAGTACTTACCCCACATGACATCAAGGTTGTAACTAATCTTATAACCAGAAATGTTCAGATGATTCATTTTCCCGCTGAGTACAAGGCTTTAAAGGCAAATCAATCGATCTTTTCGTCCAGTAAGCTGTTTTCGTTGATGCCAATGATTGACAATTTTGGACTAATTCGAGTAGGTGGCCGACTGCAGAATTCAAATTTGGATTATGATGCTCGTCATCCAATAATTTTGCCAAAGGGGCATCCATTTACTGCATCAATGGTGATGCACTTTCATCAAAAACTGCTACATGCAGGTCCGCAGTGCTTGCTAGCTTCAATTCGGCAGCAGTATTGGCCTGTTGGTGGGCGGAAGCTCATAAGTTCCATAATATCCAGATGTATGCGATGTTTCAAAGTGAAGCCAAGGTTAAATCGGCATATTATGGGCAGCCTACCATCCGATCGTGTGACACCAAATCGTGCCTTCCACACAACTGGTGTCGATTTTTGTGGGCCATTTCATTACAAATCCGAGGTGAAAAGTCGTCCGCCTTTGAAATGCTACATTGCCATCTTCGTATGTTTTTCGACCAAAGCAGCCTATCTGGAAGTCGTTCAGGATTTGTCCACTCCAGCCTTTTTGTGCTCCCTACGTCGTTTTGTCGCCACCAGGGGCAAACCCAAAACAATTTGGTCCGACAACGCAACAAATTTTGTAGGCGCAAAAAATGAATTGGTGGAGTTAAGGCAGATGTTTTTGAGCCAGTCCCATCTAAAGGATCTTCATCAGCTGTGCGTCGACGATGGCATAGAGTGGAAATTTATACCACCTAGGTCGCCCCATTTTGGTGGTTTATGGGAAGCTGCTGTGAAGTTGGCGAAATTTCATTTTTATCGGACAGTCGGTCTGAACATTTTGTCGTTCGATGAGCTGCGCACATTGGTATGCCAAATTTCGGCGATTTTAAACTCTCGTCCCCTGTGCCCTATATCAGAAGACCCTAATGATCTTGATGTGCTGACTCCTGGACATTTTTTAGTGGGTGGTCCACTTGTATCAATCATCGAGCCCGACATGTCTTGGGTCAATTTTGGACACCTCAGTAGCTGGCAGAAGGTTTCCGAAATGCAGGAAGCATTTTGGAGAAAATGGAGCAGCTCTTATTTGTCGTTGTTGCAGGAGCGCTCCAAATGGCGAGATGGAGCTAAGAACATTACTTGTGGTACCATGGTGTACTGAAAGATGAAAATATGCCACCGCTTAAATGGCAAATGGGCCGTGTAGCTGATGTCATATGTGGTGTTGATGGTGTGGCTCGTGTCGTGAATGTTAGAACAAGCAATGGAGTGTTCAAGCGAGCTGTTTCAAAATTAGCCGCTTTACCAGTTACTGACTCTGTTGAAGGCCTAAACTCTTCAACGGGGGGAGAATGTTAACCGCAGATCCGGCCCTGTGCCTTGTTGTCAAGGGATTGCGACCTTCACCAAACAGTCTTCATTATTCGACCTTCACATCTTGCACATCGATGCCGTTTGCAAATGTTGTTTACGTACATTCAAGCTGCTGTTTTGATTTCTTATGTTTTGTTTATGTGCACACACACAGGCACACATACATATATATTGCGTAGAATTAATAGACAAGCAAGCAATATATGCGAAGGTCAATGCACTTGCTGTTACCAAAGTAAATGCATAATTTGTTGGCCCTTTATGTGTGCTTGAGTGTTTGTGTGTGCGCATATTTACAAGTAAATATTTTGGTTTTCTGTTGTGCAAGCCTTCTTGCAGTTTGTGCTTTTTGTGAAAAGTCAGTCTGTTGCTATCGCTTTAATAAAGAAGAACATTCGGTGAATTAATAGAAATTCAATTGTCTTTTTTTTCGAGTTCAAAACTACCTGCAAAAACTATTGCAGGATTAAACACAAAGTATTCAATTATCTAACAACCTATCGTTTGCATGTAATTTCAATATTAAGCTTGCTCCAAATTTCAATCAATTTAGCTGTCACGTGGGGAGTAAATGTTTTATATGAAAACATTTTACTTTCCATTTTTGCACGTTCGGTCAAGAAAAAATATCATCTTACAATATCCTGTTTAGTTGGCAGATTGAGACCACTCAAATCAGAAGACAAACCAAAATCATTAACATTGTGAGAAGGTATATGTTTCAACCTACTTTCACTTTCGGTTCTTGTTGATGTTGGTGCGACTTGCGATGTTGACGGCACTGGATCCATGGTTGAACTGATATTGTTTTATGCACCTTCAAAATAGTTTTGGTTTCTTTAGTTTTAAAAAACTGTTTGTCGTAGGCTCGGTTCATGGTAAAATACCTAAGTAAGGTAAACGCAAAAACAAAATGCATGTGAATGTGACATAAGAGAAACACCTAAGCAAAAATCATGGAAAATTTCATGAAAAGAGTAGTGGACTGTCATCAGAGCCATGGGAGCCATTTATTTATTTATTTAATTCAGTCTATGGCAGGGTCCATCATAAAGAGAGCCACCTTAGAAATGTGGTGAGTGTATTTTGAGTGCACTGCGAGAAATTTCCTGCTACATATGTTGAATAATATTTTTATATATAGTAAATTGTTGATTGTATTAAACAATTAATGCGTGTATGTTTGAATATGTGAATGTATGAATATTGCAGATTCAGTTAAATCAATTGAAGAAAATAATTAAATTATCGACAGAAATAATTATTTTCTTCCAGCATTTTTCAAATACATATTTAAATTACAATACATAATATATACATATATATATTTAAATTACATATTTAAAATATAAAAATTACAAAAACAAAAAAAGTTTTTTCCACTCTACTTTAAACACTTTAATGTACACAACCAAGAAACGAAAAATATTCCAAGTGTACTGAAAATATTTCAAATGCTGAAAAAAAAACAATGAGTTTTGTTTTTGGTTTCTTATTAAAGCAAGAGAGCTCGCATACAAAATTAATGTATGTATTTTGTTTTTGATTTGAGAAAGCACAAAGCGACACCGACCTGGGGCCAAATCACCGCATTCGTTATCGAGTTCACTTTCGTATAGTAAAACATTTCGATAGTCGAAATTTTTTGGATCACGGTATTCGATCGGAGTCTATTTTGTCTACTACTCTTTTTTACAGTGCTGTAAGCATATGGTGTTACGAAAAACAACAGGAAAGAGGAAGGCAAAAGTAGTCAATTGTGAAAATTGTTTTGTATTATACGGAAAATTTAACTATGAAAATGAAAATGTTTTTTTGTTGTCTTCATCGTCGGATGAATCAAATATAAGCGTATTGAGAAGAAATATTCGCGAAAAAAGCAATCCTTTGTCATTGCCGGAAGTTGAGTAAGTTGTAGTTGTTTTCAAGTGAGTGATTTTAAATACCAAAAATATCCAACTTCCATAGATTTAAAAGACGTTTTCGATTGTCGAAGGAGTCGTTCAAGTATGTACTGGAGAAAATAAGTTTTGCTAGTCATATGTTGACGTCCGTACCTCCAGTATTAAAGCTTGCCGCTACACTAAACCTTCGTGCCAGTGGCAGCTTTCAACACAATGCCGGGAATGACTTTCTTGTATGCGACCTGCGACTTTGCGAAGTAGTGGGCAACTCAATATCTGAAAGTTCTACCTCCGACATTCCACCACTACTCTTTTTGTCTTCAGATTCACTTTGGGCACTAGTTTGGTTGGTGGCACTGCCAAAACATTTTACTGTGACTAATCCTGACACTGCCGCAGTTAGTCCAACTGCTTTCATAATTTTCTCCTCCGCAGTAGTCAGGATTTTTTCGTAGTCAGGATTTTTTCGCCACCTCCAGTTGTCTTTAAAGATGCCTTGTTGTGCGAAAGCTTCTTTTTTGTGTTATGCTTTTAATCAGCATAAACCTAATAATATTAGAAATTTTTATTTATTGGCTATATAAATATAAATGAACAAAATAAAATATGTTTAACATTACCTTTCGCCAGCTTGACACATCTTTGACTGGAGGGCTCCCGGCATTAAGTTTGATGCCCATTTGCTTCCATAAGTTTTGGCATTTAACCTTTCCCTTAGCACAATTTTGGAATTTATTTGTGGCCAAGTCGGGATGCTCCAGCATGAATTGCGCTAACAATTCCCTCTCTCTGCCATTGACTTTGTTGCTGTTTTTTTTTTGGAAGCGGCTACCGCTGTGTCTTTTAATTGATGTTAATTTTCACTGAAAATAAGTAAAATTATGTTGTGTTAACTTATTTTGCTAAAATAAAAAAATACTTACATTTTTATAAATTTCTTTCCAAAAAAATATTTTCAACTTAATTTATTCTCAACTTTGAATTTTTTTCGCGTCTTTCAACTGAAATCTTTCTTTGTTCCTCTTTGCATTCATTCTTTTTTGCGTGCAAAAATGGTAGTTTGTTTGATTTCGATAATAAACTACCAATCGTTTACAACTTCGAGTAAATACGATTAGATAACGAGTACCGTGATCCACGTTAACTACATTTCGAAGGCAAAGTACTCGATATCGAATGCCCCTGCTTCACTGAAAGCTAGCATAAAACAGAATGAAAATTGTAGTTTTTACCATAGTAAAATATCCAAGTAGCAGCAGTAGACGTTGTTGTTGTTGTAGGCAGCAACAACAGGCATTTTGTATCAATCGCTTAAGCTGTCAATCGATACACGCAAGTATACCAACAACACAGGAATACAAAAAAGTACCAAAACAAAGTACATTGAGTTTGACGGCTGAAACGATCAACCACAATGAAAAAATTTAAAACAGCTGTTCTAACGAGTTTACCTTCCTTATTTTACCATGGTTTATCGCTCTTTGTAATGAGTTTCATTAACAGTCGTGTTGTGTACGTGTAAAAAGCCGATCGTGTTCGGGCACTGGGGCAATAGCATGACGACCACTGGTCTATGGACATTCAATAATCCTTACAGACTATAATTTAAAACTAATAACAAAGTTTAACTTCAAAATTTAAGTGGCTTCAAACTTTAATATATATAATATCCAATATGGACACAAAACGTTAAAAATTACCAATAATATCAATATTTTGATATTTTGATTCATTTAAGCTCGATTAATAGGTGCATTAGCCGAATAGTTAGATCTATGAAGAGGCAAACTAAAAACAAAGTTGTGACGCAAACACCTAGTGGGAACATTAAATTTTATCCAGCCAAGCAAGGCAGGACAATCAATATACCCACAAGCTAATTTATAAACAAATTTCAATGATAACAAACTTCTTCTATTTTCAAGGGATTTCAAATGAACCAGTCTACCTACACCTATCAACATAGGCTGGTAATGGCAATGTAAATTTCAAAGAACGGAGGGCAAAAGTGAAAAATTCTTTCCGAATTCTTTCAAGTCGGGAGATATGAGTGGCATAAAATGGATTCCAAATGATGCACCCATGTTCTAATTTAGTCAGTAGCGTTGATATGTACACTAATTTTATTGTGTAAGGATCGGAAAAATCTCGGCAATTCCACTTGATAAAGGCAAGTAAAGAATATGCTTTAGGAACAATCATATTGATATGATTAACAAAGTGAACTTAGAATCAAAAACAACACCCAAATCTTTTATTTCAACCATGGAGTCTAACGCTTGGTTATATATGGAGTATTTATAAAAAATTGGATTTGTAGTAGGAAACCAGGCAACATTTTGACAAATTAATTTTCAAATGATTTTTAGAGAACCACTGTACAATATTATGGATATCCATTTGGAAGCGAAAAACATCAGCAATGTAATTAATACGTAAAAAAATCTTTGAATCATCTGCATAATGCATAAAGCAGAACTTGAGAATGTTGAATAAATAATGAAATATCATTCATGAATAAAATGAAAAATAACGGACCAAGAATGCTACCTTGAGTTACACCAGATGTAGCATTATAGTGATACGAATTCACGGAATCTATAGAAACAAAACTTATTCTGCTCGAAAGATAACTCACTACCCATTTTAAGAACATGGAATGATATTTTATTCTATATTTTATCGGAACATGTCTTCTTTACAATCCAATAAAAAAATCACAACTATCTCAAAAAGTACGTGTATGTATTTTAAAATTAAAAAGTGCGTTCTTACTGAAACACTCATAAACAAGTGATATAAGCAGAATCCGAAGTGGTACTGACTAAATCTCTTCCTTCCAAATCTGCTTCCGCCGAAGCAGTATTGTTTGGTGGGAAAAGTACAAGTTTCCAAATGTTGTGACTGCAGGAAAAAAATGCTCTCCTCAATTACTAATACGTCACAGAGTTTATCGACGTTTTGTGTATTTTTTGTTCCTATATTCTTACAGCTGTAATTAGAGTGTGAAAAAAAATTAAATTGTTTTAAAACCGGTTATGGATTGTTCGAAAATTTAATTTTTCAAGGAATGGGTCGGTTTTGAAATTTAGAAAAAATTTCGTTTTTTTTAACTAAATTAAACGCAGACCACTTACCGACCGTTTCTTAATTTTATTCGTATTGAAATTTAAAAATTTCATAACTGTATTTAAATTTGACAATCACTTTTAAATTTTAAATATAATTTATATTCGACTTTGGAATATGTGTTTAACATAAAGTTTAAACATTTTATTTAAATTTACATTAAACTCGTTTAAGTTGAAAAATCATATTCAAATTTGAAAGAGATTTATTTATTCGAATTTGAATTTTATGCCCGATTTTGTTAGATTTTAGTTAATGTATGAGAAATTCATACTACAAGCTTACAAGGTACTTATTAATTTTAACAAATGAAGTTTTGTACTAATATAGATTTTGAAATTTGGAAATAAATTGATTGAAAAGCTGCAAATTATAAAATCATTTTGAAACTTTAAAACCAATTTTTGGAAAATCCTATTTAGAACTTATTCATGCCATAAAATCATATTCGAATATACACCGTTTGTTAATTCGAAAAATTCATTAAAATTTGAAAATCACATCTTTGATTTAATTTTTAATTTGTTTAAAGTTATTTAACACAAATTGAGTAAAACCCTGTTAACCGACAGCAATTAACCGGGGTTCTGTTCGTTCGAAAATTGCGATTTTTGAGAAAACGGCTAATTGTTTTCTGTTCTGCAAAGAACCCGGGGAACCAGTTATTCGGTTTCAGTTTTGGACACTCTAGCTGTAATCTTTGAAATGTTACACATGTTGCAACAGATGTTCTAAACAATGTTCGTGCCTGTTTTATCACAGTGGGTAAACAATTTATTTATCTAACAAGCAAAGTGTGTTGACTGAAGTTAAAAGTATAAATTTATTGACACAAATTATTTTAGTGTATTGTGTTGATGTGTGTAGTAAAAAACCGTTGTCAAAGTAAACTTTTCTGACAGTGGTTTGTGAGTGTTTTAAATTTAAATTTATGGAGCGTAACATGTATGTACCTGCCTACGATGTACCGTGTTTAAAAATCGATTTCCATCGGCCGAAATTCAATAACTTGTGATCTAGTATACGTTTTTTGCCCGTGACGCGATGTAGGGGCTTAAGTGCGCGTATAGTGGCCATGATGGAGGTAGCATTTCTTATCTTGCACGGAACTCCCATAGCGCCACCCATGCCAGAAGGGCACTAGTACATGAACTAAGAACTACCCTTCCCAGGCTGGTAGCGTCTGTCTATCCCTTAATAGGGCAGCTACCAATCAAAATCTACAAGCGTCTGTTCTACATTATTCGGCTCCGTGGTCTGCGTCTGACCTATAGTAGGCTGCAGTTCTTTCTGGTCTTTGTAGGTCATGTCTCTACCTGAATATGTACTTTTAAGATCAAGCTGAAGGAGTTGTGCCGAGGATGTGAATGGCCCACAAGTGTTTTTTTAAAGCAACTGGTCGCTAGATTCTCCCCTTCGACTCCATGGCACAGTTCGGTTATAATTTAGTTGTCTAGTGTGCGCAAGACGTCACTGCGCATGATAGTCCAACGCTTTACGGCAAACTCGTGGGAAAAAAACTGAGAAAAATCCTCGATGGATCCATCTAAAGTGGATCTCTTGGCATCCAGTCAGGACTCGGAAGCCTGCCCAAAGAGCGCGGTGAATGTCGTAAAAAACGTTCCCCCGCCTAAACAATCTACAGCTACAGCAACAATATTAGACCGTCAAGTCAGACGCCGATGTCCTGCTGATCCTCGGAGGACACTGTACCAAAAGGCGAAGTTCATCCTTAAGAGATTGCCAAGAATGAAGCAAATGGCACAGTGCACGAGCGTGATGAAGTGGACAAAGCAAAGCAAAGCAACAATAGAGTGGGATTAAGGGGAACCACTGAGAGGTTTTGACACCAAAGCATTTACGGACGGACCCAAAATGGAATGTGGAACCGGCTCGAGTGTCTTCTCCGAAGAGGCAAACCTGAATTTATCATTCAAACTCCCAGACAAGTGCAGCGTTTTCCCAGCGGAGGTACTACCCATCAAGTAAGCCTGCGCCGAACTTATACTACAACGGAAAACAGAGCGCATTGGAATATTTGTTGATAGCCAGGTGGGTCTCCTATCACTTAAATCTAACAACACTGCACCTAAAGTCGTTAGTGAATGTAGGGAAAACCTTGTCGAGCTAGGTCGACTGACCAATTTGGTTCTTACTTGGATACTAGTCCACAAGGGTTTCATTGGGAACGAAAGGGCAGACGAAATATGGTGTCAGTCGCAACGGTCAAAAGAGGCATTTTCCTGCATTACCTTGAACGAGCTAAGGTCAGATGGGAGAGAAAGGTAACGTGCCACATATCCAGAAACACATGTCTAGAATATAACATTCACTGGACTAACTCCCTTATTAGCCAAAATCTGGGGAACATATGAAGGCTAATTGCCATGCTGACCGGGCACTGGACACTCGGTAATCACGCAAGGCGGCAGAAGAGGAGGGGACGGTGGAACATCTCCTCTGCAGTTGTCCGGCTCTAATGAATAGACGCCTAAAGACTATAGGTCGTCCCATCCTACACAACCTCACTGAGATACATGAGATAGATCTAGGCGATCTAATGAGGTATCTCCGATTAACAGGTTGGATACAGTCACTGTACATTAGACTGTCCGGAGTGATGTGGTATGCAAAACGGTGTCCCAAGACACTAATTGGTGCTAAATAGTATCTATACCAACCACGTGTACCAACCAACCATACGATTTCGAGTTTTGTCAAAACCTGATTATAGGTGAGGAATCAAGGTTTATTTTGAATTAATAATATTGAAAATCATACAATTGGTCATATGTATTATAGAAATTAACCAACAATTTTAGAACTTTTCTTATTTTTCGATTTCAAAGAAAACAATAATTTTAACACTTTTTTTCTTATTCATATTTTTTTCTTACATATTTTGACGTAGTTTTTCATAATGAACACAAACAATTTTAAGATTTTACAGTTGTCGAGCTATTGGCTTTAAGACAGCGTCTAATAGCGAGTTTACTTGCACTCTTTTATCATGATAATGTTGTGATTATAATTCTACAGCAAAAGGTGTTTACATGGATATTTACTCGATTTACTTTTGACAGTTTTGTATTTCGTGATGCCATTATGGTTAGTGTGCTGCGTGGCTCTTGTATATGAGATCCTAGGTTCGAACCCTGCTCTGACCACCTTCAAAAAAGTTTCTTTCGGCGGTGGTCACCTCGCATAGTGATGGCGACACTATCGAGTATATAGCCATGAAAAAGCTTCTCAAAATACCGTTCAGAATCGGTGTAAAAACTGTAGGTCCCAATCTGTGAGTGAAAACTGGAAAGCGCATAGCTCAGTGATTGTGAGAAGTTCTCCCCGGTCCCTTCATAGGATGTAATGGGAAACCATTCATTGATGCCAGGATGATTTTTATTTATTAGTATCATACAGTTCTGTCAGTCAGTCAATTTTTCTATTTCTTAATTTGTAGAAATAACTTTTTATGTAGTTAAAGATATTTATATGTGGAATTTATTTAGAACTTTGTTAGTATTCAGAAAATAGAGAAACAAAATATATCTGTTGTCCTTATAACACTGCAGCTTACGTTAATCAAGTTTGTATGTATTGTCATTAATGTACATGTTCAATGATGCACATTTCCTTTACTTTTCCATTTTCAATTCCTGTTCACATAGTATTATTCTGAAAGTTCGTATAAAACTCCGCAGTTGAAATGATTTGTGACATGATGATAACATTATCGACATAAATTTACTCGATCTTGTGTCCAAAAATGTATGAGAAATCACATGATAATATAGTGATTTGTCGATTACTGAGCCCATCTGAAAAACTCATAACATAACTTTTTGGCATCAAAGCATTCAATGTGTAGAATACATATGTGTTATGTAATAGCGTTCCCCATTTTCTCGCTGAATGTACAGTGGTCGACATTCGTTCGACCGCAATAAAATTTTCCTTTGTAAATACGTTTTGATGTGTTAACATCTATGTATAGGCGCGGGTACGGACTAAACTCACAAAGTGAACACATCCAAACAAAAAAGCACACAGATTTGTCCGACTGTGATCACACAGATTGTTTGGCGTTAAACCAACCCGAAATGGCTGGACCGATTTGTATGAAATTTTGTGTGCATATCGGGTAGGTCTCAGAATCGGACAACATCTATTTTTCAAACCCCTGAATGATAAGGGGGACCTACCCCTATATAAAACACAAATTTGTCCGACTGCGAACACAGATTGTCAGACTGCGAAAAAAAAACACACACACTGATGTAGCGGCAGCGTATAGTCGTGGTTATACATATATAAAAATGAGATAGCAAGAGAGCAACGAAAATTGTGTGAACTTGTATAGCGTATGTACGAACATAACAATGTATTGCATTCTCTTTGTTTTTTGTGGGAATAAAACAAAAAGTATTAAGCAAGAAAATAATGACACATGTGCTTGCATTGGTCTTCAAATTTTAAGTATTAATATAATTTAAATGTAACGTCTTCGTATGATTGAAAGCTGCTTTTTATTTTCCAATGTAACATTTGCTAATGTGTTTATAGAAATCGAACAGGTACCGTTAGAATTTGTTTCTTTGGAATTTTATAAAATGGATTTTTGTGGCAACTCTGTGTAATTCGTCACTAAGTAAACAATAAGCGTGTTTTCGTTACACCGCTTGCTTATAAAGGGTCCGCCATCTAACGTTTTTTTTTTCAACTAGTGCTTATTTCGTGAATGGTAACACTTAGCTCATGTCTGATTTGACAGATAATTAGTTTTATCCTTCCGCTGATCGAATATGGTTGTGTATACACTTGAACAACGCTGAGAAATATTGCGACATTACTTTGAAAATCATGGTAATGTTGCAGAATGTGTGCGAAAATTGCATACGGATTTTGGAAGAAGAGAAGCACCGTCAGCTCCGTATGTTCGTTATCTTGTGAAAAAATTGAAAGAAACTGGCATCCTCATCGATAAACCAATGCGTGAAAAGTCAAAAATATTGCGTACACCCGAGAATATTGCTGCTGTGGCAGAAAGTGTGCGTGAAGCGCCATCAACATCAATTCACCGTCGTTCTCAACAATTACAGCTGCACACAATCGATAATGTGCTCAAAAATTGGACCTATCGTGTAGGCTAGTGCATGGCCAGCCGAGGCAGCCATTTGAATGAAATTATTTTCCATTATTAACCGGAAGGATTGTACTTTCAAATAAAAAAAGAAATTTGAGAAAATATTAAATAGTTTTTTTTTTATAGCATTTTCAAAAAAAAAAGGTATTTGGCGGACCCGTTATATTCGCTTGTTTTGTATGAAGCACTAAGCGAAGACTTAGCGACGAGAATCATTTTCGCTAAGTTTAAACAAATTTATTTTTGACATCTTTTAATGTTTTCAACCCTTATTCATATTTTGACTTATCGCTAAATTGCCGTTTTCTTTGCAACTTAGCAAGCGACAATCGCTTGCTTGTAACCAAAACACGACTATTGTGATTCCAGAACAGTTATTTGAGTTATTGTTCAAAGACGATCAAGAAGAAGACTGCCAGAAGATGTGCGCAATTTGGAAACCCTCGTAAAAGAGAACTAAAATGAGGTCACAATTGCTCTCTCGCTTCATATCTTGATGATTTCATACTTTTTGCATTGTGTATTTAATTTTACTTCAACATGTTTGTAATTTGTATAGTTATATAGTACAATAACGCTATCAAAAAGCTGCTCCCGTGTTGAAATATTCAATGAAGAGGGTAAGAGAGAGAGAGAGCAGACACTGGTTAAGCCTTCACTCGTTTTGAGAAATTTTGACTGTCTACTTTTTTGTATTGTTTAGCGGTTCATAAAATACGCGTGTTTTTGAAAACAAGTGAAATTTTAGATGTGACATTCGTTTTAACGCAATTGCCTAAAACAATATTTCGCTCGACAACTTAAAAAACAATTGCATGAGGTGTCAGGGGACACCCGGTTGGAACGAAGTTCCTTTCGCTATATTATGTACTAGTTAGTTCCACCACGCCTAAGGCGCCTGTTGAAAAATACTGTAACGTAAATGGATCTTTAAGAAAAGATACTTTTGTAAAATGATAAACTTTTTTTGAGAAATTTTGTATTTATTGAATGTGTTTTTTAAAAATAAATAAATTTTTCGGTCCCTTTTGTAAGAATATGTATTATATTTCCCCGAAAGGCCCTTACTTTGATGAGAGGTACTTCTTTTATTAAAAGCTAACGTTTTTGTGTAAGAGGAAGCCTAAGGTATGATTTTTTTTACAAAGAAATACTTTTTTTTAAGAACAGGTACTTTTTAAAGAAGTGGTACTCTTTTTAGGATGAGGTTATTTGTATACCCTCACCATAGGGTGGGAGTATATATCATTTAATACGTTAATTTAA
The DNA here is from genome assembly GCA_963931995.1 of Phaonia tiefii. NCBI lineage: Eukaryota > Metazoa > Arthropoda > Insecta > Diptera > Muscidae > Phaonia > Phaonia tiefii. Next base: position 188,169,680 of record OZ008368.1, on the reverse strand, counting down.
CACATAGAAGGAACCAAATTAGACCCTTAGTATCTTTGGACGAAATTCGTTTTAGGACTTTTTAAGACGTTTGAGCCATGTCCGTCTGTCTGTCTGGCAGGCTGGTCAACACGATAACTGCCGTAAATCTTTACAGATGACAATGAAATTTTGTCAGTGACTATTATTTGCCAATATTGAGTTTGGGATTGAAAATGGGCGTTTTGGCCACGCCCCTTCTGGTACCTCCCATACAAATCGACACATTTAGCACAAAACCATATTTCTTTCAAACCTTTCTTCTGGTAGATGTGATTAGCTTCAACTATCACACCGGTTAATGATCTGTAAATGCCTACTTAACTGGAGAAAATGGGCGAGATTGTGACGCCCATTCTGGTACCTCCCATACAAAAAAGGGTGTTCGACCGGATTGCCAATCCGATAAATCGCGTGAAACACTTCTGACCTTAATGAAATTAGGTACAAGGCTTCACGTTATCAAAAGCTAATCACCGATTAAAACAAGGGTGATTTTGCCACGCCCATTGTGGTACCTCCCATAGAAAAGTTGTTTGGGCATGAGAAGACCCGCAAAACCAAACCAATCTGTAGGAAAGTTTGTACTAGTCAGTATTTAGCCAAATAAAGCTCTCCTATAGAAAATGACCTGTTTTTCCACTCCCATTCTGGTACCTCCCATATAAAAGTTGAGCGTATGGCCGGTTGATCCACACGATAATTCCCATAAACAACAACAGATCTTAATAAAATTCGGTACTAGGAAATATTTTGCTAAAAGCTACTGTGTAACTAATAACTGACTATTGTGCCACGCCCAGTTTCGTACATCCCATACAAAAGTTGGGCGTCTTTGGGGTTTGCCGTCTCGATATCTCCAATAAATCATACCGATCTTAATAAACTTTCGTACTGATCAAAATTTTGGCAACAACTTGCCATGCCCATTTTTGTACCTCGCATATAAATATTGGGAGGGAAACTAACTAATTTGGGTATTCAATACTATTTAGCGCAATGTCGTCAATCTGCTGTTGAATATTGTCACTTTTGAGTATGGGAGTTTTTTAACAGAACTCCCACGCAATGCATGAGGTACGGTATGGTGAGGGTACGATTAAGTCGGTTCACCCGACTGAAACTTATGTACTGGTTATCTAGTAAATTCACTATCGGCCGGATTTGTCTTGTGTGTACACAATTTGTGTCCCTAATCAACCCTTCATAGATCGTAGTATCGAAATTAGAGCTGGTCGTAACCATAGTTGATGTCATCACAACCGTATTTGATGTTGTCACAGCCTATTTAAGGGTGTTGCAACCAAATTCTAGTGGTGTCAACCACAATTCGTATTGAAATTCGGTAGTACCAGGCGAATTTGCGGTTGCTAGAACCTCTTTTCAAGCAATTAGTGCTTTGAGTGTAGAAGTGATGGTGCAGGATACTTACAAATCAGGATACAAGCATGTCAATGCTTTAAACATCTAAAAGTTTAAAGCCGACACTACTGGCTCTTACTCCTATTCCTAGTTCCTAAGTTCAATATTATTTCCTTGTATTCTTCTGCACCAATCGGGAAAATAGTATTGATAAACATATAATCTAATATGATATTCATCGTTGTTAGCTTATCTTCTCCCAAAATAAATATAGTTATAAGCTCTCTGAAACATTGAACTGTTCCGATTACTGAACAGTCGGATTATCGAGGCCATAGTGCATATTCCTTAGGTAGACCTAATTAGAAATATTTTGAACTATAATATATATATTTTCAGTTATATTTTTTTTTATTTATTGTATTATTCAAGCTCAAGACCATTCTATATCTCTATTAATAGAGATATAGTTTTTTTTCAAAAAGAAGTTTTGCAAAATGCATCCTCATGATTCCTGGCAAACCGTATAGCTATTTCAGATCCAGCCAGAGATCCTCATTCATCCGCGGTTTTTTGGAATGCTGCTTTTGAAAAATTCATCAAACTAAATGCAAACGAAGACTTATCGCAATTGAGAATTTTCTACTGTGCAAATGTTCGAAAAATATCGCAAGAACACATTTGCAAAAATGTTTAGTTATTATTTTCAAAATTTTTCAGATTATATGTTAATTTTTCCATATTGGTGGTTTTCTGATTAGGTTGTATGAATATTTCCAGAATATGTTTGAATTTTCGAAAAATTACAGTCCATTGTATAGTTATTTAAAAGTTTACTCGCACTGTTGCAGCCACGAGCTGCTTTAGCATTTTTATAACTCAGAAAGTCATATAAAACATTTGGATTCTGGCGTTTGAATACCACTCGCAAGTATCGAGTGTTTGCCTTTGTGCCAAACTGTTGCCATCGAAATTGAATTTTATAGTTAGATCCATATTTACCGAAGAACTTGTTGCGATACATATGTGCAAATATTGACAAATTAAATTGAACTAACAACTTGCTTAGAAATGATATCATTTAAAGAAGTGGTTAAACGATAATAGAGTCTAATGGATAGATCGAAATGCCGATGAGGGGGTATTTCCGATATCCACCGAGAGTAATTTTTGAAAATGCCTATAAAAACGTAGATCGAAACTCGCTCGAAGTCACAACGTAGGTGTTATACTTGGGATGAAGTTACTAGCAGTATTTGCCGCAATCTTAGCCATCTTCCTTATTATTGGCAGTACGTCAGCTGCTAAGGCGAGCTATGAAAAATTCAGGGTATACACCGTCTTTTTAAAGGACAACACGCAATTGAAAGATTTCCGGAAAATTTGCGATAATTTCAATGTAAGTTTTTCTTTAACGCTTCAAAATGCTACGAATGATGGCCTCATATTCCACTTTTATACCTGATAGGTTCATCATTTGACTAGCATAGGTGGTCCAAATCGTAACTATGATATTGCCATCCATCCAGCTAAGCAAAAGAGTGTGGAGTCCGCTTTGAAAGCCCACAGCTTGAGTTTCAAGCGTACCATAGACGATTTACAGGAGTGAGTAGTTATAATATACTCCTTTGGACAGGCCATTAACCAAACTTTTCCTAGAGTCATCACTGCAGAAAGCAGATGCAAAGTTAGAAACGTAACCGTCAGTGGAATGGACTGGGCTCAATATCATGGATTGAGTGACATCTACAAATGGGTCAAAGATTTGGCCTTGCGGAACAAGCGTTTGATTAAGCAATACACCATTGGTTACTCCCACGAAGGTCGCCCAATTAAGGCTGTGAAAATTTCTGCCAAGCCTGGTAACAAGGCCATTTTCCTGGAATCCAATATTCATGCCATCGAATGGATATCTTCAGCAACCACCACCTGTTTTGTTTACAATTTGTTGAAGGGAGGTAACGCAGATATGAAAAATCTGCTAATGAACTATGATTGGATTTTTGTTCCTATTCTCAATCCTGATGGGTTCGAATACTCCCACAATGTGGAACGTTTGTGGCGTAAGAACCGTAAACCCACAGGTTTCTCTAATTCATCGGGCATTTGCTATGGTACCGATTTAAATCGAAATTTCGGTTATAAGTGGGGAGGTACGTATGAAATTTGAATTCATTTGTTGTTCTAAATCCACACAACTGGCTGCTGCTGGCCCTTTAGGTTCTGGTTACAACATTGACGTTCCTTGTGATCACTGGTATGGTGGAGCTCGACAAGATACGGAGCCTGAGGTTGTAGCCTTGCAGCATTTTGTCAACAGTTTCCCTAAGAACTACATCCGCATGTACTTGGCCTTCCATTCATATGGGAATTTTGTACTGTTGCCCTATGGTCACACCAACGAAGAGTTCCCTCCAAACTATGATCAAATGATGCGCATTGCTACGGCCTTTGCAAAGGCTGCCAAAGTTCGTTATGGAACCGAGTTCCGAAGTGGTGCAAGTGGTCTGCTGAATTGTAAGATCTTGCCTTCTAATGGAAGTTTATAACTCTCTGAAGCTGATATATTAAATGTTGTTTTAGATCCAGTATCGGGTGCTGCCAAGGATTGGGCTTATGGCGTTAAGAAGATTCCATTTACCGCTACAATTGAATTGCGCGACAGTGGCAAATATGGTTTCTTCCTGCCTCCTTCACAGATCTTGGAAGTGTGTGGCGAAGTCACGGATGGTATGATTGCCATGGTGAAAAGTGCTACCGCTGAAGGTCTATTCAAATAAATGAAAAGTTTAAATAAAACACTAAAAGAAATATCGGGGTGTTTTATTCAATATCGGTAAATTTTTATATTTCCATAAGATTATCAAAGCTGTAAAAAGCTTAAAATGTGCTGGGGCTTGATGAGTGGAAACCTAGCAAACCCTCTAAATACCATTTGTGTAGGAGTCAAATTGTTACAACATCTGTTCGAATAGTTGTGGTGAAAGTTCATAACAGCAATATTAAATTGTGTGTGTCCGGGCTATCAACATTTAGAGAGCCCAAGCACAACAATTCCGCTCTTCGTCAGATGAGGAGCATTTCGCACAAACCCTTCTCGAGACCACAGAGCTATTTATTCAAATTACACTTTCATTCATAAACCCCCTATTCAGTTCTTGTGAAATTTTTGTCAGGAAATTTTGTCCGGAGAGTTACCACCTATTTTTGATTCACCTTGGAAATATTTCATTTATAATTCCTCTAAGCACTCCATTTTATTTTTAACACACTTGGTGTTAGTTTTGGTTGATAGAATTATAGAAATGTCAAAATTCCGGTCCCAAATAATTTGTAAACAATTGTTTTCGTACGAAATAAATAGCTTTGGCGTAACCACCCTGTACAAAGTGAGGGAAATTTTCGATTCGTGAAATTTTCGTTATTTTTTATACACGTACTTCATGCGGCAACGAAACTTTCATAACAACTGAATACCGGGCTATACCAACTCTCTAAACGTCATATTAAAATATCTAATCGCCAAAAAGCGTCACAATTCATATTGCAGAAATTCTTTACGATTCTCTTTTGAACTTGCCACTTGCCTTTATACGTGCAATTAGTCCATGTTTGGATTGCTGAAATCCTTGTTTTTAATATTATTGCTTCTGAAAATTGTTGTGGAAATAAATAAGTGAAAAGAAATTGTGCAAATAAAAAAATCCAATGAGTGTTCGAATTCAACACCTTTTTGATACACAGTACTTGTTCGATTTCTATGAACACATTAGTAAATGTTACATTGGAAACTGCATTCAATCATATGATGACGTTGCATTTAAATAATATTAAGGCATAAATACACTTTTGATATTATTCTCTGATATGCTCTTTTTCCCGCTCGGTCCAACTTCTTGAGATATAGGTCTTAACAGCTTGAGTATATAATCCCTCATATCTCAGGCACTTATAAGCTGATGGATGTCATTTCAAAGGTCTTTGGAAACTCTTTAAGAGCCTATATAAAGATATTGTTTTTGTTAACCCATTGGGGGCCACTAAAAAAAAAAGTTTTTTAACCGCACTTTTTTAAACTCCTTTTCCCCAAAAAATGCCCTATAGACTTATTCTTTCGATAGACTCCGATAAAAGACAAGATTTTCACATTTATTTTAAGGTATAATAATCGCCTGTATCCCTTTAAAGACAGAAGATATTCAAAGTTTGGATAAACATTTGGCGCCTATTTTCCTCTAAAAAATAAAAAATTATTTAAAAAAAATCGGGCGATTTTTGCCTGAGGCGTTTTCTGTTTTTATAAAAATGTAAAAAATTGCGCGAATTTTTAGAAATAATTTTTTGCCTCCGGCGCTTTCCGTTTACTAAAACTAAAACAAATTAATAACCATATAACACAACAGAACATACAAAGTAATAAAACATACTAAATTCCATATAAACAAACAATTTCATTGAATTAGTACAAACACAAAAACAAAACAATTTTATTCCACTTACAAAATAAAAACAAAACATACTAAATAACATATAAACAAACAATTTCATTGTTATAATACAAACACAAAAACAAAACAATTCCACAACAAACACAACACATAATACTCAAACAAAAAACAACTAGAAAATATTTACACACCCAGCCGTATATATTATTACTCGGCCGTAATATCAAACTCCACATTCGAGAACCGTTCCCTGGACATTGCAATTAAACAAATTATAAAGATCCGTAACGCGTTTTACGTCCATCATTAGAAAATGCTTAATGCTTAAAAAATCGTTTTTTTTATTGGTCCTCAATGGGTTACTAAAAACAAATATCTTTATATAGGTACTTATAGAGTTTCCAACGACATTTCTTCTGAAATTTATTTCATCAGGATCGGATAATAAATGGCTGACTGACATGCGATTATAATCGCATACATTCAAGCTTTGGAGGCATATATTTCGGAAAATATGGACTTGCCGCCAAATTTTTTCTTTATGCCCTATCAGACCAAAAAATCGAAAAAATAGGCGAATCGCAATTAAAGTGTATTTGTTACCACACAATTTTCGTTGCTCTCTTGCTATCTCATTTTTATGTACGATACGTATAACCACGTTATTATTCTCTTTGCCCTTTAACATACAGACTCCGTAGACAGCAACAATTTAATGCGCGACTGTCCCGCGCTAGGCATGTTTTTGAGCATGCTTTTGGTATTCTAGCAAACCGCTTTAGAGTGTTACTGGCCCCAATTAATGTAAGAGCAGAAAATGTCCAAACAGTTGTATTTGGTTGTTGTGATTTACACAACTTTTTGCTGGAACGTAACGACACTTATGGCAATTTGGTTCAAAATTACACACTTGTAATCAGTGCTGGTACTTCAGGCGGTGCCCGGACTTAACGCCTCACGGACATAACGCCCAAAAAAAAATTTGGGCCTTATGACCTCTGTATAGGCGGCCATAACGCCCAAATTCATTTTGGGTGTTGCGACCGCCCCCAAAGCGGTCAAAAAGCCCATTGGGCTTTCTGACCGTTTCTGATATGTGAAATAAAACGAAGAAAATTACAAAATAATTCAGAAATTCATTCAATAATTAGGAAAAATTCACACACATATACTCAAGTATACAAATTAAATGTAAATGTCTTCGACGAATCCAACAATTTGTCGGCAAAATGGGCTTAGCGTAAGGGTTCCGGTTTCGTCGTGTTTTCTTTGAATTTCGTTGAAACATGGACGACAAGTTTTAGCATGCTTGCAAGGCTTCATGAGAGTGGTTTTTTTTTTTAAAACATATTTCACATAACACTCCATCTGGAATAGTGGATATTGTTTCTGAGTCGCTCGAACCATATCCATTAGTTCCGTTTTTGACTTTTTGGTAGCATTTTCGGGCATCGTTCTTCCTTATGTATGTCTCAATTTTCTCACTTTTGCGCTTTCTCCACTGCAGTCTCTTACGCCTAAAGAGACGGCTTACCTCCTCTCTTTTCTCCCTATACCGCTCAGTCGCAGCTCGCGTTGCATTTGACTGAAGCATTGCCATGCGTACAGCGATCTTTTCATCATTTGCAATTCGACACTCTTGATCGTACCATGGTTTATTGCGAAGCGGTTTTTCAGAACCAAGTACGGTTCTTGCGACAGTTTTATAGAGGCGGAAATTGTGTTTCCGCTGCGCCACAGAATTGTCAACGGGAGGGGGTGGTGACAAAAGTTGCGAGAGCTTCCTTGAGTTGACTGTGGCTACCTCTGGTAATTGTAGCTTGCCGATGTATAGCTTCTCTGCGTTTGGTTTCGTACGATTTTCGTTCTACCTTGTGCGAACCTTTGCTGCTACCAGGTAGTGATCAGAAGAGATGTTAGATCCTTTGATCACTCGTACGTCAATTACACTGGACTAGTGACTTCCATTAATTGCCACGTAATCAACTTAGTTCTTCGTTCTCTGATCAGGGGATACCCTAGTAGCCTTGTGGATGTCTTTATACTGGAATCTTGTCCCACTAATGACCATGTTTTTTGCGGCGGAAAAGTCAATCAGTCTCATACCGTTGTCAGAACTGTCAACATGTAGACTGAAATTGCCAGTAGTTGGATGAACACACTGCCTACTTTAGCATTAACATCTCCTAGTACAATCGTAATGTCATGGCCAGGGTCGTGGTCATACGTTTCCTCTATACTAAAAGAATAACGCTTCGTCGCATGCATGAACCATTTTAGTTAATGTTTTTACGTTGCTACAATGAAAAGTGTCGTATTTCCGACAATTTTTTAGTCGCTGCAACGAAAAATTGCCTAAATGATTTCTTTGACAATTTTTGATTTCGTTGCTGCAAGAACTTACTTTTAGTTCCTGCGACAATTTCATTTAATTTGAATTTTGTAGAAAAATGGGTTAAAAATTAAAAAAGTAAGTGCGTTAGATTTAAACTATTGACATATGATTTATCTCTTCCTTTTTATAGTTTATTTTTATAATTTATTTATTTCGGAGGTGTGCCAACATTTATAGTTGACGAAACAATTTCGTTATTGCAACGAATCTAATTTTTATGAAGATAAAGAGAGAAAAGCAGTTAAAAAAATGTGCGAGCGTAAAAAAAGGCCTACAAGAGAAACTGGTGAGCGTGAGTGCTGGGTCATGTACTCATCTTAAATCAGTTCCTTTGTAACAACCGAAAGTTGCAGACATATTTCTCCGCCGAAGTAATTTAAATAAATTTGTTAAAACAGACTAATTAGTTATATGTATATGTAAGTACTTAGTAATAATCTCGTATTATGAAAAGTAAATTGTGTGAATTTATGTGTTTGCTGTAAACATATGTGTAAATCAATTATCTATAAATGCTGCAAGGAGCAACATGACTGCAAAGAAAGTCACGCATCGATGGCAGAAAACCTAACCCGAAATATGTAACTGAACATTTGTGAGTGTATATGAGTGTGACGGTACAAATCGAAACAAAATATTGGTGTGTTTTAACCATAATTCGGTTGCGCTTGTTCCGTTGTATTGGTATTTGGATTCGAATTCAATGAAAACAAAGAAGTCAAATGAACAAATTGTTTCAAGTAAGACGATCATTAAAAATAACAATTTAACGAATAATGAAATGAATCCAATCGAAATTTTAACAAATTTGGTTAAAATAACTAAAAGAACAGTTGAAGACACTGTTTACAGAGCAATCACTGGCTTAATGACGTGAAGATGTCGCGCTACCCTCAGCACAACAACAATTGCATATCTTAATAAAACAATGATGTGGTTCTATGTTAAAGGAAGTTTTGAACATAGATTTGCTGTGATGAAACCCATATGTGAGAAACAGAAATCTTAATAATTAATTCCTCATATTTATTTTTAATTGCAGGACCTGACTACAACGGCCACAATAACACTCAACCCCTCGACTACCATAATATTCGACTATCAATATTTCCACCGGACGAAACAAATTCATTGCAACAATGAAATAATTTCATTACTTATACTTATACTTATTCATTTCAACAATGAAACAAATTCATTGCAGCAATGAAACAAACTATACTTTCTTCACAGTAACGAACAATTTGCAGTTGATGAACACATTTTCGTAGCGGGAATGAAACTGTACGTTAGCTCACTTTCGACAACAAAAGTTGTTGGGGTAATGAACATTTTCATCCCTGTGACGATGCTTTTCCATTCAGTGTAGGCGCTCATAGAATATATCTTTGGTATCATCATCTTTCTCCTCTGTTGGGTCATGTACACAAATTATGGAACCTTTCTTCTGGTAGATGCGATTAGCTTCAACTCACACACCGGTTAATAATCTGTAAATGCCTACTTTACTGGAAGAAATGGGCGAGATTGTCAGCTTGTAATAAAACAACAAAATATTTACTGCAGTTAGAATTAGCTTTTATTGATATATTAACATACACTCCGGTTCACTTATTTAAAGGCACTAAAAATTCCATATTCAGCAGCCTGTATCTTTTGCAATTTGTAACCTATTGCAGAATTTTAAAGTGGAAATGGAAGCTAGACATCTTGAGATAGAAAAACAAAATCATGACAGTAGTGGTTTCTTAACTAAAGAACTTTTTTGAGCAATTTATAAAAAAAGTCCAAAAATGTGCTATTTTTTTGGTTCACTTGAATAAAGGATTTTATTTATATCTCAAGATGTTTAGCTTCCATTCCCATTTTCAAATTCTGCAATGGGTTACAAATTGCAAAAGATTCTGGCTGCTGAATATGGAATTTTTAGTGCCTTTAAAAAAGTGAACCGGAGTGTATTAACTTATGCTAGGTGAAACAAAAATTGTAATAATAATGGTTGGCAATCTAGTGAATTCTTGACGAATGGCTTCTGCTCGACCCCTTTGGGGATTGAAAGAACTGCCTGAAGTGGTGCCCGGACTTAACGCCCCACGGACATAACGCCCAAAAAAAAATTTGGGCCTTATGACCTCTGTATAGGCGGCCATAACGCCCAAATTCATTTTGGGTGTTGCGACCGCCCCCAAAGCGGTCAGAAAGCCCAAAGAAGAAGCGGCCGTAAAGCCCAAAAAATTTTGGGCTTTATGTCCGCCCCTATAGGCGGCCAGAACACCCAAAATTATTTTTGGTGTGTTACTGCCTCCAGTTTGTAAATAAAATATTAAAAGTGAATTGGAGCTGATGTAGAAGGATTCAGTCTCAAATTTACAGTTATTACAGTTCTTAGGTGAAGTGTGTAAGATATGAATAGTAATTGTGGATAGTATAAAGTGGGAAAATGGTGTGGACGATAGCGCCGCAGGCAAAAATGGGGGTTTGAAATAAAAATCGGGCGCCCGATTTGTAACCCATTGCAGAATTTGAAAATGGGAATGGAAGCTAAACATCTTGAGATATAAATTCAAGTGAACCAAAAAAATAGCACATTTTTGGACTTTTTTTTATAAATTGCTCAAAAAAGTTCTTT
>OZ008368.1:187996011-188158628 GCA_963931995.1 Phaonia tiefii | reverse complement strand
AATCTAGTGAATTCTTGACGAATGGCTTCTGCTCGACCCCTTTGGGGATTGAAAGAACTGCCTGAAGTGGTGCCCGGACTTAACGCCCCACGGACATAACGCCCAAAAAAAAATTTGGGCCTTATGACCTCTGTATAGGCGGCCATAACGCCCAAATTCATTTTGGGTGTTGCGACCGCCCCCAAAGCGGTCAGAAAGCCCAAAGAAGAAGCGGCCGTAAAGCCCAAAAAATTTTGGGCTTTATGTCCGCCCCTATAGGCGGCCAGAACACCCAAAATTATTTTTGGTGTGTTACTGCCTCCAGTTTGTAAATAAAATATTAAAAGTGAATTGGAGCTGATGTAGAAGGATTCAGTCTCAAATTTACAGTTATTACAGTTCTTAGGTGAAGTGTGTAAGATATGAATAGTAATTGTGGATAGTATAAAGTGGGAAAATGGTGTGGACGATAGCGCCGCAGGCAAAAATGGGGGTTTGAAATAAAAATCGGGCGCCCGATTTGTAACCCATTGCAGAATTTGAAAATGGGAATGGAAGCTAAACATCTTGAGATATAAATTCAAGTGAACCAAAAAAATAGCACATTTTTGGACTTTTTTTTATAAATTGCTCAAAAAAGTTCTTTAGTTAAGAAACCACTACTGTCATGATTTTGTTTTTCTATCTCAAGATGTCTAGCTTCCATTTCCACTTTAAAATTCTGCAATAGGTTACAAATTGCAAAAGATACAGGCTGCTGAATATGGAATTTTTAGTGCCTTTAAATAAGTGAACCGGAGTGTATGTTAATATATCAATAAAAGCTAATTCTAACTGCAGTAAATATTTTGTTGTTTTATTACAAGCTGACAATCTCGCCCATTTCTTCCAGTAAAGTAGGCATTTACAGATTATTAACCGGTGTGTGAGTTGAAGCTAATCGCATCTACCAGAAGAAAGGTTCCATAATTTGTGTACATGACCCAACAGAAGAGAAAGATGATGATACCAAAGATATATTCTATGAGCGCCTACACTGAATGGAAAAGCATCGTCACAGGGATGAAAATGTTCATTACCCCAACAACTTTTGTTGTCGAAAGTGAGCTAACGTACAGTTTCATTCCCGCTACGAAAATGTGTTCATCAACTGCAAATTGTTCGTTACTGTGAAGAAAGTATAGTTTGTTTCATTGCTGCAATGAATTTGTTTCATTGTTGAAATGAATAAGTATAAGTATAAGTAATGAAATTATTTCATTGTTGCAATGAATTTGTTTCGTCCGGTGGAAATATTGATAGTCGAATATTATGGTAGTCGAGGGGTTGAGTGTTATTGTGGCCGTTGTAGTCAGGTCCTGCAATTAAAAATAAATATGAGGAATTAATTATTAAGATTTCTGTTTCTCACATATGGGTTTCATCACAGCAAATCTATGTTCAAAACTTCCTTTAACATAGAACCACATCATTGTTTTATTAAGATATGCAATTGTTGTTGTGCTGAGGGTAGCGCGACATCTTCACGTCATTAAGCCAGTGATTGCTCTGTAAACAGTGTCTTCAACTGTTCTTTTAGTTATTTTAACCAAATTTGTTAAAATTTCGATTGGATTCATTTCATTATTCGTTAAATTGTTATTTTTAATGATCGTCTTACTTGAAACAATTTGTTCATTTGACTTCTTTGTTTTCATTGAATTCGAATCCAAATACCAATACAACGGAACAAGCGCAACCGAATTATGGTTAAAACACACCTATATTTTGTTTCGATTTGTACCGTCACACTCATATACACTCACAAATGTTCAGTTACATATTTCGGGTTAGGTTTTCTGCCATCGATGCGTGACTTTCTTTGCAGTCATGTTGCTCCTTGCAGCATTTATAGATAATTGATTTACACATATGTTTACAGCAAACACATAAATTCACACAATTTACTTTTCATAATACGAGATTATTACTAAGTACTTACATATACATATAACTAATTAGTCTGTTTTAACAAATTTATTTAAATTACTTCGGCGGAGAAATATGTCTGCAACTTTCGGTTGTTACAAAGGAACTGATTTAAGATGAGTACATGACCCAGCACTCACGCTCACCAGTTTCTCTTGTAGGCCTTTTTTTACGCTCGTACATTTTTTTAACTGCTTTTCTCTCTTTATCTTCATAAAAATTAGATTCGTTGCAATAACGAAATTGTTTCGTCAACTATAAATGTTGGCACACCTCCGAAATAAATAAATTATAAAAATAAACTATAAAAAGGAAGAGATAAATCATATGTCAATAGTTTAAATCTAACGCACTTACTTTTTTAATTTTTAACCCATTTTTCTACAAAATTCAAATTAAATGAAATTGTCGCAGGAACTAAAAGTAAGTTCTTGCAGCAACGAAATCAAAAATTGTCAAAGAAATCATTTAGGCAATTTTTCGTTGCAGCGACTAAAAAATTGTCGGAAATACGACACTTTTCATTGTAGCAACGTAAAAACATTAACTAAAATGGTTCATGCATGCGACGAAGCGTTATTCTTTTAGTATAGAGGAAACGTATGACCACGACCCTGGCCATGACATTACGATTGTACTAGGAGATGTTAATGCTAAAGTAGGCAGTGTGTTCATCCAACTACTGGCAATTTCAGTCTACATGTTGACAGTTCTGACAACGGTATGAGACTGATTGACTTTGCCGCCGCAAAAAACATGGTCATTAGTGGGACAAGATTCCAGTATAAAGACATCCACAAGGCTACTAGGGTATCCCCTGATCAGAGAACGAAGAACTAAGTTGATTACGTGGCAATTAATGGAAGTCACTAGTCCAGTGTAATGGACGTGGCGCAGCGGAAACACAATTTCCGCCTCTATAAAACTGTCGCAAGAACCGTACTTGGTTCTGAAAAACCGCTTCGCAATAAACCATGGTACGATCAAGAGTGTCGAATTGCAAATGATGAAAAGATCGCTGTACGCATGGCAATGCTTCAGTCAAATGCAACGCGAGCTGCGACTGAGCGGTATAGGGAGAAAAGAGAGGAGGTAAGCCGTCTCTTTAGGCGTAAGAGACTGCAGTGGAGAAAGCGCAAAAGTGAGAAAATTGAGACATACATAAGGAAGAACGATGCCCGAAAATGCTACCAAAAAGTCAAAAACGGAACTAATGGATATGGTTCAGGGCCCCCCTTCTGTAAAGACAAGAACGGAAATCTCATCGCAGATGTGCGGAGCATGTTGGGAATATGGAGTGATCATTTCTCGACCGCTGGTACCTGAAATATCTACTGACGATGTAACAGTCGATCACAATTTGGAGGACGACGTCGATCGCCCCTTCCTAAGCAAGACGAGGTCAGAACCGTAATTGCCCGCGTTAGAAAAACAAAGCCGTAGGAGCCGCAGGATTACCGGTAGAGCTGTTGAAGGCTGGCGGCGATGAGCTAATAAGATGCATGCATCAACTCATTAGCAAAATTTGGTTAGAAGAATGAAATATGTCTCATATTTAAAAAAAATGCAACCCGAGGCTCTGTGCCAACAACTGTGGAAGAAGTCTTTTATCCATAGCATATAAGGTTCTATCAAGTATAATGTGCGAAAGACTAAAACCAATTATCGCTGACCTGATTGGACCATACCAATGTGGCTTTAGGCCTGCAAAATCGACAACTGACCAGATTTTCACGATACGCCAAATTCTGGAGAAGAGACATGACATTATATGGCGACCTTCGATAGTCCGACACGGGAGAAACTCTACAAAGCAATTTCTGAGCTTGGAATTCCAGTAAAACTCATACGCCTTTGCAGGATGACCTTGACGAACACCATATCCGCTGCTAAAGATGGTAATGATCTTACCGAACCTTTCGAAACTAAGCGAGGCCTCAGGCAAGGCGCCGCCCTATCATGCGAGCTCTTTAACATCTGAATTGAGGTCATTATAAAAAAACCTGCAGTCAACGTGAATAAAACCATCAACAGCAAAAGTCAGATACTGGCTACGTATGCTGATGATATATATATAATTGGGCGCACAATTAGAGAAGTTACTGCGGTGTTTTCGACAATTGAGAAGGTGTCAGCAAAAGTGGGTCTGACAGCAAATGAGGACAAGACAAAATTAATGGTTTCAACGAGCAGGGCCTCCACGCGATTAGACCACAGCGTGAACATTGATAACCGGTATAATTTCGAGGTGATGGACGAATTCATATACCTCGGATCTGCCGTAATCAAAAGCAAAAACGTCAGCCTAGAGATCAAGCGGAGAATTGTGCTTGCGAATAGATGTTACTTTGGGCTAAACAAACCCTCTAGAGATACAGCCCTCTCTCGAGTAACAAAAATCCAGCTTTGTTAGACTCTCATACAACCTGTCTTGGTTTATGGCGCAGAATCCTGGGTCTTATCGCAAGCAATCGACACATCTGTAGGAGTCTTCGAACCATGAACCATGAGCTGAATGAGCTATATCCCGACATTGACATAGTTAAGCGGAACAAAATCAGCGATTGCGCTGGCTAGGCCATGTTAGTAGAATGGATGAAGACGAAGCAGCAAGAAGGGTTTTGCAAACTAATCTCGAAGGAAGACAAAAATAGGAAGACTAAGACTCTGCTGGACGGATCATTGGTATTGTAAACTGGAGAGATAAGGCAAAAGATCGAGCTGGTTGGCGAAATATGTTATCTTCGTTTTGTAATGTCCCTGACCCCCAGGGTTGTTTGAGACCGGGTAAGTAAGTAAGCACATACGATATGACATGCCCAGCTTGATACTCTCGACTTTTATTATAGAAATTTTAGTATTATTATAAACAGGTGTCCCTAGGTTGTTAAGGGTATTAAATATTCGGCTATGACCGAACATAACTGATCTGCTGTATTCAGTTGTTGTTAAGGTGGTTAAGTTGAATAACAGGAGGCATTTATTATTCAATAACCTTAGATTTACTTAAATAGTCCTTCGCTAGTGGCATTTTTGACCATGGCTATCAAACCATCTGTTACTTCTGCACAGACTTCTACGATTTGTGATGCAGGCAAAAAGAAACCGTATTGACCACGATCACGCAACTCAATGGTGGCAGTGAATGGAATATTTTTAATACCATACGCCCAATCCTTGGCCGATCCTGAAACTGGATCTGCAAACAAAATTGCCAAAATACGTACAAACCAACAAAAACTATAGCAGCACTAAGCACAGTACTTACAATTTAAGAGACCACTTGCACCGGCCAAAAAGTTGGTGCCATATTTAACCTTAGCTGCCGTTACAAAGGCCGTAGCAATACGCATCATTTGATCATAATTGGGGGGGAAGACTTCATTGGTGTGGCCGTAGGGCAATAACACATAATTACCGTACGAATGTACGGCCAAGTACATGCGAATGTAGTCCTTGTTCTTTTTCAGTGTGCTATTGACAAATGTTTGCAGGGCAATAACTTCAGGCTCCGAATCAGGCTTGGCACCGCCATACCAATGATCGCAAGGGACATCAATATTCCATCCAGAACCTGTAAGGACCGCAATGCATCATTTCCAGTATATAAGTACAATAGTAATAACCCATTTTCTCACATACCTCCCCATTGATAGTTGAAATTGCGATTCAAGTCGGTACCATAGCATATGCCCGATGAGTTAGAGAAACCGGTGGGTTTGCGATTCTTACGCCACAGACGCTGGACATTGTGGGAGTATTCGAAACCGTCGGGATTCAGTACTGGAACGTAAATCCAATCATAGTTGTTCAATAGGTTTTGCATTTCTGCATTACTGCTCTTCAACAAGTTGTTGAAAAAACAAGTGGTTGTGGCCGATGAGATCCATTCAATGGCATGAATATTGGATTCGATAAAAATGGCCTTTTTACCCTTTTTGGCTGAAATTTTCACAGCTTTGATAGGACGACCCTCATACGAATAGCCAATGGTATAGGCCGTTACTATGCGTTTGTATTCGATGGCCAAGTTATCTAGCCAGTAGTAAATGTCATACAGGCCATGGTATTGGGTCCATTCCATGGGCTGTGGATTATCATTCTTAACGTATGTGCTAGCCTCCAAGGTACTGCGAAAGATTTTAAGTATAGGATTTCCATTTGCTACAGATATTTCATCCATTACTCACTGTTGCAAATCGTCTATCAATATTTCGAATTCCAATTCATAGTATTGCAGTTGGGCCTCCAAGTCCCGCTGATTGACAGGATCAACAGCAATATCATAAGTACGACCGGGACCGCCAACTTCGTTCAAATATTGAACCTACGATTTTAGATTGAAATGAGCCAGTAATCTAATTGTTTGCTGATTTGTAGACTTACCGGCACATTATTGGATAACTTCTTGAAGTCGCCCAACTGTTGCTCATCCTTAACAAATACCCGATAGACTTTAAAATCATCGTACCGGGCTACGGCGGGACCAGCAGTCGTAGCGTTGCTTATGCCTAGAAGGGCCGTTAAACAGGTCGCCAACACTATTAGTAATTTCATTGTGTTCACTTTAAGATCAAGACTTTGAATGTGATTGCATTCCGAGTAGTTGCAACGTTTATATTGGAATCTTAGCTGGAATCTCGGTGTGTCAGTGTAAAAGGGCTTAACTATCAAATCTTTATAATTGGCAAATGAAATTACACTAAGTGCATCATAAAATTTGTCTCGGTTTATATGTGGGTATGAAATGTTTATCAATTTACATGGTTTGAACAAAGAAAGTGTTAGAAATGTCAATATTTTGCCACATTGTACTTGCCCATGAAGTATAAAATTGATAGAGAGTTGTAAATTGACGTGTTTACAAATAAGTTATAGTGTACCTGGACTGGATAAGGGGCATTCGAAAATGCAACTTAAAATCAGCAAAATAATTTGTGTTGGAGAAATAAGATCCGGGTAACTACACGGCCATCATTCGGAGACCGAAAAGAGTCTCAGAATGTTCCGGAAATAACTACATATATCAAAAAGACTGGCTTTGCGTTGGAAATTATTCCTTTTTCTTGAGCGTTCCTTTATGACTCACAAAAGAGTTTTAAATATGAAAATGTGAATTTATTATGTTTATTTTTTGTAGCGTTCAGAAAATGTTTAATATCACTAGCCAACAGTCGTTTTGTGATTTGTTTCTAGCATACTTTTTCTCATTGATTTTGACCTACTAAACACGAAAATGAGTTTTAAAAATTTTTCTGTTGATTGGTTTTCGAGATACAAATTTTTGAACTTTTTTTTTTAAATTTTTGGAGGTACACTTACAATTTTGAGCATATCTTTCGTCTTCTTTGACGTATTTGATCCTACTACTACTCAAATTAAAGCAAATTGAGCCGTATACAACTCATTCTCAGAAAATTTTCAAATCGGGTGAGTAGTTTTGATGTTGGCGGCTTAAAAAGGTTAAAAAATTGCGTTTTTTTAGTAAAAATGTGGCAGAAAAATTCATATAAAAATTCATATAAAATATAAAACGCGATGCTAACAGCGATTTTGGTTTTTTTACGTATAGCTGGCATTTTTCCAAAGAAAATAAGCACTTACTTAACAAAATCTGACAACAAATGGCGGACTTATAATTTTTTTGGTAAAACACCGAAATTCCGCTATTTCACGATATTTTGATTTTCATTATTTGCACAGCTTACCTACCCAACGCAAACGAATAAATACATTTGAACTTAATTTAAAATAAACAAATTAGTCTTAGTATATTATTTTTTAATTTAGTTAGAGCACTACATACTCAATGTATGGCACAATTAGAAATGGATGTGCCAGGTTAGCTAAACTAACGAAATTAACCAAATCAACGCCCATAAAAAATGAGTAGAAACAAAGATATAACTGTACATTTTATGCCATGTGGAAAAACAGCTGACTTCTTCTTTGTTTTTTGTATTCGCTGCAATTGGTCTCACGTATTAAGGTCCAAATGTAGTCACCCATCATAGCCGTGTCATAGATGCCCTGATAGCGTCGTTCCATAGCCTTCAATTCCTGATGAAAGCGCTCGCCGTGTTCGTCGCTCACGTCTCCTAAATTCTCAGGGAAAAAATCCAAATGAGAATGCACAAAGTGTATTTTAAGTGACATGTGCACTCCTACCCAAAAAATGAAAAAAAAACGAGAATTAAAACGCTATTTAAATTAACATTTGTTTCAAAAAAAAACCTACCCATTGCTTCATAGTTCTTTACCAGATCCTCAACTATGTCCTTATAATTATGGCTTTTGTTGTTTCCTAAAAAGTTTTCCACAACATGCCTGAAGGAATTCCATGCTGCGGCTTCGATGGGTGATAACAGCTTCGGGAATGTTTCATCTTTCAACATTTTTTTTATATCGGGTCCTGCGAAGACTCCTTCTGTAATTTTTGCCAGCGAAAGGTAAGGGAAAATTGACCGTAAATAGGCAAAAGCTTCACCTTCTTTGTCCAATTTTTTGGCAAAATTTTTTATCAAACCCAATTTTATGTGCAGCGGCGGAAGTATTATATTTTCACGGTTCTCTATTAGTGGTTTGCGCTGAACATTCGCTTCTCCAACTACAGGTTTCGTTCGTTCCGGCCATTTTTTTTTTAATATAATGCTGATCATCAGCGCGGCTATTCCAAAGGCACAGAAAACAGCAATGTCGCGTATAGCCTCCTTGGAGTCCACACAGAATGGCCACAACTTTGAGGTCGGCGCATATTTTCCAATTATATTTGCTATACTCTATGCATTTCAGCAAAATGTTCATAGTTTCATAGTTCTCCTTTGAATGAACCGCATGAGCAATAGGAAGAGATGGCTTTTCATTCCCATTATGTAAGAGAACTGCCTTCAAGCTCTCTTTGTTGCTGTCAATAAACAACCTCCATTCATTGGGGTTGTGAATTTGGTGAAGCTCTTGGAACAAGCCGGAAATGTCGCTGCAAAAACATATTTGGTCTTTCTTTGTATAAAATTTTGCATACTGCTGGTGACGCTTCCTGTACGCTGTTACTTTCACTTCTGAATCCGCAAATCCACACTGTACCATCCGAGACGCAAAAAGTTCGGATTTCTCCTTAGTGAGACCAAAATCGCGCACCCAATCGTTTAGTTCGGCCTGTGACAGTAATTTTCGCTTTCTGCACGCCCCAAATTCGCTTGCACTTGACTCGGACTCTTGATCTGACGATTCTGCTTTTTGAAGAGATGCACCAGGGCACACTGGATATGGTACATCATTCGAAACTCGCCACAAACATTGCAGAAATTGTCTGGATTGTTCAAACACTCGAACACACGTAGTCTTTCACTCATTGTCTTACTTGTTGGGTAGGTATTATATGCACTTAAATTCAATTTGTTTCACTTTTTACTCGTACTACTCGCGTTCGTAGACACTTGTTGAATGACAAAAAACGATAAATGAACACCTATAAATACTATACCTGGCTATATACCTGATTCAGCAAGTGTGCGTTTCAAATTGTGGAAAAGTTTCCAAATAATGACCACTCACAAATGTGGGGGGAATTTCTGTAAAAAAATCCGATACAGGTAGCCATCGGGAAAACACACATCAATAAAAAAGTGTAATTCCCTTTAATTGACTGTGAACGGAGTAGCAGTCATAAAGGAACACGAAGAGCGTCCACGCACATTCAGAAGCGTATATTACTCTGCAACCACAATCATAAAAATTAAATAACTATTTGTGTATTACTTATTTTTTTTAATTCTGAGAATCATAAAAATTACGTAAACGTTTTTTCCAAACAATTTTGTACATGTAAAGTGGGTTTGCCAAAATTCGTATCGTAAAATGCACCTGTGTTTCTATGTTCTGCATTTTCATTATACCATTTTCTTAAAAACATCGACGAAACGTCCCTACGGTATTGTAAATAGGTTTTTTACAATTATGAAATATTTGTGTTATTAATATTAATTTAAAAATTTTATCAAAACTCCTAAGTGCTGTGACATTTGAAAAAAATTTCCAAAAAAAAAAATTGCTGATTTCACTAAATTTTTGAAATTTCACGTCCCTTGCCAGAACAGAAGACATTAACCCAGGGTGGTGAAATTTTGAACAGAAGTAACTTATGTATAGGAGCAACTGTTCCGTTCTATTCCAAAAGGATTATAAAAAACTTGATTTTTCGATCCCTCCTAGTAGGTTAGCTGTGCAAATAATGAAAATCAAAATATCGTGAAATAGCGGAATTTCGGTGTTTTACCAAAAAAATTATAAGTCCGCCATTTGTTGTCAGATTTTGTTAAGTAAGTGCTTATTTTCTTTGGAAAAATGCCAGCTATACGTAAAAAAACCAAAATCGCTGTTAGCATCGCGTTTTATATTTTATATGAATTTTTATATGAATTTTTCTCCCACATTTTTACTAAAAAAACGCAGTTTTTTAACCTTTTTAAGCCGCCAACATCAGAACTACTCACCCGATTTGAAAATTTTCTGAGAATGAGTTATAGACGGCTCAATTTGCTTTAATTTGAGTAGTAGTAGGATCAAATACGTCAAAGAAGACGAAAGATATGCTCAAAATTGTAAGTGTACCTCCAAAAATTTAAAAAAAAAAGTTCAAAAATTTGTATCTCGAAAACCAATCAACAGAAAAATTTTTAAAACTCATTTTCGTGTTTAGTAGGTCAAAATCAATGAGAAAAAGTATGCTAGAAACAAATCACAGACAAAATTTTGTTATTTGTGACCTAGTGTATTTGAATAAATTTTGTTGAAACCAAGTTTTTGAATAAAGATTCACAAATGTGTTTTGTACGACTCCGAATTATCAAAACGGTGAAATTGTTTGTATTTCTGACTTGTTTACGATATGTCTCAGAATTAAATTGAATAGGAAGAAGATGGCTTAAAAAGTGGTTGCAGCAACGGTTGTCACGGCTTAATTTTGTCCCTGCAAGTGAAGTTAGGTTGAAGCAAACTCATTTCGTAACTAATTTGGTTATGACAACTGAATCTTCAATTAAATTGTTACAATTAAATAAAACCTTTTACTTACTTCTAATGACCAATTTAAGATAATATAAATAACAGGGCGATTAATGCTGCTCCTGAAAGTATACCCTTACCACGAACCAGTTGACGAAACCGCTGTAATTGCGTTATTTCAAAGCTGCTATACTACCGGTTCTGGAATCGGGTAGATCAATCTAGAAACTGGTAGAAACCCTAGTGGCAAGTACCATAACTCGTATAAATTAAATAAACATTTTTATATTTCCGTAATTTGTGTGCATGCCCCGGCAGAAGAGAAAGATGATGATGCCAAACACATATTCTATGAGCTCCTAGAGGAAACGTATGACCGCTGCCCTGGCCATGGCATTAAGATTCTACTAGGAGATTTTAATGCCACAGTAGGCAGGGAGAATCTGTTTCTTTCAACTAATGGCAATTTCAGTCTACGTGCTGACAGTTCCGACAATGGTATAAGACTGTTTGACTTTACCGCAGCAAAAAAACAAAAACATCCACAAGACTATTGAGGTATCCCCTGATCAGAGAACGAAGAACTAAATTGATCACGTGGAAATTGACGGAAGGCACTCATCCAGTCTAATGGACATACGAGTGAACAGTGGAGTTAACATCGATTCTGATCACTAACTGGCAGCAGAAAAGGTTCGGACAAGATTTTAAGTAGAGCGAAAATTGTTCGCAACCAGACGCAGAGAAAGGTAGACACCGGCAAACTGCAATTACCAAAGGTAGCCACCCATTTCCGACTTTTCCATTTCTTTAGAAACTACCGCAACAACCGTACTTGGTTTTGAAAAACCGCTTCGCAACAAACTATGGTACGAAAAAGAGTGTCGCATAGCAAATGATAAAAAAAACAACGCTGAACGTATGGCAATGCCTCAGTCGATTGCAACGCGAGCTGCGACCCAGCGGTGTAGGGAATCCGTGTCTTTAGGTGTAAGAAACGGCAGTGGGGAAAGGGTGAGAGTGAGAAAATTGAGACATACACAAGGAAGAACAAAGCTCGAAAATTCTACCAAAAATTCAAAAACATAACTAATGAACGTGGTTCGGTGCCTGCTTCTGTAAAGACAAGGACGGAAATCTCATCGCAGATGTGCACAGAATATTGGGAATATGGAGAGATCATTTCTCAGCGCTTCTGGTACCTGATATATCCATTGACGATGAGACAATCGGTCACAATTTGAACGACGACGTCGATTGCCCTCCCCCCCCCCCCCCCCCTTAATCGAGACGAGGTCAGAACAGCATGCAACAGAACGAATGGAGTCTAAGTGTACTATGTCCTATATTTAAAAAGGTGACCAGAGTCTATGTGCCAACTACGGTGGAAGAAGCCCTTTATCCATAGCGTATATATATATATAAGTATATATATCTATTTGTCGATTACAAGGCGGCCTTCGATAGCCCGATACGGGAGTAACTCTACGAAGCAATGTCTGAGCTTCGTATTCCTACAAAACTCATACGCCTTTGAAGGATGACCTTGACGAACACTAAATCCGCAGTGAAATTTGGAGAGGATTTTACCGAACCTTTCGAAACTAAGCGTGGCCTCTGACAAGGCGACACCCTATCGTGCGAGCTCTTTAAAGTCTTAATGGAAATCATTATGAGAAAACCTGCAGGCAAGAGTTATAAAACTATCAGATGATATAGATATCATTGGGCGTACAATGAGAGAAGTTACTGCGGTGTTCTTGAGACATCTTATTGACAGTCAATAAGGACAAGGCAAAATTAATGGTTTCAACTAGCAGGGTCTACAAGCGTGAACGTTGATAACTGCTACATATTCGAGGTGGTGGACGAATTTATATTCCTCTGATCTGCCGTAAACAGAAACAACAGCGTCAACCTTGAGATCAAGCGGAGAATTGTGCTTAGCACTTTTGAGATAAAGCCCTCTCTCGAGTAACTAAAGCTATATAGTATAATACCAGACTCTCATACAACCTGTCGTGCTTTATGGCGCAGAATCCTGGGTATTATCGCAAGCAGACGAGACCTCTCTAAGCGTCTTCGAGGGAAGAATTCTCTGAAAAATTTATTGCCTAGAGTGCACCACGATAAGTATTGGTGACGAATGAACCCTGAGCTGTATGAGCTAATTCCCGACATTGACATAGTTCAGCGGATCAAAGTATCGCGATTACGCTGGCTAGGTCATATCAGTAAAATGGATGAGGACAAACCAGCACGAGGGATTTTCGAAACCCAACTCGAAGGAAGGCAAAAAATAGGAAGCCCAAGACTCCGCTGGAGGGATCAGGTTGACGAATCCCTGCATACACTTTGGTATTACCAACTGGAGAGATATTGGATAGATCGAACTTGTTGTCGGAATATATCTATTATCTTCGTTTTGTAAACCCTGACAATGACACATCAATTAGTGTTTATGCAATATATTTTCCATCTAGACAAAGTGTGTCAAGCGAAACTTATGAGTGTGTCTTCAGAAATTTGGGACATCGTTTTAGTGCCGCTGGTGACTTTAATGCAAAACATCTCGACATTCTCGGCTGATAAACCCAAAAGGAAGAAATTTGTATCGGTGTATAACCAACAACCAATACAAAATATTATCTGGCGGAAAACCAACGTTGTGGCCTACGGACCCAAGGAAAATACCTGAGTTGCTTGCTTTCGTCCTAATCAACTACGATAACTTGCCATCCGATCACACTCCTATCCGTATTTATTACTCGTACAGTACACATGTCGAACTATCCCCTACAAAAGTAAAACGTATCACGTCGAAAACAAACTTGAAGTTTTGTGGTGAATGGGTAGACAAAATATACCTCTATCAGCACAGGAGACGAGTTGGACGATACAATGGAATTACTCACTTCTATAATACATGAATCAGCAGTTTTATCCACACCTGAAATTGAAACACCCTTGCACCCTTGCCACATATATTCATTACCATATACTCATCGAAACGCCGGGACACGTATAACTTGTTTTTTTTCCCCGGTAGTCATTGACCCGTACCATTTATCGCACAGTGTTATTATAGATAAAAATATAGTTTTGCTAATTTATGCACTATTGTAGCCAAAAAACAATAATTTTTAACATGAATTCCTCTTTTTCATGGAATGCTCCTGATACAAAAATTTGTAGCGATGATATTTCAGGTATATATTTTAAGTTCACCAATTCCTATCATAGAAGATTTCAAATCCACAACAAAGAAGCTGCTCATTTATTGATGTGTTAACATCTGTAGGCACGGGTAGGGCAATCTATCAAAGTGAACACATGCAAACAACACACAGCGTTAGCATCACATACGTGATTGTTGTACAACAATAGTCTCTGCCTGAAAATAAGTATGATGGTATTGATGTAGAGGCAGCGAACAAACAAGCAGGTCGTCGTCGCCAAAGAGTATTGAACAGTATAAAGAACTCATGCAACGAATTGTATGACTCAACAGCACTGGCGACATCTGGCGAATGATTCAAAACGTATCATTCTCTTTTTGTCATAACTCTGTCCTTTCATAATTTTGATGTGAAACATTGATGCCTTTTGAAAAATTTATGCTTTTTGTATTGTTTTATGTAATAACATTGTTGAAATGGTGCATTTATATTGTAACATTATATAAAGAGAATAAGACTCATTTATGCTCTTTGCTCAGACTCTCTACATGAGAGCGGAAAAGGAGTGCAATAAGTTCTCTATACTATTCAATACTTTTTGTCGTCGCTCTGTTTATGACAAAACAAAAACAATTATTTCAGTGAGCTAAATATTGCTTTATATATTTTAAAAATATTACATCTAATATTAAAACGGAAGTGCAATAGCAAAATAGTCTTCAGCACAAAAACTATTCTTTTTTTTCATTTTTCAATGTTACATACTAATGTGTTCATAGAAATCGAAAAGGTACTGTGTAACAAAAAGGTGTTAACACATCGCCCGTGAGTTCGAACACTCACTGATATTTGTTCGACTTCCCCGTTGAAACCTCATTAATTTACTTGAAGAAAACCGACAAGTATATGCAATGCACGCGAAAATATAGCGTTTTTTTTTATTTCCACAAATTGTTCTTTAGTGTTGATTAGTGCTGCAGCATGACCTTTCGCCACATATCAACATTTTTGGTCCATCTAAAGCAGTGGTCCACAACTCCCGGTCCTCGGACCGGTACCGGTCCGTGGATCAAATGGTAATAATAGCCCCAGTGCTAGATAAAAGATGAAATATGACAAAATTCATTATATTATGTGGACTATTTTTAATGGAAACAGCAAAATGACAAAATTCATTATTAACCCTTAGAAGGCAGTTAGTTCTTGCTTATTATCTACCTCTTGGGCTAAGATTTGTGTGTTTGGAGTGTTCGGACACATATAGTGAAATTTTATGGCGATCATTTTTGTAGATCATTTTGACCACGCCCCCTTTATTTTCGAGCAGTTTTTTGCGAGTTTTTAAAAAAAACGTAAAAATTATGGTTATACGTGACAGTTAGAGGGTTAATTTGTTCCACAAAAATATTTATCTGAATCTTTTCTATAAAACTTCAGAACATATTTTGTACCTCAGAAGTAAGGAACACAAAATTTTGCATATCGATATGTTGCAAGAAAGTTCGGAGGGGCGGAAACTTTGACCCGCCCCAAAAAAAAATTCTGATCAGATCTGGCAAAACGCCGATACGCGTGTATTTTAGACCTTTCTACCAGAATCCGTTGACAGAACCCCATCATTTTGAAAAAATCTAATTTTGTCTCACAGTGTAACAAAATACCTTTGAAGTAAAAAAGAACACCGCACGACCATATTATTAAAATTATCAAACGTTGACCGGTTCGCCGCGACAATAAGGTTGGGGACCACTGATCTAAATGATTTACTAATACATACATTGAAATAGGTGTGCCGAAAATTTCCCTTTTCATTTGAAGTGTAAAGGGTGCTTAATATATTGGATTTCAAATTTTTTAAAATGGTGGGCTAACACCTTTGGTTTATAGCAACGAAACACAGAAAGAACAATGTCAATTAGCGTGTTTTGGTGACACCGCTTGCTAATATATTCGCTTGTTTTGTATAAAGCACTTAGCGAAGACTTAGCGAGAACTTAGCGACGAGAATCATTTTCGCTAAGTTTAAAAAAAAAATATTTGACATCTCTTACCGTTTTCAACCGTTATTCATATTTTTGAATAAAATGACTTATCGCTAAATTGCCTTTTTCTTTGCAACTTAGCAAGCGACAATCGCTTGCTTGTAACCAAAACACTACTAATACCTCATACCACAAGCAAGCTATAAAAAAAGTCAATGTACTCTCTTTTAATACAATATGGGTAGTAATCTAAAAGTCCCGAAAGTGAACGTAAACGCAAAAGCCAACGCGAACGCCAAAGTAAAAAAATTGTAGTTTATATATCACTTCGCGCTTGCGTTTGTTTACGAAAGCTGTCACTGACATATGCGGTTTATAGAGTTGCCCAACTTTAAGATTGCTATTATTTATAATACTGCAAATACCAACAATATTCACAAAAACTGTGTAAAAACCTATATTATTTTGGGGTCAATGTCCAATAAATTTCCCCATCTATATTAAATTAGTTGTATTTTCAAAAACACGTGCCATTTGGCGGTATGTATTGATTGTAATGTATTGGTTATTTTGTTTATTATTGTCAACATCAACTGATGTCTATAATTTTTAAATATAATTATAATAGTTTTGCAACGCATTACATTTCAGCAACGCATTACATTTCTACATTTCAGCCAAAATTGGCACTTATAAGCACTGAAATGCAAAATACTTCCATGTGCATATCCTCGCTCGACATTTTTCTTTAAGTTTGTCGTCGGTGGTCCAATGGTCAGTATGCGCGCCTCTTGTACATGAGATCCTTGGTTCGAACCCTGCTCTGACCACCTTAAAATTTCTTTCGGCGGCGGTCACCTCGCATAGTGACGGCGACACTATCGAGGATATAGCCATGAAAAAGCTTCTCAAAAATACTGTTCGGAATCGGTGTAAAACTGTAGGTCCCAATCAGTGAGTGAAAACTGGAAAGCGCACAGCTCAGTGATTGTGAGAAGTTCTCCCCGATCCCTTCATGGGATGTAATGGGAAACCATTTATTTATTTACTAATTTCTTCAACTAACGCGAAGAACTGTTGCGTGTTCAATTTGACAGCTGAAGTGATCAAAAACGTTGCGCTGCGTTTTATAAACTACACATTAAATAACGTAACTCAACGCAGGTAGTCACCGAACAGCTGTAACGTTTTATAAATTACCAAATCGACAAAAGTAACGCGAAGTGACTGATTCACGATTTATGGAATACCACCCTATATTTTACCACGCAGAGATACCTTTTCGTGGAGCAAGTCACATATAAAAAATAACCAAAATATAATAAAGGGTTTTCGAACAAAATCCTCTTCTGCGACCGTTAGTCGTCAAAAGTGTCTCATTTGCGGTTTAGAAATTGAGCGAGTGTTTGTTGAGAAACAAATCGTCAATATCGTGTCAGTGTTTGGTGTTGATTTTAGGCAGGGGCCATTATCGAACCATGTTTCTGCCAAAATTGTTATTCTTAAATTGAATTCGGATGTGAACGAAATGTGGTTTCATCGGAACAGTGCACACTTGGACAGATTGAAAAAATGACCGGACAAAATTCCAAAAATCGGAGCAGTAATCCAGATAAAATAAGTTACTTAAACAGTGGCCAATTAACCACTGAGGTCGAAAATTAACTGTTTTAAAGGTTCCATGCACGTTGTTGATCAGGCAAGGGGCCCAAAGTTGAGTATTGTTCCAATACATGCATGCAGGCTAATTTTGGGTTATTTTTAGTAGATGTGTGTTATATGAAGGTTATGTTTCTGGTTGTTTTAAACTCTTTTTATTGATTTTGTGTTATAAGAGCTACGAAAATGTATATTAAGTTAATTTAATTTACTTAAGGTTTCTAGTTCAATTGCAATGAAAGTAGTTGACTAAAAATATTAAATTTTTTAATCTTTTGTGGACCGCCAAAAATTAGCACCAACTAGGAACAGCGCGCGATTTTCACTTCTGAATACTTTGGACCCTAACCGAAGTCACTGATTTTATTTCGTTACCCTTTACTACCATTTGCTGAAGACAATTTTTTGTTTAAACTTTGCTCTAGTTTTTGATTTCAAATTTAAATATAAATTACTTGTGTAAGAATTGATTTTTTTCAGTGTAAATTCAAATACATTACTGTGTCGGAATTTAGGTCTGGCAATACCATAAAATGTCAAACTAAAATTTCGAAAGTTCCGAGGACGACGATGATGAAAATGTCGAACGTAATGATATAGATTTTTTTAAACCAAGTTTTTTTTTGTGGTCCCAAATAAATCTTGTATGGTTACGAAACAAACTTCTCAAACTTTTTATTTATTTTATAATTCCTAATAAATTTGGTAGAAAAGTTTAAAACGTTAACCCTTGTTAAGAAACTAAATTTTATGTGAAAAGGTAGAATTACAGATGCTCTTCCCTCCGTTATGTTAGTTATCGAAATCCTGATCGAAAAATGTTTGCCAAAAATTAAATCGGGCCATCCAAAAACCTATGAAATGATAACCATAACGTTTTTTTTTAAATTTAACCCCCCCCACTATAACTCCAGCCCCCTCCAACCAATGGAAAAAGCAATGCCAGAAATGAGCTCAGCACCCTCGAAAACCTACCGACTAA
Organism: Phaonia tiefii; assembly: GCA_963931995.1. Lineage (NCBI taxonomy): Eukaryota > Metazoa > Arthropoda > Insecta > Diptera > Muscidae > Phaonia > Phaonia tiefii. Next base: position 188,139,876 of record OZ008368.1, on the reverse strand, counting down.
TGAGTTTGACACGACTAAAACCAAAAACAACGACGTTATTAATTTTGTCCGGTCATTTTTTCAATCTGTCCCAGTGTGCGGTGGCCACAATTCATACATCCCATAAAACCATTAAATTACATTCAATCATTTGTGAAGTTTGGGACAACCTATATATATGTACATTAGGGTGGGTAAAACAAAATGCTGCTGTCACCACCTAAAAATGAAGTTCAGAGTGTTTAATGACTATTTGCAAAATATTCCGATTGTGGGTTCAGCAAATTGTGAGCTATTTTGCTTTAAAAACACCTCTAATTATCAGGTTTTTTGGGTGTAACTTTTAAGATGTTGCAGATATTTGGAAAATTTATTATGGGTACGTAGACCTTTATGAGTTTAAAACAGTTTAATATTGAATGTGAATGAATTAAATGTTTCAATAAAATCGGAAAAATAAGAGAAATACAATGGTTTGGTAGTTTAATTGATTATGTTTCTTTAAAAACCAAAATATTTACCAAAAATTTAAAAAAAAAAAAATTATTCAAGCATTTAATACATTCACATTCAATATTAAACTGTTTTATAGACCTGCAAGCTTCAAAGTTGTTTTACAAAAATGCAAATATTACGACCATTTCATAATTTACGACCATTACATAATTTACATATCATTTCAAAGGTATTAAATAGCGCTTTTTACTGCGGGTAAAAATTTGCAACATTTTTTGCGGCCAATGTAGTTTTAAATGATAACTTTCGAAAAATTTTGAAATACTACCGACAAAAATAAAAATAAGCTGTATAATTTAACATTGTGTTCCAAAGAATCATACCGAGCTACGAAGCTGAGTTTATAACCGTCTCAATGACATGTTCAGTGTTAATATTCGAATAAAAGTGACGGAGTTATTTTGATTTTTTCTTAGAACTCCACGTAACGGCATTTAAACTTCTACAACTCAATCAACTTCAAAAAATACAAATAAAAACAATATATGCCATGCAAGAACTCCTAAAGGTCTACGTATCCATAATAAATTTTCCAAATATCTGCAACCTCTTAAAAGTTACCCCCAAAAAACCTGATAATTAGAGGTGTTTTTAAAGCAAAATAGCTCACAATTTGCTGAACCCACAATCGGAATATTTTGCAAATAGTCATTAAACACTCTGAACTTCATTTTTAGGTGGTGACCTAAAAGTGATTTTTTTGTATGGGATTTTGAACATCCTAATGTACATATATCCAAGAGTTGAAAACTTTACATATGATATCAACCCACGTTTCTCCACTTTTTATAGGAATGAGCGTATGCGAAAGTGGTAGATTTAGTTTTGCATGGCAAACTAAATTCTTTTATTGTTCGCTATTTTAGTTTTACTTCCTTGTCGGATAGAGATTCTCTTATCAGGTTATGTATTTATGCATATGATATGTAAATAACTACATATTTCTGTTTATCAAAATTCCTTTGCAGGGTTGTTCTTTTCTATTATCATTCGTGGTGTAAAGATTGGTCGTTATCTTTTTATCTGACTCATAAATCAAATTTACTTTATGAACGGTTGTGATTGCATTCGTATTCGGTATTAATTTGTGTTGTTTTGTTTGTCAAACAGGTGATGCTTTTGTTTGTCAATCACATATGTTTGTCAATCACATCTGTAAATCTGTTTTATATGTCCGATAATATAATGGCAGCAGAGATTTTCTTGTTCAAGATCGAAATACATATGCATATAACCGTGTCGAGTAAAGGGTGTATCAGTACGATTGCACTTTTTAAATTTATTATAACTTTTTTGTGCAAGTGGCAACTCTGAAATTTGGCAGCTGTCACATATGTTTACTCCTATTATTAAATATGGACCGCTTTACGAAAGAACAACGCGTTATTATTGCGAAAATATTGTGCTGAGACCGCTCGCAAACTTCGAAGAACTTTCAATCGAGAAAGTGCATCTAATGTGTCAACCGTTGCAAGAGTGGTCAAAAAATTTTAAGAAACTGGGTCGGTTATGGACTGTAAGACTCCTGTTCGTCAACGTACCGGTCGGTCTCTTGGAAACATGGCTGCTGTAAACGAGAGTGTCGCCGAAAACGCGAAGACATCAATTCGGCATCGTTCTCAACAACTTTAAATTTCACGATGCACTTCGTAGTGAATTTTGACAATTGACCTCCATGCGTACAAAATTCAGATTACCCAGGAGCTCAAACCAGCAGACCCTGGCAATTCATCCAATGGTTAATGGAAGTCATCTTCTCCGATAAGGCGCATTTCCATCTGAATGGCTTCGTGAATACACAAAATTGTCGAATTTGGGACTCAGAAAATCCTCATGCATTTCATGACAAACTGCACTCAAAACAATGCACTCACAAAGAAAAACTGTCTGGTGCGGATTTTGAACAGGCGTGGTTGGGCGTTGATTTTTTGACGATTACAGTAACATGATTATTACATTCGTTACAGGAACATGATAACGGAGTTCTTGTAACCTCAACTGGACGGCATATATCTGGACGACATCTGGTTTCAGCAAGACGGCGCCACCTGCCACACCCTGCATGAAATAATTGATTTATTGCACGAACTATTTCCAGACATTCTGGTGTCACCTGACCACCAAGATCATGGGATTTAACGACGTGCGATGTATTTCTTTGGGGTTTGGTGAAATCTCGGGTTTATACGAATAAATCAGAAATAATTCCTGAGCTCAAATCCGAGATCCAACGAGTCATCGGTGAGATACAGCCACACGTCTATGAAATAGTCGTGAAAAATTTCATGAAAAGAGTAATGGCCTGTCATCAGAGCCATGGGGGCTATTTGACGGATATTTTATTCCATACTTAATCGGAACATGTCTTCTTTACAATCAATTAAAAAAATCAAAACTGTCTCAAAAAGTACGTGTTTTTATTTTAAAATGAAAAGTTGCATTCTTACTGAGACACTCTTTGTAAGGACAATTTGAAAAGTTCACTATTAGTAATGACCAGAGATTCAGATGCCCTTTAAAAAATACGTGAAAATTACAAGTTACAAGTCGCAAATATAACCCGATTTGATAATTTGTTCACTCTTTTATCAAGAACGAAGCAAATTAAATATGATAACAATACGTCCATTTTTTGATTTCTCCCCCATAAAAATCCACTATACAAATTTTGTATAGTGAAAAAGTACGAAAGACGACTCCAACAGACGTGAAAAAAGTTATGAGAAAACCCGTGAAATGTTTCCAAAACAACAGACACTAGGTTCCAATGTGTACAAGTCTCTATTAAATTATTAACCGGGTTGTGTAGGATATTGAAACCGGTTTATTCAATAACCATAGATTTATCTATAAAGCAAATGTACCGTGTTCACAAGGTAGCAATATTATATGCGAAATTTCATTCGTGCAATACTGACTTGAAACCCGAGATCATGAGTATTGCAAAAACGTTACACGAAAACTTTCAACAAGCGATTTTTCAATATTGAGAAAGGAAAATAAAATATATTTTGGCATTGGCTACCATTTTAGATCCATGCGTCGCAGTTTATGGAGTACGAGATGAGGAAGAATATAATGTTTAAATTTATTTAAAAATTACGTCAATCCAGTTTCAAACACAGCTCTTTTTCTAGCACCCCCTGATATAGTGGTGCCAGCAAAAAATATTGTACCCACGTCTAGCAAACCTAGCGAAAGCATATCCTTCGATCTGCGGAGCATCTGTTTCCAGAGAAGAGAGTTACCAACATCTGGTGAACTTGTTGCAAGGAATCGAAATCGCCTCAGCGTCGATACGATTGACAAACTTATTTGTTTAAAAACCCGTAACAAATGATAAAATGATTTTAATTGTATTAATGTGTTAACATCTATAGACACAGGTAGGGCAATCTATCAAAGCGAACACATGCAAACTATATACAGCGTTAGCATCACATACGTGGTTGTTCTACAACAATAGTCTCTGCCTGAAAATAAGTGTGATGGTATTAATGTAGCCGCAGCGAACAAACAAGCAGGTCGTCGTCGCCAAAGAGTATTGAATAGTATAGAGAACTCTTGGAACGAATTGTATGACTGAAGAGCACTGGCGACATCTGGCGAATGATTCAAAACATATTACTCTCTCTGTCATAACTTGGCCCATTCACAATTTTGATGTGAAACATTGATGCCTTTTGAAACATTTATGATTTTTGTATTGTTTTATGTAATAACATTGTCGAAATGGTGCATTTATATTGAAATGTTATATAAAGAGAATAAGACTCGTTTTTGCTCTTTTTCCAGCGTTGCCAATTTACCGCGATACGCCCTAGATTTAGCGCTTTTTAACAAAAAAAGGTGGAATTCGCGCGCTTTTTACATAAAGCGCTAGATTAGCGCGTTTTAGTGTAGGAGTTTTTTAAAATTATAGAATGCCAAGAATCTTACGCCCAAATTTACAACTAATAAAAAGAAAATGTAATACTGAACAGTAGTAATCTTGTTATTACTTTTGGCCAACAGCCGTTCTTTAAAACAATTTCTGTAAAAGTTTTAACGAATTTCTTTTATTCTTTGCTAATATATAAGTATTATATTAACTTCCTTAGTGGATATTTTGTGGCAGTATAATGTAGCTCAATTGTAGGCAGAGCGTTGTGTGCAACAGTACAGAAAAGTGTGGGAGTCTGATCCACTATTTAAAAAATGGATGAAACCATTTCTAAAAGACGAAACAAGAACCTTGTGTATTTATTGCAAGTGTCTAGATATCGAATGCTTAAACCTTAACGAAATACAACGAGAGCAACCTGAAACTGCATTTAAAAACACTGCGTCTACAACCTCCAACAGCCAGGCAGTGCTTGCTCTTTATATACATGGGTGTATACAGTCTATTTTTAACTGTGAATAATCTAGGTGCACTTCGCTGTAGTGCGTTTAAAAACAGTAAAGTCGCCAGTTTTAGGCTCCATCGGACAAAATACATAAATATATTATCGTTGTAAAATATAAAAATAAATGGTTTGCCATTACATCCCATGAAGGGATAGGGGAGAGCATCTCACAACCAGTGAGCTGTGCACTTTCTAGCTTTATACTCACTGATTGGGACCTACCGTTTTACACCGATTCCGAACGGTATTTTGAGAAGCTTTTTCATGGCTAAATATTCGATAGTGTCGCCGTCACTATGCGAGGTGACCGCCGCCGAAAGAAATTTTAGGTGGTCAGAGCAGGGGATCGATCGAACCCATACCCATCCACCACCGACGTCCCATATTACTAACGTTGTATCGGCCCGTTTTTGGAGCATTTTAGATTCGTTTTACTTGAATATAAAATTGATCATAAAAAAGTTATTTTAAAAATATATTTAATAAACGAATTCTGAGTTTTATTTTAAATAGAAGCTACTGTTTGTACTTGAATTTAAATAATCGCCACACAGGAAGTACTATGTAGTAGTATTGGTTTTCAATTTAATTCAGTTTATTATTTCATGATATTACAAATTTGTTTATACATATAGTACACGCAGTTTAAAGAGTTTAAGGATGTTTCCCTTTTTCTGCTTAGATATCATAAGTCATTTCTTAAAATAGTATTTTAATTTAATATCGAAAATGGAGGCAAACAATTTTCAAAAAAACCTATATGAAATATTTAGCTATATATGATAAAATTGTATGTACTACTTAAAACTACTTAACAAGCTAAGATGAGGCCAGCTCAACAATATGATTCAGAATACGAACATCTGGCATTAACATTTTCAAACAGTCTGTCCAACCTCGCTGCCACAAGATCAACATTTGCGATATGATGGAGTCGTATAGTAGTAGAACTTTAAAAGTTTATTCTGGAGAGTATGACATTTTGCATTTTTTTCCCCGAGAGGAGCTGCATAGAATATTACTGCATGGAAAATTAATTTAAATATTAACATTTTATTATCTATATTTAATGCCGTTGTTCTGTTAATGAATGGATATAGGGTTCTAATTAAGACGTTACATTTAATTATAACGTACGGAATATGATCCTTATAAGTTAGTTTAGGATCTAGGGTTAGACCTAAATATTTAACGTTTTGTTCTCACTTGATTTCAGAATTATTAACATTAATATTGCATTGAGGAAGGAAACATTCTTTTCCTTTTCTAGTGAAGTAGATTGCCTTACTTTTATCATAAAAAAAATCCAATGAGTGTTCGAACTCACGGGCGATGTGTTAACAGCTTTTTGCTACACGGTACCTGTTCGATTTCTATGAACACATTTGTAAATGTTACATTGGAAAATAAAAAACAGCGTTCAATCATACGATGACGTTACATTTAAATAATATTAATACTTACAATTATTTAAACACAAGTGCAAGCACGTGTGCCATTATTTTCTTGCTTAATACTTTTTGTTTTATTCCCACAAAAAACAAAGAGAATAGAAAGCAACAGACCTACATTGTTATGTTCTTACATACGATACAGAAGTTCACAAAATTTTCGTTGCTCTCTTGCTATCTCATTTTTATCATTATTCTCTTTGCTCTAAGAGTGCTCCGCACCCACATTTTATTTGACTTATGTACCTTTCACAATAATAAAAAACCAACCCGTAAAAAACAGTTTTTGACTATAAACACTTCATATATGTCCACGCCCCTTTGTCCAACCCCGCCCAAATTTGCAGCAGATCGTAGAATATGTAAACCTAACCAACATACCCAATTTTGTTCAAATACCGTTAACAGGAGCAGAAATGATGGATTTTTAATTTGTTTTTTTTTTTTTTTTTTTTTTTGTTTTTTTATTTATTTATTTGATCATTAAATTTTTATACAAAGTTTAAATATTAAACCCACGAAACCATTCGGCTTGTCTGCAGGATATTATATCTTAGTTTTGCTTCAAAATATTTAATTATCTTTACTGTTTTATATTTCATGTTTGTGTATTCTCCATTGTATTTTAAATTCTTAAAATTTACTATTTTAAATTCATGTGTTTTAATACTTTAAATTCATTGCATGCTTAAAAAGTGATTCTTAATCATTTTGTTTCTTCTATATTTTTCCTTTATGTTCATTATAAGTGTTGGTATAGAGTTGAAAATCTTTGGTAGTGTTACGTCCAGTGTTTTACGCCCGTATTCATTGTGAAAGCTTCCTTCTTTGAATCTCCCTGCTGCATTACGCCTTGTGTTGTGGGCATGGTCGATTGGCTGGAGAAATCTCGAGTCGTTGAAGAATTCATTCGCTAGAGTTGTGTGGTAGATGCTTTTAACGTTTAGGACGTTCAGCTCTTTTGCTATGTTGTTAGTGTTGCAAGTATTGTGTGCGATTATGTTGTTGATATGGGTATTGTTATGGTTTATGTTGTTGTTACTGGCCAGGTAGTTGTTTTCATTGTTGATATCATTCCGGTTGTTATTGTCGTTGTTTCTGTCGGTTTCGTTATTATTGGCGTTGTTTAGAGCGGAGTTGTTGTCGTCGTTGAGGGTATTGCGTATGTTGCTATCTGTGGTGTTGATGAGCGTATTATTTAATGCGACCGTGCTGTGTGTGATGTTGTCTTCCACTGTGTAGTTGTACGTCATCATGTTTTCGTTGTTGTAATCAGTTATATTATGGATGATGTTTATGTTGCTGGAGGCTATAGTGTTGTTAGCGTTAGGTGTTAGCGTTGGTTGTCTGGTGTAGCTGCTCACAAAAAAGTTATTGTTGTTGTATGCGCCTGTGTTTCTGTTGTTGTTTGCGATACCATTGTCGTCGTATCTGTTATTGCCATAGTGGTTTAGTGGTGTGTTTCTGTTATCGTTTGGATATTGGTGGTTGGTTGCATCGAATTGTTTAGTTTTCCATAGGATTTTGAGAAGTTGGTTCTGAGTGTTTTGCAGCGTTCTGCAATATGTTGCGCTACCCCAAGCAGCTATTCCGTGGCGGATATATGACTCGGCTAAAGAAAAATAAGCCTGTCTAAGAACGCTTTCAGTCGCATAGTTACTTAAGTGGAATAGAGCATATGCCGATTTCCTAAGCTTCCTCTGTAGGTTCTCAACATGAGTATTCCATTTAAAGTTACTGTCTACATGAACGCCAAGATATTTATATGTCTGTACCAGTTCGATGACTGTAGTACAGGTATCAATTGGATTGTTTTGTCTATGTAGACATGCATTATCGTGGAACTTTATTTCAGGAGATATGTTGTTAAGATGTGGCGGTTTTATATGCATAATTTTTGTCTTCGTTGCGTTTATAACAAGGCCATTATCATGACACCATTTCGTTGCTATGTCAAATTGATGTTGCATAGTTTTTGTTGCATTACCGATGTTTTTGTCAGCTACAATTATGGCTGTATCATCTGCGTAGGCAAATGTTACGCTCTCTCGCAGAGAGCTTAGCATATCATTAGCGTATATAATATATAGAATGGGTCCGAGTTTGGAACCTTGCGGAACTCCATATTTTGAGGGTGTTTCATTGCTATGTTTGTTATTTATTTTTACACGGTATGATCTGTTTTCAAGATAATTTTTAAACCAATTCAACGTGCTACCTCTTATTCCTATTTTTTCTAGCATTTTTTCCTTCTTGCATTCGTCACACACAACACTCATATTGCAGATTATTCTCTTTTTTCTCAAATTTCTGACTTTTTTGGTGTTTTGTGCGAGAATTAGTAATTTTGTATTATGTTTAATTAAATTTTGGAGAAAGGAAAACTCTTTTAACTTGTTATTTGTGGCACGATTTTGGCTGTTTTTTTCACTATAATATTAAATATTTGTTGCGCTATATTTCAGTTATTTTCTGATTAGCTAGTATAACATTAACTGGAGATATTTCACTTTTTCTAGAGCGTAGATAAAAACACGACCGCTTGCAATGGATGCTGTTGTTGAATCTGGACGTACCACGCCCCTTTCTCCAATCACGCCCATATTTGGACAGTTGGTTTTTGTCGGCGCCATTAGTTTTCCTGCGAAGTTTCAGCTTGATTGGATCACTGGAAAAGGGTTAAAAATCAATCCAAAATTTTTTCGCTTCGCATACATGCATACAGACAGGTGAAGTTAATATCGAGAGCTTATATTCAAAACCCTCTATCTTACGTTTTTGTAAAAATGCATTTTTGATGTTAAAATATTCGGTAAAATAAGCCACACCTGTGGTACTAATTTGGAAATAATAAATAAAAAAATTGAGATTTTATGGTCAATTTTGTAATTTCTCGATCTTACATACTTATTTTTTCTGAATGGAATACCCTCTATCTCTTCATATAATTTGGGACTATTTTTGTTGTTGTGTTTTTTTTTTGCTTCTAAAATATGGTTCTTTGCTAAATAGAGTATGCTAAACCCGAATTTGGTTAAATTTTTTTAATCGAAGCTTTAGTTTTCAAGTTATGACTATTTTTATATCTAGCTATGTGGTAATATTTTGTTTTACTTAAATATAAAATTAATCCACATTTTTTTAATGATTTTTACGATATTTTGATAAATTGTTCATTGTTATTGCATACATATATCATTTATTGTTACTATTATTTATTATTTTTATTATAATATGTATCATTATATATTAAACAAATTTTTTGAATTCATAAATAAATTTTTTTACGATGCAAAACCCTCTATCTTTTTGTATACATGAAGAATTTTTGAATAGCAATACCCTCTATCTTCCGTAAAATGGCCCGTGGTGCAAATATTAAAAAAAGATATTATTTAGTAGTTGACGTAGTTGGGTTTAATATACATTTCTACAATGTAGAACAATTAAAAACAATTTTAATTTTCTTTAAAATTAGGGAAATAAACGGTTTTAAGATAGAGGATATTGAATATAAACTGTCGATATAAAGAATTTAAAAAGGCGTTCAATCATATGATGACGTTTCATTTAAATAATATTAATACTTAATAACACTTAACAATATTTAAAACCAAGTGTCATTATTTTCTTGCTAAACACTTTTTATTTTATACCCATAAAAAACACATGACACAGACACATGTTCATACAAACATTGTTATGTTCGTACATACGCTACCAGTGTTGCCAGAAGCTGTCAGATAAAACATGCCAAAAAAAGTGCAATTTGCAAAAAAAAGTGCTAAACAGAAACAATCAAAAATTGTAGTACTGCGGCCTTTTAAGGCCTATATTCGATATAAAAAAAAACACAATTTCGTAAACCATACAAATTCCAACACTCTTACCCATAGGGGTGGGAGTATATATCATTTGATAAGGAAAAAATTTTAACGCAAAGAAGAAGGCAGAAGTTGAGTCATGCCCCTCTGTCTGTATAGCAGGCTGGCTGGTCAACATGGTAACTGCCGAAAACTACAATGAAATTTTGTCATTGCCTATTATTTAACCAGACTTAGTTTAGGATTGAAAATGGGTGTTCTGATCAGGGTTTAAAATTATTGGCTGTTTATTTGTTTATTTGCTAAACTGATTTACTGACGGTGACTGCGAAAATTATCCGAACAAACTGACATGAAACAGCACACACAATTTTGTTTTTGTCTGCGTCTTGGTTAGGAGGGGGCAATCGACTTCGTTGTCGAAACTGTGATCGATTGTATCTCATCGTCATTGGATATCTCATGTAGTAGTAGAGCGGAGAAATTATATCTCCATATCCACAATATGCTGTGCACCTTTGCAATGAGATTTATGTCCTTGTCTTTACAGAAAGGGGATTTTGACTTTTCGGATTTCGTTATTCGTTCAGTATGTCTCAATTTGCTCACTCTCGCGCTTTCTCCACTACCGTTTCTTACGTCTAAAGAGACGGTTTACCTCCTTTCTTCTTTCGCTATACCACTCAGTCGCAGCTCTCGTTTTTTAGAGTCGGAAATGGGTTTTCACTGCGCTTCAGGACGTTATCGTGAGGGGTGCGCTCTATGTCAAAAGTTGCGAGAGTTTCATTGGGTTTCGCAAGTTTCTCTGCGTTCAGTTTCGCACGATTTTAGTGGTACTTAATCTTGTGCGAGCCTTTGCTGCTACCACGTAGTGATCAGAATCGACGTCAGCTCCTCTGAGCACTCGTACGTCCATTACACTGGATGAGTGGCTACCATCAATTACCACGGGATCAATTTAGTTCTTCTTGCTTTGATCATGGGATACCCAAGTAGCCTTGTGAATGTTTTTAGTCTGGAATATTGTGCCACTAGCGACCATGTTTTTTGCCGCGGCAAAGTCAATCAGTCTCATACCATTGTCGGAACTGTCAGCATGTAGACTGAAATTGATTAATTAGTAAACTTGTACTTAACTAGAGAAAATCACTACCGCCTTTCCTTACAAAAGCTGGCCGATTAACCAAGTTAACGGCTTTAATGAAAGCTGTTTCCGTTTTTTAAACTTATTAAAGTAATTAGTCTATTCGATTTTTACCAGTAATATACTTAGGGGCAAATTAAAATTTATTTTTGTTTTTTAGTCATGTTCTCCGTCAATCAAATTTAAAGAAATTGCTAATAAAAAGTCTAGACCAAAATATTTTTGCAGTAGGGGATTTTTTAAATGCCAACTTACGTCCATATTGAACATCCACACCCGTGATAATTCTATATACAGTGCACTCGCGCTAACTTGAACTAATTAAAACCAGGCCAGTTCAAGATAGTGAATTTGTTCAAGTTTACGAATGCTATATTTTTATATTAAAAAAGGTTATTTTTTTTGGTATGCCTAACCTAACATATCGCTCACTTACTAGAAGACTGCTATAACTCAAAATTTACTGTTTTTGGACTAAGAAAAATCTTTAAAGTTGATTTACTCGACACGTTGTTTTGAGTTATATGTTTTATTATTTTCATTAACATAGTTCATTGGCAGAAAAATATGTTCAAGCTAGCGAGTATTCAAGTTTGCGAGTAGTCAAGTTAGCGCGAGTGCACTGTATGTTATAATTCCTGGTTGAAAGTAAGCATTATTTCAGAGTTCAATTCCGGAAAACAGCAATAATTTATAGAAAAAAATGCAATTTATCGACAAAAAATGCTAAAAATTAACCAAGAAAAGTCAAAAGTTATCAAAAAGTTCCCAAAAAAGTGCTAAAAAGCATTTAGCATGTTTTTCCAGAATAAAAGTGCAGAAGCCAAAAAAAAAGAAGCTAGAATTGCACTTAAAGTGCTAAACTGACAACACTGTACGCTACACAAGTTCACAAATTTTCGTTGCTCTCTTGCTATCTCATTTTTATACAATGTTGTCAGTTTGGTACTTTAAGTGCAATTCTAGCTTCTTTTTTTTGGCTGCTGCATTTTTTTTTTGTAGAAAAACATGCTAAATGCTTTTTAGCACTTTTTTGGGAAATTTTTGCTAACTTTTGACTTTTCTTCCTTCATTTTTATCATTTTTTGTCGATAAATTGCATTTCTTCTATAATGTATGGCTGTTTTTCGGAATTGGACTATGAAATAATGCTTATTTTCAACCAGAATTATAACATATTTAGAATTATCACGGGCGTGGATGTTGAATATGGACGTAATGCATTAAAGACATAGACGACAGCAAGCTGCACGACGACTGACTTCAAATGTCGTTGGCGACATTTGTCGTTGTGTAGCCACCTTTTTAAATATTTTGAAAACGGCAGCTACAGCGTAAACAGCTGATATTGTGATGCCAATATGACGTTTATTAGACACACAAACAAACGATTTATGTTCTACAAAATAATTTATTGAAAAGAGTATTTGTTTTTGTAATTTCTTTTCACGAAGTACATGCATATGTTTTATTTTCATTATAGTTTGTTTATTAATGAGTGGATTAGAATACATTCCGAAGAGACAGGAAATATTTAAAAGGCGAAGCCATATTTTGGCATACCCCCGGACGAAGACCGGCTACACAAGAAATCTTTATATAGCGAAATTATATTTTAGCATACCAAGAAGAAATAAAAATACATTCCGTTTTTCACTGAATATGTGTGGTTTTTTTTACAAAACGTGAAAAATTGAACGCGAGTTTGGTTTTGTGCACCTTGAACGCGCATAGTACAACAAAAATTTTTTCTGGGCAGAAAATTAATTAAATTAAGTAGCGCGAAAATCGTGTGAATCCGGGCGCATATAAGCTAGACATCGGAAAGCTGCAATTACCATATGTAGCCAGAGCTCTCTCAACTTTTGACACAGAGCCTACCCCTCCCGATGACGTCCTGAAGCGCAGTGGAAACCCATTTCCGACTCTACCAAAACTGCCGCAACAACCGTAATTGGTTTTTAAAAACTGATTTGTAACAAACCTTTGTACGATGAAGACTGTCGCCAAGAAAATGATGAAAAGAACTCTGTACGTATTTTAACGCGAGCTGCAACTGAGCGGTATAAGGAAAAAAGATAGGAGGTAACCAGTCTCTTTAGGCACAAGAAACGGCAGTGGATAAAGCGCGAGAGTGAGAAAATTGAGACATACAGAAGGAAGAACGAAGCCCGAAATTTCTACCAAAAAGTCAAAAGCCCTTTCTGTAAAGACAAGGACGGAAATCTCATTGCAGATGTGCACAGCATTTTGGGAATATGGAGATATCATTTCTCCGCGCTACTGCTACCTGAGATATCCAATGGATCGATGGTGCAATCGATCCCTGTTTGGACAACGATGTCGATTGCCCCCTGCTAACAAAGCGCAGACAAAAAAGTTTTTTGTGTGTGCAGTCAGCTAAGGAATGAAAATCAGCCAGCATTTTTAAACCCTGATCAGAACACCCAGTTTCAATCCCAAACTATTTATTTTATTTATTTATATAAGTTTGGTTAAATAATAGGCAATGACAAAATTTCATTGTGGTTCTTAAAGGTTTACGGCAGTTACTATGTTGACCAGCCAGCCAGCTATACAGATGGATGGGCATGGCCCAACTTCTGGCTTCTTCTATGCGTTACAATTTTTCCTTATCAAATAATATGTACTCCCATCTCCATAGGTAAGGGTGCTCGAATATGTATGATTTACGAAAATGTGTGTTTTTTAATATAGGCCGTAAAGTGCCGCAGTACTACAATTTTTGATTTTTTCAGTTTTAGCACTTATTTTTGCAAATTGCACTTTTTTTGGCATGTTTTTTTTGGCAGCTTCTGGCAACACTGTTTTTATATACGTATAAACCAGTGATGCCCAAACACTTGTTAAAACAACGAAGCCTAATCGTTTTTCACACACACACATAAAAGAATAAAAAGAAAAACCAAAATATATAGTTTAGTTGCTTGCCATCATTGGATGGAGTAAGTCGATGGCGCTTTGTTTGATCAAATAAGTAAATTGACAATATTTTACAACAACCAATGATATTTTAATAATGTATATACAAATTTAATAAAGACAAGCTTATTATAATTTTTTTAATTGTATTTATTTTTATTCATTATGTTTGGCAAAAGCATTCTTATTTAGCTTGAATGTTTTTAATGAAGCAGAGTGCCTTGTTTGAAAGGTACCAATCAATCTAATTTTTTTGAAAAATAACTAATCCATGCTCATTTCTCTTTGTGGGCACCGCTGGTATAAACACGTCATTATTCTCTTTGCTCTGCGAGTGCTATGCACCCACACAAGACAACTATTCGCTGCCGCTACATCAGAGAGTGTGTTTTTTCGCAGTTTGACAATCTGTGTTTCGCAGTCGGACAAATCTGTGTTCTATATAGGGGAGGGTCACCCTTCTCATTTAGGGGTATGAAAAATAGATGTTGGCCGATTCTGAGACCTACCCGGTATGCACACAAAATTTCATACAAATCGGTTCGGAGGAGTTTAACGGCAAACAATGTGTGATCGATGTCGGACAATCTGTGTGAGCACAGACAAATCGTGTTTGGATGAATGTATTCACTTTGTGAATTTAGGCCGTACCCGCGCCTATAGATGTTAACACATCAAAAATGGTTTCCCATTACATCTTTTTCATGGCTAAATACTCGATAGTGTCGCCGTCACTATGCGAGGTGACCGCCGCCGAAAGAAATTTTAGGTGGTCAGAGCAGGGACTGAACCCAGGATCTCATGTACAAGGGGCGCGCACACTACCCATTGCACCACCGACGGCCACACTTTTATCATAGTTTATAGTTATTTTCCAATATTCAAGCAATTTCCCAAGGGCAAGTTGTAAGTTGGACAATATTTCGGAAGATAGTGCGCCAGAACACAATATTGCTGTGTCGTCAGCAAATATAGAAATGATGCAGTTTTGTAACATAGGAATATCAGCGGTATATACATTGCGGTGGATTTTTCCGTCAAGGTTGGACTTAACGATATTTCTAATTCTAGTTAAGGGATGTATATATAGTATTGTGTTCCCTACGGAATCCAAACTGCTGGGGAGGAAAAATATCATTTTGGTCTAAAAAATTTGAATACCCTTGAATACCTTCCCTAGGACCTTACTTATGGAAGACAATAAACTGATGGGACAGTAAGAAGATGGGGAAATCATATGCTTTGTTGGATTTTCTGATAGCAATGACTTTCACCTCCTTGAATTGATTGGGGAAATATCCGACATTGATGCAACTGTTAATGAAAATGGTCAAAAATTTTATACCTTTTCTAGGAAGAGATTTGAGACAAATGTTGTTTATGCCGTCCGCACCAGGCGACTTCCTACACTTAAGATTCTTAACTATATCAGCAATGTCGCCGTAGGTAAAGGGAACTTGGTTATAATCTGAGTTGAAATTGAATTCATTAATGGTATTTGTTACTAGGTGTTCTGTAGCAGTCTATAAAATTCGAATTTCTCAGCAGTTGTACTGAAACGTGCATTATTTTTCTTTAATACAGAAATTTTTTTTGACTTTCTGCATATGATTTTAGTTAAGTTCAAAAAGGGAGAGCTCCCTTTGTCCAAAGATGACCGTAATTTCTGCCATGAAAAATTTCTAAATTCATCAATTTTCCACTTAATTACAGAATTTAAAATCTTGAATTTATAATAATCATTTGTATCTCTGTCTGTCGAAGCCAGTTTCTGCGAAAGTAATTTCGCCTCCGGATCAAAGATTTTATATTCCTTGGTAACTGCTTGCTGGAATGTCTTCTAATTTGAGTGGTAAACTATGGATAATTGCCTCCTCGTTTGGAATATGGGTGAAATGCTTCAGTGCCGAATCAATAAATTTATTGTTGGAAATTGTGTCTTCTAGAGGAAGAATAAGATGTCTTCTAAGATATCGCGAAAAAAGTTTCCACTTTGCATTTTTGAAGTGATTTCAGTTCTGTCAAATCGCCCACTAATGGTTAATCTAATGGGAAGATGATCAGAACTTAGTTCATTTATCACTTCCGGTGTGGATAGTGATTCCGTGTTATTTGTAATGAAACCGTCCAGAGTTGAACTTTGACGATTTAACCCTTTCGGTACGAATGGTACACATATGTGCCACCAATTTTAAACATCCCTAAAAGTTGTAATTACAATGCATTTTTGTTTCCAAATGTACCATTTCGTCTTTGCAATGTTTCTTCTCTTTGTTAATAAACGGTACTTTTAAAATATCATTGCAAACACGTTCTCAGTTTATGGATTTTGTTGACAGCGGCGGATGTTCTCCTCTTTAATTGGAGTTTTTTCTTCATAGTTTGCAATATATGTAACTATATACCAAATTAAAATAACAAACTTCGTTTAAATAAAGTTCGATTCGCTTTTGGTTTTAAGCTGGTAAGACTATTTTACATATTATTTTAATTTTTATACAAATTTTTAGTGGTGGTACACATATATACCACCAGTCTTGTGTACCAATATTCCACTATGTACTAAAAATCGTTTACTGACATTTCGCATGTTGCAGCAAAAAATTATGAATCCTGAAGCTATTCGGAAGTTGTTGGAGGATGAAGCTGAAAATGAGAGTTTGGAAGATTTTTCTGCTTGTGACAATTATGTGGCAAGTGATGACAATGACAGTGTAAAAAGTTGCTCTGATGAAGAACCGAAGAAGAAACTCTCGAAGAGCTAGTTGAAGATATATCAGCCAGCAAACAACCAGCTGATATTAGTTTCATTTGGAATACTCCTGATGAAGCTTTTGTTCCCAAGAGATCTGTATCCACCCCTCGTAGTTGTGAAATATCAGCACATATGTATACCGCACACATCAAGTATTATAGACATTTTTCATAAGCTTTTGCCGAAATCGGTTTACATGTATATAGCTCAGTGCACAAATGAACGTATTGAAATATTCAAAAATGCTCAACCTAAACACATGAAAGTAAAAATAACTCCTACTAATAGTGGTGAAATAGAGGTAATTATTGGATGCATGTTTATTATGTCATACAATCGTCTTCCCTGTGTAAAAGATTACTGGTCACTTCATAAATCTCTTGGTAACCAATCAATTCATGAAGCAATTGCACGAGATCGTTTCCTATTTCTTTCATCTAAGTTATACTTCGCAAGCCCAGAAAAACCACCAAATTGTACTAAAACTTACTATGTAGATGATTTGGTAGCATGTCTGAAAAAAAATTTTCTAAAGTGTAGACAAGACAGTTGTTACCAAAGTATTGATGAATCAATGACCAAATTCAAGGGCCGAAGCACACTAAAGCAATACATGCCTCTCAAGCCTATCAAAAGGGGTATAAAAATGTGGCTTCGATGCGATTCAATTACAGGATACACGTACGGTTTTAACATATACTGTGGAAAGGATCTAACAGCATCCATGGGAACACTTGGAGAGCGAGTAGTTATGAAACTTACAAGTTCAATTGTAGAAAATGATGTAACATTAAGCTTTGATCGATTTTTCTCATCTGTGCGTCTACTAGAAACTATAATTTTTCCAGCTGTTGGCACAATAATGGGAAACAGGAAAAATGTTCCTCAATTTTCAAAACGAAAAATGGAAAGAGGGGAATCTGAATTCAAAAGCACATCATCAGGCCTTTTGTGCGTAAAATGGCAAGACACAAAAGAGGTATTGGTTATTAGTAACTGCCACAAACCTGGCGTAACTAATATGTCAAAAACATTGAAAACAGGCGTTAAAATTCAGGTACCATGTCCAAATCAAATAAAATGCTATCGCGAGATAATGGGAGGAGTCGATCTAGCAGATCAAATGACTGGCCTATAGACATTACCCCAGCAGTTTGCTCTTACACAAGTAATTTGCAACTCAAATTACAACACTGCATTTAAATTTAATTTAGAGGAGAAGGTTCCCGGCGCGGTTTGGTTATAAATAGTTGACAACGCTGTATTGTACTCAGACTCTCTACATGAGAGCGGAAAAAGAGTGCAATAAGTTTTCTATACTATTCAATACTTTTGTCGTCGCTCTGTTTATGACAACAAAAAAACAATTATTTCAGTGAGCTAAATATTGCTTTATTTATTTCTAATGTTAAAGCAGATGTAAGAAAAAAGAAAGCACAAAAACTATTCTTTTTATTTTCCAGTGTAACATTCATAGAATTCGAACAGGTACCGTGTAACAAAAAGTGTTAACACATCGTTCGTGAGTTCGAACACTCATTGATCTTTTTTGAAATTCTAGTGCGAATTTTATCCAAAATTCAATGCGGTGGGAAAAATTCCGTTCTGAACAGGGCAAACTGGGCTTCTTTTGTCAGGACATCGTTGTTATATGTATAGATGTACTGTTTTTGTTTTGTAATACATTTTCCGAGGTGATCTGGACCAAATTTTGAATATTTAGAATTACTCCAATCTGACATTTACATCAGAAAAGCCTCCGTACTATAAACTTAAAAATTGGTTTTTTTGCACAATATCCCTAAAAAAAAGGGTGTGTCAGGACAAGTTTTTACAATTTGTATATAAAAGCCATTCATATGATACTAATATTGTTTACATTGTCTTGAGCTAAAGTACATATTTCTCTCAAAATCTAAAAAAAAAATACTTTTTTAAAAACGGTCCAGCTTACTGGATCTTAAAATTAGACACGAAATATTGTGGGAATCATCATGAAACAAACCAAGCATTTTTTTCCCCACCATACAATGTGAGACGGTCTAGAATTAACATTAACATTTTTAGATATTGAAAATCCAAACCTTTAAGTAGCATTTGAAATATGATGCAGCTACTAGAGGTTGTGTTGTAAGAACAACCAAATTTTTTTGTTTATATTTTTGTTTATTAAATGAACAATCAAATTCAAATGTACATATTTAGTTTATTAACTTTTTGGCTCAAATTTATTGTTGAAATACATTTTTGTTGAATTGTACACGAAAACAAAATATCTTTCATTGCCTTGATATATTTACCGTAATACTGGTATCACCTTTTATAAAAACATCACGAACACCTGCTGAAAATTTCGCTTGCACTGTTATTCCTGCATTAGCCAAACTCAAGTCTGCGGTAGAAAATGGGCGAGTGTCGAATTGATTGAACATAAACCGTTATTAATGCAATTTGGTACTGGGTAATGTTTGTTAGAACTACAAAATTGACAACTTGGCCAACATTTCTTTACCTTCCTTGCAGGAGTTGGGCGGCTTTCCGGTTAATCGGCATAATATCTTCCGTCAATCACAACCGACCTTAATGAAATTTGATACAGAGCAATGTGTCGTCAAAAGTTACTGTGACATACCCATTTTTGTACCTCCCATATAAATATTGGGCGAACAAATGACTGGTGGTCACGATAAATCTCCAAAAACACAGCAGATCCTAATTAAATTGGAAATTCAATAATATTTTGGACAACGTTAATCGTTACTGAAAATGGTGAGAAATCCCAAATTGTTGATTCAAACGGGCTGCTTGATGTAGATGGTGTTAGGGTCAAATTGTGAATTAACAGCAGTGATGCCAACTTAGCTCTTTTGGGTCTAGATTTAACACTTATTGACCTCGCAAAACGCAAAAAAAAAGTCATTGTCGATTTTTTGGAAAAACATGTAAAGTGCACGCGTAATGTGAACGAGATTTTACTTAGCCCTTTAGCCCGCTTTCTATACAACACCAATTTGCTAAAGAATGTAACATTTTTTCTTCTGCCGTTTAACACCGTTGACCGTTTGCTTCTTGTTTTGTATTGGTTATTACGCTTAATACTTATAAATTCTTGGGTGGAGAGACACTCACAAATATCGTAAGGTATGGGGAGCAGAACCCTTTTTTAAAAAGTGGCTAAACACCCAATGATGAGTCCAAGGCATTATGTATTTGTTACAAATGTATGATTGCTTCAAATCACTTCGATATAGTACGTAACAAACTATTCTAGATCACAAAAGCCTTACGACGGAATTCAGTTCGTACAACCAGAGACAGAACAGAAAATCAAAAATGTCCGGCAATGCTGGCATGCGTCAAACCTGCACTACAAAGATCGTTTTCTTCGGGTGAATATCTGAAAGGATTTTCCAAGAGGGGCGGGCAGTTAAAATTTAATGAAGCAAGTTGCGTGTGAGATATCATCAATTTTTTGTTTTATTGGAAAGTCCTATCAATAACCTTATGTGGGGAAAACGCCGTCATTCAAATCACCTCCGCAGCTTCGGTGTATATTAGGTTAAAATTGAACGATGGGGCGGGCTATATAATCTGAAGGCACTGGTATTTGTGGCTTATTTGTATAGATCTGCGACTTAAGAAATCTCCACACGAAAAACTCTAAGTGGGTCAAAACGCACGGTGTCTGTGGCCAGCTCACGTCACCTCTTCGTATGATAATTCTTAAATCGGTTGTGCAGAATGTCCATTGTGGCATTGGCTACCTAGCAGGTAGCGACTTCCTGATGGAGATATATGTATATCGGTAGCGCTATCTGGTGACGGTGATAGGAATGCCACAAACGGACCGATGATACCGCCGAACCACAATCAAGACCAAACAATAACATTCTGCACATGCATTGCCACTTGGTAATGATTGGAATCGTCCTAAATCCGGCAATGCTTGTTGCTGTACCCATTTATTCAAAAATAGGTGTCGCCGTAAAACGAGAGCAACGCACGCAGCATTACCAGAAGAGAACACCCATTTTGATAATAGACTTTTATCATTCGCACGTGCTGCTCGACACTGGAACTTGCTATGGTAATTTGCCTCTATTGTCGGAAATATAAATAACAGGAAACTTAACAAACGATAAAACAACATAACCGACGTGAAATGTTAAAATCTGCCCGTACCTATTGTACATCCCCTTATTTATTAAACGCATTTTAGCATTTTTGAGATTTTTCGTTTCGTTATTTGGCGCGTTTTAGCACTTTTTGGGTACTTCGACGGCGCGTTTCGTTCCTTCAGAGTTGGCATCACTGGTTAACAGTGACAAGCTAAAGCATAGATAAAGTAAACTAATAGATGAAGCACAAGTGTTGGGAAAATTTTAGTGTAATGGTTAATTTTCTAGATGTCGTTGAAAGCAATAAATGGGATATTTTTTGTTCCCAAAAAAAGTCAAAAAATATGACATTAAAATTCCAAAATTTCATATCAAAAGAAAAAATTATTTTCAATAAAAATATCACTGCAAAGCAGGATTACATCAAGTTACTTAAAGTAGAATATCTCATGGCAATCGAATTGCAAAGCCATGCCACCACCGACTAAGTCCTAATAATTTGGTTCTTGCTCCGGTTCAACTACCATTCCTTGTTGAGGGTCCTCAGACACTCTAACGGTTTTGGCAAACCCCTTTTTTATAGTACTGTTTTGGGAGGGTAGAAATTTATAGTATTAAAGATATGCAAGCAGCTAAGCTAGATTAAGATAGTTCTAAAAATATTGTTTAATGTATAGAAAGTAGAAGTATGAAAGATTAATGTTAGATTTAAGTTATTTCCTCCATCAGATGTTCCAAAGTATCGAATAAAATCACAATTTGAAAACGAAAACGAAACGGTTTTGGCATCTGCGACCACAGAAGTTGATACAGTTTTTGCGCGGGGATGTTTTTAGAATAAAAAGACGTCTCGTCATGTTCATCTTTGGGCGGTGTTACGGGTTTTCTCTTACAGATATACCAACACCGGCTTCATGGCTTTGAAATTGATTTTTATATAAGAAACAAATGCAAATAAATATAAAATCATTTAAAATTTGTTACATTTCCCTTGTTTAAATTACTTTAAAAAAAAATTCCCACAATTTTGAATAAACGTCAATGAGAATTATGGGAAACTTCAGTGAAAGTGACACCAGTACACGACAGCACCTAGTGAACAAAGTTGACAATGTGCGCGGTATATCCATAGATAGAGGAATTAACTAGATATCGCACATGCCGTGGGTAATTTATTGTTCAATGGGATATTTTCTAGATGGAGCTGAATGCAATAATTACAACGTTTGATCCCAAACAAAATATACCTTGCAAGATGTATTGAGAACAGGTGCTAACAATAGGTGTGGTAGGCAACATCAACAGGGATATTGTTTCTGTTTTCTGGTCCGTTGCTCTCAAATTCAACACAAACGAACACCAACAATAACAGTAAACAAAAAGATACATAATCAAAATCACAAGACACATAAAAAAAAATTTGAACTTGAAAATGGGGAAAACGACATAAAAAAATTAAGTTAGTTGTTCGAATAGCACAACCTGGAAAATTACACTTTTTTTCTATGTATCAAATTTCCCACAGTGTTGAATAAACGTCAATGAAACTTATGAGAAACGTCAGTGAGAGTTACAAAACGACAACACAGCACCTAGTGGTAGTACTTGGCAATGCCTGTGCGATATCTACTTATTTCCTTTATCTATGAGCTAAAGTAGGTGTACAGAGGTACCGTCACTAGTGAAAATGATAATCAGCAATTTTATTATAAAGCATATAATCTATTAAAATTGACCAGTCACTTTTGGTTTTATTTCCTATAATAACGTGTAACAGTCTGAGGTCACTTTGGTTTCCGATATTAAGGCTGTTTTTTAAATTCCATTAAGCTATCGCCACTTAACGAATAAATAAAATAAGGGTCCGCCATCTAACTTTTTTTTTTCAACTAGTGCTTATTTCGAGAATGGTAACACTTAGCTCATGTCTGATTTGACAGATAATTAGTTGTATCCTTCCGCTGAACGAATATGGTTGTGTATACGCTTGAACAACGCTGGGAAATATTGCGACACTACTTTGAAAATCATGGTAATGTTGCAGAATGTGTGCGAAAATTGTCACACAGCCGAAGCTACACTCGATGTTTTGCGCACCGTTTTTGAAGATCGCATTATCAGCCGCAGAGCTGATGTCGTTTGTGGGGTGCCCTCAAAGATAAGTGTTACGCCGACAAGCCAGAGACAATTGACGCTTTAAAGGACAATATTCGTGAAGCCATTGGTGAAATACAGCTGCACTCAATCGATAAAGTGCTTAAAAATTGGACCGATCGTGTAGGCTACTGCATGGCCAGCCGAGGCAGCCATTGGAGTGAAATTAGTTTCCATTATTAACCGGAAGGATTGTACTTGCAAATAAAAAAAGAAATTTGAGAAAATATTCAGTAGTTTTATTTTTATAGCATTTTCAAAAAAAACAAAAGTTATTTGGCGGACCCGTTATATATAATAAAACGATCCACACTTGATACTACGAAATGTGGCAATATTTGCTGTACCAACAAATACATGGTAGCAGCAGATGTTGTTGTAGTTATAAGCAGCAACAACAGATATTTTATTTTCGCTCATTCTTTTCAGTTGTCAATCTCTACACAAATATATACCAACAATAGAAGAATACAATCAAGTATAAAAACATAATACATAGCCAGTGAAACGAAAAATAACATGAAAAAAAATCCAGCACTTGTTTCAACGACTATACCTGCCAGATAATTCTACCATGATCAATATGTATAGCATTTACCGCGTTGTTAACAATTTAATTCCAATTT
Source organism: Phaonia tiefii (assembly GCA_963931995.1). Taxonomy (NCBI): domain Eukaryota; kingdom Metazoa; phylum Arthropoda; class Insecta; order Diptera; family Muscidae; genus Phaonia; species Phaonia tiefii. Next base: position 188,115,978 of record OZ008368.1, on the reverse strand, counting down.
TGTTTTCAATCGGATATAAAAGTTATATAAAGTTATAAAAATACACGTAGTTTTCCATTAAATAAAATAACTTTAATGAACTTAAAATGTGTAAACCATTTTGCAAATTTCATGGTAAAATTATCCATCGGGTAAACGCGTCAGCCCAGCTGATTTGTGGTTTTTTTCATATTTTCCGTCGGTAAGCTGTCAAATTCGATTTTGTTTCTCTTTGTTTGTTAATAAAATTTGAAGAATTTCAACCAAAATGAAATTTAATAGCATAGACTTTGTATCAAGTAAGACAATCTTATAAAAATTTTCACATTTTGTGTACATAGTGGTTTTCATTATTCAGCTAATTTTGACAGCTTAACGACGGAAGTGCTAATGCGACTACCTAATAGATAATTCTACTATTGCAAATTTCTTATTTTGAGTCTCTCCTTGATAACATTTTCATTCACAGTAAATGGTAACAAAATGTATCTAAGATAATTTTTTGTTGCCATGTCGTGAAATTGAGCATGTGGCAACATTGTCATTGCTCAAGTCGGAATTTATGTGGGAAATTTAAATGCCACTTAATATCGCTTAGCTGCCCCGTACAAATTAAGCTATAATTAACGTTAGCGGAGTAAAAAAACACACTTATTACACAGTACAACAGCCAATCTGGGGGGTGAGAAATTCCAAATCAGGGTGATGGTACTAGGTCAGTATAGTAAAACCCTCAAAGGGTTCGGCGTTCGTATATGTCAGTTTTTTTTTATGACCTTTTAAATTTTTTCCTTATCTTGATGTTTTTTCGCTTAGTTGTAACATTTTGGCAAAAACGTAGTTTAACATAACTCGAGAACCACTTGTCCGATTTTGATGAAATAAATTTAGAAAAATTAAGAATTACAATTTCTCTAATCTGTTTCTATACCGTTTTCCTATATGTGCAACACTTTCGAAGTTAAAAATGAATGTATGAAGGGAAAAAAGTATTTTTTGCCTAAAAATTTAAATATTTTTTGTTTTAAAATTCATAAAAAATCCAAAATGGAAAAAAGTGCCAAAACTAATTACTTTCGCGTAAAGTCACATAACTCATGAGCAAAAAAAGGCATAGATCATGAAAATCGATGCACGCGTTTCTCATTTATTCACAATTAGGTAAATGTATGAATTTCAAAAATTTGCTCCAGATACGCACAACATTATTTGGAGAAAACATTGACACTCACAAGCCGAACTCTCTGATATTTTTCTACTGTACTAAAAGAGAAATATTGATGTGGCAACACTGGTTCTGTAATGTTCACATAAAACATGCATTGTCATTATACTTCTTCTCTTTCTCACACTGGTTCTGTGATTTTTGTCATTCAACAACTGCCGACGAACGCGAACAGTAAAAGTGATTTTTCTCCAGTTTTTTAAATGTGAACAAAACTGAACAGAATATGGAACTGTGCAAGCCAGATATAAATAGCTTTTGCTACTGCTGTGGTCAATATGTCACAACACATAAAAAAAGGGGAAATTTCAGTACTGATTTTGTTCAAACATACGAGATGTACTTCAACCAAAATGTTATAGTGAACGAAAATTGGGTACCAAATATAGTGTGTAAAAGCTGCTACAACCGTCTAATGGATTGGAAAAATAGAAGACGTGAAAGTATGCCATTCGGTATCCCAATGACTTGGACTAATCCTGGCGAAGGTCACAATCCATTGAATTGCTATGCATGTGCGAATAAAGGAGCGGCAAAAAGGATAAGAAAATCGTATAATTACGTTGGTGTTGCAAGTGCCGCAACACCATTGCCTCATTCGGACCACATTCCTGTGCCAAAAGCTTCTAGCCCAGATATTTTCTCTTCTACGACTGCTCCGACATATCATGCACGTGATGATCCCCCATATGAGCCATCAGTATCCAATGAGCCAATTTTAATAAATCAAAATAAGCTTGATTCAATTGTTGCCAAGTTGGAATTAACACAGCATAAATCGGAAGAGCTGGCTTCCATTTTGAAATCAAACAATTTGTTGGCACTCGGTGTGAAAGTCACAGCTTATCGAAGTCGTCAGGCAACACTCCAAAGTTTATTCCTTGTGAATGATGAAAAAACTTCTGCATATTGCCCGGATGTAGGAAAATTGATGGACGCAATGGAAATAAAATATGAAGCAGATGACTGGAGGTTATTTATTGACAGTTCAAAAATCAGCTTGAAGGCGGTTTTACTGCATAAGACCAATAAAAAACCTTCAGTTCCAATCGCCTATAGTACAGAAACGAAAGAAACATATGATGCACTGGAAAATATTTTAAAAATGGTTAACTACGCCAAACATATGTGGCGCATATGCTGCGATTTAAAAGTTGTAGCAATGCTTTGCGGTCTTCAAAGCGGCTATATAAAATATATGTGCTTTTTGTGCGATTGGGACACACGATTTTCCGGTTACCAATATGCATGCCACGGATGGAAACTCAGAGAGCACAGCAGGTTACAAACGGTCAATATTATTCGTGAGCCTCTAGTGCCGAAGGAGAAGTTATTGCTGCCTCCACTGCATATTAAACTTGGAATTGTTAAGAATTTTATCAAAACTGTCGCCAAAAGAGATGAAGTTTTCTTGTGTTTGAAACTAATTTACCCGAGACTCAGCGAAAGTAAAATTAAAGAAGGTAAGTTATAATATCACATTCATTTCCCATGATTTTCCATCGTAACACATTAATTTTTTCCAATCAGGCGTAGTAAATGGTCCAGATATACGAAAGCTGATTAAAAGTGACGCATTCAACAATATTTTGATTGACGTTGAATTGAATGCATGGCAGGCAATCAAAGAAGTAATAGAAGGCTTGTTGGGAAAGCATCGTTCTAACAACTACGATGTTTCTGTCGCAAGGATGTTAAGAGCATTCTCGGAAATTGGTGTCCACATGTCCTTGAAAATCCATTATTTACATCATCATCTGGACTACTTCAGCAAACAATTGGCTACCGAATCTGATGAACAAGGTGAACGCTATCATCAAGTTGCTATGCCATTTGAAATGAGGTAATACTGATTTTTTATTTTTTCAAACTCATTTTAATAAAACAAAAACTTACAGATATAGAGGCAAAAAGTCGCCGAGTGCTGGTGGAGTAAGCTTGTGTGGCAAGACAAGGATGATCTTGATGATAAAGAATTTTCAGGAGATGCAGAAGGGCCAACAGTGGAGTCACACATTGACATTATGTGTGGTTCAGAAACTGGTGATAGCGATGAATGCGACGCCACTAGTCCCGAACAACCACCATCGAAAAAGTCTAGGCAATATTTATTAAAATAAATAAAAATAAATAAATAAAATAAAAATAAAAAATTATAAAAATGTTTACTTAATTTTTTTAGTAGTTTATGGCCAGAAGTCTGGAGTTATTGGGGAAAATTTATAAAAAAGGCGGTAAATGACACTTTTTTGAATAAAAACAAATATCAATATTCTTGTCAAAATGGGATACCTTCACTTAATTGTAAATAAAAGCAGAACGCGTTAATCGATTTCTATGATCTATGTCGCATTTTGTTTATAGGTTATGTGACTTTACATGAAATTAATAACACTTGATCCTTTTTTCCGTTTTAGATTTTTTATGAATTTAAAAAAAAAAATTTTAATTTTTAGGCAAAAAAATATTTTTTTTTCTCCACAAATTTATTTTTACCGGCAAAACTGTTGATTATAAAGAAAAACGTTATATGAACAGATTGTATGAATTGTAATTCTAAATTTTTTTTAGTTTGTTTTAGCAAAATCGGACAAGTGGTTCTCGAGTTATGTTAAACTACATTTTTGCCAAAATGTTACAACTAAGCGAAAAAACATCAAGATAAGGAAAAAATTTAAAAGGTCATAAAAAAAAACTGACACATACGAACGCCAAACCCTTTGAGGGTTTTACTATACTGACCTAGTACCATCACCCTGACTTGGAATTTCTCACCCCCCAGACAATAATCCCAAAAATGTTCCATAGTGTTATGTAATCAAAAACGTGATTTTGTTGATTTCCAAATAGCTTTTTTGACACTTTTAAGTTAATTCGAAGTTTGGCAACCGTGAAAGGCAGACAACATAAAAAAGATATTTTAGCAAAAATTCTCCATCTATCCTTAGCATCTATTGGAAATCATCATTTTATTCTTGCAACATCTTGGGATACTAACAATTATATGTATTTGACCTCGGCGTGCATTTGATTCTCATCAAGCGCTCGTGTATGTTCCGAACTCGAAATATAACAAATTTCAAATTAATGAAGCCAGAAAGATGAAAATTAGCGTCATCGTTGAAGATGATGACTTGTGTCAAACCCTCTTTATTTTTAAAATATTGCTCAACAAAGAAATTGCGATATTCTTTTGTGTAGCACTTCATATTTAATAAATTTGAACTGTCATCTGTCACCAACCAACCAACAACAACGTAAATGGCGCGGTATTCAAATGTTTTCTGACTTTTGGCAGCATGTGGTGGGAAATTCAAATCTCGCGTGAATTTGGCAGAAGTGCCGGAAATTTATAACTTGCGTGAATTTTGGGACACCCCTTAGTATGTTTTATCGCCGCTAAAGTTCTCGACTGTAAATTACTCTCCCATTTGTTTGGTTTAATGCATTGAAGCGAGGAGACGGACGCCTGTAATAAAAAAAAACCAAACATTTTATCGTATTTGCTTAGATTTATATGATAAAAAAGTCTTCACAAAACTTAATAATTTTGCAAATCATAAATATAACCAATAAAAAAGATTCAAGGTTGATAAGGAACTTAATACAAAGTACGATACAATCAGATACCACAATGATAATTAGATATGAGATTTTAAAATGTGAAAGAGAGTCCCCAATAAAAATGCATATAAAAACCTCGCAGTTATTCAAAACTTGAACCAAAGTCGAACAAATTAACCATCATGAGGGTACTCTTAGTGTTGGCAGTGTGTGCGTCGGTCCTGCTGGGTGTTAGCCATGCCGTGGCTCCAGGTCCTGCCGCGACGCGTTACGACGACTTTAAGGTTTACAGGGTCTTCGTTAAGGACGATCTGCAATTGAGCGAATTCAAAAAACTATCATATAATTTACCCGTAAGTGTAATCGTCAGGGATAGATGTCACCATTCTAATTTAACCAAACTGCTAGGTTCAACATTTGAATGACATTGGTGGTCCTGGCCGTAGTTACGATTTGGTGGTTGACCCAGCCAACCAGCAGCTTTTGGAGACACAGATGAAATATGTTGATTTAGGTTACGAACTTGTCATTGACGATTTGCAAACGTAAGTAGATGTTAGATATTCATTCTCGTCTGGGCATTATTTTACTTTGTAAATCTGCACAGAATCCTTGAAGAAAGCACGTACAAACACACAGACATCCCGGAGCCTATGGAATGGACTCAATACCATGGCTTGTTCGACATCTACAATTGGTTGGATAACATAGCTTCGAAGCATAGAAGAATTGTTACGTCTTACACCATTGGTTATTCATACGAAGGACGTCCGATCAAAGCCGTGAAAATCTCTGCCAGGCCATTCAACAAGGCCATTTTCGTCGAATCAAATATTCATGCCATTGAATGGATCTCTTCTGCCACCAGCACCTGTTTCTTCGACAATTTACTGAAAGCCAATAATACTGAGATGAGAAATCTATTGAATAACTACGATTGGATATTTGTGCCCGTCCTGAATCCCGACGGCTTCGAATACTCCCACAATGTCCAGCGTTTATGGCGTAAGAATCGCAAACCCACCGGCTTCTCCAACTCATCGGGAATTTGCTATGGCACCGATTTGAATCGTAATTTCAACTACAAATGGGGTGGTAAGTATTGACTTCACTTCACTTTGGCCTTGTACCATTTTAAAATTCCTTCAAGGTGCGGGATGGAATATTGATGTTCCTTGCGATCATTGGTATGGGGGAGCACAAGCTGATACAGAGCCTGAGGTTCTTGCCTTGGAAAGATTTGTCAATAGCACTCTGAAGTGGAGGAAGAACTACATTCGCATGTATTTGGCTTTGCATTCCTATGGTAATTTCGTCCTGTTGCCCTATGGCCATACAAATACAGAGTTCCCGCCAAACTATGATCAGATGATGAGAATAGCTGGAGCCTTCGTAGAAGGTGCCAAAGTTCCTTATGGCACAAGTTTCTTGGCTGGTGCAAGTGGACTGATAAATTGTAAGTATTAGGCTACTTAATATGGCCTGATAGGGTTACTCATACCTATTTCACGTGCATCTTGTAGATCCAGTATCGGGTGCTGGCAAAGATTGGGCCTATGGTGTTAAGAAAATTCCATTCACGGCTACCCTTGAGTTACGTGACAGTGGCACTTATGGTTTCTTCTTGCCTGCATCACAAATCTTGGAAGTTTGTGCTGAGGTTACTAATGGTTTGATTGCTATGGTCAAAAAAGCCACAGCTGAAGGTCTATTCAGATAAGCGGTGATCTTCAAATCAATAAATAAACATATGAAAACATGGGAAAAATAACTTTTTATTTGAGAACAGAAAATAAGAAATAAACATTTTCCTATTACTTTCCATGAAGGCAGTGGGAAAGCTTCTTTGTTTTACACCGATTTGTAAATAGAAAAAACATTTTTAAAACAAACATACCTTTTATTAAACAAAACTCTAGCTTTTAATTAAAGAAGTACCTCTGTTTAAAAAAGGGCCTTTTCGGGAAAATTTAACACATATTCCTACAAAAATGACCTAAAACTAATAACTTTTCAAAAAAAAACCCATTGTAAAAAAAATTTTCTTAAACAAAGTTGATCATTTTGCAAACAGTATCTTTTCTGAAACATCCATTTAAATTATCTTATTTTTCAACGGGCGCCTTAGGCGGGTTGGAACTAATTAGTGCATAATATACAGCGAGAGGAACTTCGTTCCAACCGGGTGCCCCCTGACACCTCATGTGATTTTTGCTTCATTATATCATTATATTACTGGATCCGATATGATTTACTGCGCCCGGTCATAATCCCCACGGACATAAACCCCATTGCAGAAATGGGGATTGTGACCGATTTCAAGGAGGACATAAACCCCATTTCGTAAGTGAGGGCTTTGTCCGTTCTCAAAATGGACAATCGACCGTTTGCCGTTTGCGAAAATGATCCGGACATAATCCCCAAAAAGTAAACAACTTCAATAGGTACAATTTTTTGGTTAAATTAAAACAACATTATGAACAAAAAAATATGTCAAAATTCTGAACAAATAAAAAACAAAGAGAATGCAAAGCAACAGACACATAAACATACATACATTGTTATGTTCGTACATACGCTACACAAGTTCACACAATTTTCGTTGCTCTCTTGCTCATTAATCTCTTTGCTCTGAGAGTGCTCCGCACCCACACAAGCCAACTATTCGCTGCCGCTACATCAGTGTGCGTTTTTTTTCGCAGTTTGACAATCTGTGTTTCGCAGTTGGACAATCTGTGTGATCGCAGTCGGACAAATCTGTGTTCTATGTAGGGGTGGGTCACCCTTATCATTTAGGGGTATGCAAAATAGATGTTGGCCGATTCTGAGACTTATGGTTTCTTCATTTTTCATACAAATTGGTCCAGCCGTTTCGGAGGAGTTTAACGGCAAACAATGTGTGATCGCAGTTGGACAATCTGTGTGATCGCAGTCTGACAATGTGTGTGATCACAGTCGGACAAACTTCACTTTGTGCATTTAGGCCGTACTCGCGCCTATAGATGTTAACACATCAAAAAATAATATCAAAATTAATGCAATTAATCAAATCGTGCTAATTAAATCTAAATATATAAATCTATAATATATAATTAATATATAACACTTAATTAAATTAAATAATAATTAAAAAACTTAATTAAAAACACACTTTCAAAATCGGTAGTAAAAGATTTTGGTTTCATATCCAATAAGTTCGAATTAATTAACTGCACGACGTGTTCATATGCTTTTTGTTTCTTATTTGACATAAGAACAAAAGCAAATGGAAATACCTGAAATTTTAAAGAATTTTCCAATTAATTCTTACTAACCAAAGCTTTTCGTTTGCCAAAAATTTTCGGAATTTTGGTAAATGAAAAGTAATTGAAAATTTATTAAAATTTTCCTTAAATGTAAAATTTTCCTTGTTATATTGTAGTAGTTTTTTGATTTTTAGTTCAACATCCTGGTCAGCTATATTAAAATTTTGAGAATCTATTATGAGTTTTATTTTCATAGAAAAAGTGCAGAAAGTTAACTAAAACACGCTCTAAATGCATTAGAAATTCTTGGCACATAGTAATATTAACAAGAGTTTATAACAGCGGTTTTATGTTCTAAGGAAGTCCGTGGAAGACTTGGAAAATATATAGTGAATGAGAGAAATCTTTAATTTTAACAATTTTTTTGTTAATTGCATACATGGGGAAAATTAATTATAGGACAATTTTAATTGTAGTATAATTTATTTGAATTACCTTTCGAAGTGCAAATTCAAAAAAAATGTCAGTACCATTGGCAATTGTACTTACTTTCAAAGCATTTCCTTAATATTGACAATTTTGGTTTTCAAGCATTTAATACATTTATTGTGATTTTGAAAGTACTATGAGGCAATACCTAACAAAGCCACAAACAAACCTCTACATATAAAATACTTTAAAAACACAATTGCCAGCAGTCAAACAAATTGAAAACAATTAAAAGCAATTGGCGTCCGATTCTACAACCTGCATTTGCATTTCCTGAGCAAATGCAAATTCAAAATTTTTTAATTGCCATTGTGAACAATGGTAGTTCTTTGCATTTTCATTAGATAAAGTAATTCAAATTAAAAAAACCCATGTATGGTTAATTGGGATCTACATAAATATTGTACTCTACTAACACTTCAATATATTTTGACTTGTTTCACTAAAATATCTCTATTTTTAATCGATTTAATTGGCATAATTTATTCCCAGTCGATGTGTTTTGTACTTTTGGCTAGACACGCGGCTGTAAAAGTATGAAAATCGTACAACGCAACCTGAATTCTTCCAGCGACCAATCACCGTTTCATATTTGATAGCATCCTTTCTACAAGTTCGCCAAGTACTTCCTTGAACAGCTGTCTCATCGGTAACTCTTGATTCTAAGAGGAACACGCCAGACTGTAAACAATGCTAAGAAGGATTTAGCTCTATTTACGTCACAAAAATGCCGAAGTCGAAAATAAATGCTGAAAATGATTCACTTTAAATGCTGAATACTGGTGTTATCAAATAAGTAAATAGTTTCCCATTACATCCCATGAATAGGTAGGGGAAAGCTTCTCACAATGTGTTAGGGTTAGTGTTATCAACAGCTCTGTTTTGAACACTGTAGATTTTTTTAGTACCGCTAAAATTTATAAATTTCACTTTAGTATGTACAGTGCCTCCTAGGAAACTTCCAACGAAACAGTACATTTCCCAGTACTGTTTCTTGTTTTACTAAAATTTCCTTTAACTATGACAACACCCCAAACGGAAATTTTCGTAAACTACGGCATTGCCATTTCAATTTTTTCTGTAACCCATACGTTGTACATACTGTTAAATTAGCCAAGGGTTTGGCCACATTCGACTAGTATATATATTGCTCGTAATGCTATACTAAGTAAAATGAAACATAATGTTGCAGACTTTTAGGATGAACGATTCATTTTATATTAGGGTGGCTAAAATACACGACTTCTGTATTTCAATTGTGACGACCTCTAAAAATGTGTCTAGATATGTAAAAAAGTAATTGAATTTAAGTCGGGCAAACCATAGAATAACACATACGTAGAAGGTTTTATTCGCTCAATAAATTAAACGTCATAGGTACGATGGAAAGTAAACATTGGATGGTAGAAATATGGGTTCAATAATACCAGATAGTGGCACTAGTATACAGCGATCCACAAAGGAACTACACCCGAATTTCGTGTTTTTGTGGCAAACTAGTTGTGTTAAATACAATACAAATGAATACCAACGTTAAAAGTCAACAAAAAAGTGCAAAATACATTTAAATTTTTCAGTTCTACACCAAAACGACAGGAAATAGTTAAGTGAACATATTTTGTAACTCCACCTGGTGTATGTAAACATTTCCACAGACCTACCGAGAGAGTGTGAAATGAAACGTCAGATGAGAGAATAAGTTCTTCTATAGTATGTGTTATTCTATGGGGCAAACGAATCTTTCTTAAATATTTTCAAAAATAGAAGGGAATGAATCATTTTGATTCGATGTTCGATTTCTATGAACACATTATTAAATGTTACATTGGAAAAAAAAGAAAAAAAGAAAAAATATTGATGCACACTGAAGTATATTGATGTGATTATAAATATTGCAAAAATATAATATTATAATGAAAACATAAATATACTTTTTTGTGTTTGTAAAATTTCAGGCTCTTTTAAACATTAATATATTCATTTAATAAGTAAGGATCAAGGTTTATATGATGCCTAAAATGCAGTCAATTCGAAAAGCTATTATACGAAATGTACTGACTTCCATTACACATAAAATTTGGTTTAAAATTGTTTTGTTGTGGTTTGAAATCGTTTTTTTTTTGTGCTGAAGGCTCTTTTGCTTTTGCACTTTCTTTTTCTTACATCTGCTTTAACGTCAGATGTAATATTGTTCAAATAAATAAAGCAATATTTAGCTCACTGAAATAATGGTTTTTGTTTTGTCATAAACAGAGCGACGACAACCTGCTTGTTTGAATTCTGGCATACAGCTGAATAAAAAGCAATATTTAGCTCACTGAAAAAATTGTTTTTGTTTGTCATAAACAGAGCGACGTTAAAAAATATTGAATAGTATAGGGAACTTATTGCACTCTTTTTCCGCTCTCTGTAGATAGTCTGAGTAATCGAATATAAACGAGTCTTATTCTTTTTATAGAATATTTCAATTTATATACATATAAATTCACATCAAAATTATGAATGGACCAAGTTATGACAAAAAAGAAAGTAATACGTTTTGAATCCGTTGCCAGTGCTTTTGAGTCATACAATTCGTTCCATGAGTTCTCTATACTCTAAATTATACAGGATAGTTTTGATACAGGATTACATTTCAAAGAGAATGACCGATAGGTGAATTGATATCACTGACTTTAAATTTGATTGTATTGTCATTATGACTTTTAAATTACATTATATGCAATAAATTAGTTTTAATCTGAAGAACGCCAACATTTGCTTTCATTTTGATTTATATTACGTCCTAATTCTGGCAGAAAGAAACTGGCCAGAGACTTTCGGCGACAATTGCGTTAAACTCAAACACACATGCATACTATTTATTTATTATTTATGGATTTAATTACCGCAATTTTCAATAACAATATATTTTGTATATATGTTTATAGATATTAGATATAAAATGGGAAAAAGTGAATTTTGAGTGCTCATTAAACATTATTTTTTGCGAAAAAAAACCGTCAATCAAACCAAGGAAAATCCTGATAAATACTATGGGGACTTTGCGCCATCGATTTAAATGGTAAAAAAGTGGTTTACTGACTTTCCTTGTGGTCGCACAAGTACAAATGAAGCTGAACGTTCTGGACGGCCAATTGAGGTCAATACACCCGAAAATGTCGAAATAAGCAACAAAACTGTGTTTCATTAAAAAAGTCACGGACTTATTGATCCGTCCTCGTACATTTAAGTGATATTTTTAGACGTTTGATTAATGATAATGTCATTTAAATTAAGTTTGATGCTTGGTCTGCCATCTAAAAGTCAAACTTTACGAGAACTCAAACTATTCCAGTGACTTACAAGGGTTTCCGTTCAAAAAAATATAGCTGTTGCACACTCTTGGTTTATTACTCTATGAATATAGCGGATGGTAATAAATACTACAAGTGTTTGAAAAGGTTTCAATTTAAAATATTTATTATTATATGCGCAGTCGCTCCATCTTGTTGGGACCACAAATTAGGATGCTGTTCCACCATTGGCCGCAAAAAGGTGTCAATCAGTGTTTTGTAAGTAGTCCCGGAAAACGTTTCCTCATTCTCGAAAAAATATAGACCGATAGCTTTATCGGCCTTAACACCACACCAGACTGTGCATCTGGATGGATGTAACTGATGCTGGTGTGTTGCCCTTGGCTTTTCAGAGCCACTCAATCTACAGTTTTGCTTATTGACATAATCGTTTAAATGGAAATTCGCTTCATCCGACACCAAAAGATTATTCAAAAGATCATTTAATGTTGCTAACTCTGTAAAACGAATAGAGTATTACAGTTGTTGTTGGTGGTTCCGTGGAAGCAGAGCTTGCCCAATTTGAATTTTATATGGATGCATCTTAAGATTTAACTTTAAAATTCTCCGCAATGTTGTTCGGGAATTGCCCAACTGGCTGGAACGACGACGAGTTGAGGCAGATGGATCATTTGCAGCACTTTGCCGCAGTTTCCACATTGTCTTCAGTACGAATATATCGATGGCGACCTCTTCCAGGACAGTCGGCCAATATTTACTCCCACAGCCTTCATGATAAGGAATTTGATCAACCGTTTTGAGCAACGGGGTTCAGTGGCCGACTGTCCTGGAAGAGGTCGCCATCGATATATTCGTACTGAAGACAATGTGGAAACTGCGGCAAAGTGCTGCAAATGATCCATCTGCCTCAACTCGTCGTCGTTCCAGCCAGTTGGGCAATTCCCGAACAACATTGCGGAGAATTTTAAAGTTAAATCTTAAGATGCATCCATATAAAATTCAAATTGTGCAAGCTCTGCTTCCACGGAACCACCAACAACAACTGTACCAACAACAACTGAGCACTGTATCTATACATTATAAATTTCCAAGAACTCAATTATAACCTGCAAAGAAAAAACATAATTATATTAGAAAACAAAGAGTTATTCGGGTTTAGCATTGGTAGGTCTTATTTGGCCCACCCTGTTTAAATTTCCCAACACTTCATCATCTCTCACTCTATTTTCTTTATCCATGACAACACCCGAAAAGGAAATATCGTTAAACTCAAATTTTTCCTATTATCCATATACTGTTACCTTGGCGAAATATTCGGCCACATCATAGATAAATAAAAAACCATAGATGGTGAAAGATAAGTGGTGGATTTGGAAGTAAAGAGTAATTTTCTAGATGGCGCCGGAGTGGTGGATATGGGCAAATTTCCCTGGAAACAAAAACTATTGAAGAAACTATATAATCTTGCTTTTTTGCCTTTTGTATTGTGAACAAATATCAAAAGCGATATACTCTTCTATTATTTATACTGTATTTTCAAATTTAAACAACAGAATCGAAATAAAAATTATGTTTGAGTGATTTTTCGTCGCATCCGAGTGAAAAATGGTCGTACGGAAACAGCATTGCCCTCTGGTGAAAATGGTGATTAGGCAAATGAATTATCTATGGTTTTAATTTATCTGCCTATGCCTATGGCCACATTCGAGTAGTAACATGGACTGTACACTCCTATCGTGCAAAATGGAAACTAATATTGTAGACGTTTAGGATGAATGAAATATTATGGTATTTGAGAGGGCTCAAAAACACACTTCTGAATTTGAATTGTGACGACCTCCAAAATCATGCCGAGTTATGTAAAAATATGTACATTTAAATTTACTCGGGCTTTCTTAAATATTTTCAAAAATAGAGCCGAAACATTCATTGAAGCTTAAAAACTAAAGAAGATTTGCATGCTACAATTGATCGACTTGGTAGTTGGAGTGAGTTCTTGTAGATAATTGAGTCTAATGGGAAAATGAACGATAAGTGACTGGAAGTACATAGTGAAACCTCCCAACAATTTACAGCCACGGTCAGCCGACTTTTGTCAATTGAAGGGAGGTGTCCACTTCTGGAAGGTTAAATTAAATATCCTATATTTTTGATTACTTTTTTTTATTTGGTAGTTTATTAAACATAAATAAACAAATTTAATTCATTCTGATTACAAAAAATGTACCCAAAACAAAATTAACGGATTAAGCAGGGACCTATTATAGGTCCCCTCGCGAATATAAAAAAGTGGGTGGAAGCGTATAGAATATACGATTTTAAGCCTAAAATGTCAAATACCATATTTGGGGAAAATTCCATTTTAGGACTTATGCAAATTTCGGATATTAGAGGTGTCGGCCGTTGAAATTTGCAAAAGTGATCGAAGATATTTTTACATTTTCTGCAAACATATGTTGAACAAAATTTTTCTATAGCTCATTTATCGAACAAAAGAAAATTATTTTAAACAATCGCGCGATTTTTTTAAAATAAGGTTTAGCCACAAAAATAGCAGAAAGCTCTATAACACAAAAATACTATGCCGAAGCCCGGTGTTCGACCTACCCCAGAGAGAAATTTTTAACTAATTTATTGATCACCTGTCAAAAAAAAGTGTTGTTTTGGGAAAAACATCAAATTTGTATATATATTTTTTTATTAATAATCAACATTCGATAACTAAGGCAGTCGTCGAAATAAGTTATTTAATTTTACATGTTTATCTCCTGATTTACTAGCAGAAAAAAATAATTTCTTTACGCAAAAATTTAAAAAATATATTCGATTTATTGACGTACAAGTCCCTTCAGATGGTTTTTAGTCATACATGTTTTTTTAACGTAGAATACGTTATACGGTGAGGTAGGGGTGTTGATCTGGACCACAAAATTTTGAGAAAATGTTTGTCACTTTCATTATAAGTTTTTAATACTTTATGCATGCATTGAAGAAAATTCAAGTATGGTCGTAACATATTTAATATGTCTTCTTTTGATTTGTATTTAAATAATCATATTGCTACATATAATTTTTTTGATTCTATAAGTAAATCAAATTTTAACTCCTTCAAATTTTGTATTAATTTTCATATGCTTTGTATTTTATGTATTATAACATCATGTGTAAGAGCAGTACGATTATCTGTGTGTTCATCACAGAACCAGTGTGAGAAAGAGAAGAAGTATAATGACAATGCATGTTTTATGTGAACATTACAGAACCAGTGTTGCCACATGCAGTATTTTCACTTGTTTTCAAAAGTGCATCCAATTGATATAAAGTGTACCCAAATTTTGTTAAAAACTATCCTAAATTTTTAACATAAAAATTAAAGACAAATTTGATAGATTTAAATCATTTATCAAAAATTATATTTAATTCATATATTTTAATTACAGAATGACTAACGTATTCTACGTCTGACCTATGCGCCCGTGTTATCTAACACAGGCTTCATATTTTTTAATTTGGATTGGATTTTGATTTGCATTACTTTATCTAGTGCAAATGCAAAAGAATTTTTGAATTTGCATTTGCCCAGGCAATGCAAATGCAGGTTGTGGAATCAGATGCCAATTGTAATGAAATGTGGGAATGTTTTTAATTATTTTGAAATTGTTTGACTGCTGGCAATTCCGTTTTTAAAGTATTTTATATGTAGAGGTTTCGATAGGTATTGCCTCGTAGTACTATCAAATTCATAAACCTGTACGTATAAAATATTTGAAAACCAAAATTGCCAGATATGAAGGAAATGCTTTGAAAATAAGTACAATTGCCAATGGTATTGAAAGTTCTTTAAATTTGCATTTGGACAGGAAATTCAAATTAAACAATAAATTATAATTGTCATATAATTAAATTGCTCCATTTATGTTTTTAGTACATAGTAACCCCCGTATATCCGAAATTTGGAGCCCCATAACTCTTAAAATAGAAATTTCCCAAATATGGGTATTTCACATTTTGTGCTTAAAGTCGTGGGTGTATGGGTTTTTTTGGGTTTCCGTCAGACCACAAAGACAAGGAAAAAATTAAATCAGTTGTTCTAACGCTTCCACCTGTACTAGATACTATAGATAAAGTAAAGTAATAGATGAAGCACAAGTGTTGGGAAAAGTTTAGTGTAATGGGTAATTTTCTAGATGTCGTTGTAAGTAATAAATGGGACCATAGAATAACACATACGTAGAAGGTTTTATTCGCTCAATAAATTAAACGTCATAGGTATGATGAAAATTACACAGTGGAGGGTGGAAAATATGGGTTCAATAATACCAGATGGTGGCAATAGTATACAGCGATCCACAAAGGAACTACACCCGAATTTCGTGTTTTTGTGGCAAACTAGTTGTGTTAAATACAATACAAATGAATACCAACGTTAAAAGTCAACAAAAAAGTGCAAAATACATTTAAATTTTTCAGTTCTACACCAAAACGACAGGAAATAGTTAAGTGAACATATTTTGTACCTCCACCTGGTGTATGTAAACATTTCCACAGACCTACCGAGAGAGTGTGAAATGAAACGTCAGATGAGAGAATAAGTTCTTCTATAGTATGTGTTATTCTATGAATGGGACTCTTTTTGTTCCCAAGAAAAAAAAGTCAAAAATATGACATTAAAATTTTAAAATTTCATACCAAAAGAAAAAAAATTTTCAACAAAAATATCACTTCGAAACAAGAATACAACACGTTACTTAAATCAGAATATCTGGTGGCCCTCGAATAGCAAAGCCATGTCACCACCGACTATGTCCTAATAAACTGGATCTTCCTCCGATTCAGCTGACATTCCTTGTTAAGACTCCTCAGACACTCTATCGGTTTTGGCATCTGTGACCACACAAGTTGCTACAATTTTTGGGCGTCGAACTTTTAGATTAAAAGCATTCCGGCATGTTCATCTTTGCGCGGTCTTACGGGTTTTCTCTTATTGATATCCCAACACCGGCCTCATGCCTTTGAAATATTTTTTATTATAAGAAACAAAAAGTATTATGTGAAATCATTTAAATTTTGTCATATTTTCCCTTGTTTCCTAAAAATTTGCCACAATTTTGAATAAACGTCAATGAGAATTATGGGAAACTTCAATGAAAGTGAAAGTAGAACAGGACAGCACCTAGTGAACAAAGTTGACAATGGGCGCGCTATATCTATTATTTCCTTTTCTTGGCCTGATGGGTTGTTTGTTTAATTTAATTTTTCACAGCTGACTGGAACATTCTAATATCAAACGAAATTTGTGGTGCTGTTTCTCGCTTTCAGTTACAGAGACAATTTTTACTCACATGTCGAGATGCGGTGGAATTATTTGTTTCAAACTTTCTCGATGTGAGAAGTTTTCACATAAGTTACAGAACATGGCTACTGATTTTCTCAACATTGTACACACTTTTAAAATCACGAAATAATAATTTCATTCTTTCTCTAAACTGGGTCATATCCACTGAGGAAACAGCCGATGATTCTCCACAAATTCCTTTAAAACTAATAGAGTGTCTAGCCCGCCACTTCTCCAGGCCTCCATTATTGCCGTTTCTTGAAGAAATGGTCCCAACACAGGAATGTTTTGTGATCGAAAAATATAGCTTCTATTGTTCACATATACTAAAAGATTACATGAAAATCTTCTTCTAAATGTGTGAATCCCTGGCATACACTCTGTCAAAGATCAAAGCCTACAGTGCTTAAATCGAAACCGCACACAATTTTTATTATCATAGTTTTTCGGTAAGTTGGCAATTTTAATTCAAATGATTAAAATAAACAAAAATATTTTTCTATGTTTTTTTTTTCGATATTGCCCACATATTAGAGATTTTCAAAACCATATAATGTCGTAAATTGTGTCCAAGTCCATATATGTATATGAGAGTGTCCACTCCACTCCTGAGAGGTTAATATTCTGGGAAATTTGAATTTGAATCTTCGGTTTCTGATAACTGCCCATTGCAGGGAGGTGTCCACCTGAGAACCAAGACAATTAAGTTTTCCTGGATGTCTCTTCATTTAATATTTCTACAAACATTCACAATAACCACAGTGGTTCTTGTCTTTGCTAGTTATATATGTTTATAACCAGAGATGCAAACCAAAAAAAATTACGACATGGTTCGGTTTTGGTTCAATGAAAATTTTTTTCGAAATTGGTTTGGTTTTGGTTTTGGTTTCCAAATTTCTTATTTTTGGTTTTGGTTTGGTTCAAGAAGAGACTAAGTTTTTGGTTTTGGTTTGGTTTAGGTTCGGTTTTGGTTCCGAAAAAAAAAAGAAAAACAATATTTTTTTATTTATATAAAAAAAAAGAAATTTTTTATTTTTAATTCAGTTCAGTATCCATTTAATAAAAGGATAAAATATAAAACAACAAAAACAAAACAACATTAGAATAGCTATCCTATAGCCATACAATAAATTTAATAAACAAAGTTAATTTCTAAAAACTAGTTTAAATAAATTAATAAAATATCTTCTAGAAGGGCATCTCCTATATTAGCACGTTTGTCTGAGAGTATGAACTTCAGAGTGGAAAACGCCCTTTCCGCTGTCACCTGCGTCGCTGGTACAGCAAACACAATTTTTGCAATTTCACTTAGTTGGCTATTTTTCTCATCACAGTTTTTCCAAAATTGGATTGGATCGAAATTTGTTTCGGAAACAGAAACTCGTTTAACATTTTCAAAAGAGTGTATTTTACAAACCATACCTTGAGATTAGCAATAGCATTCCCATTTTCTTGATTTATTTCTCGAAGATCTTTATGTTTCTCATTTTCAATACTTGTAATCATTTCTTCCAGCTCATTGACCTCGATGTCAGAATTGTCATTAATACTAGAACTTACACACTCAACCAAAAAACGTCTTAAAATCAAAAATAATTGCTATGAATCAAAAATAATCTGAATGATTTTCTGCCAAAGACGTTTCTACTAATATCAAAAAGATGCCTGTTAATCTTCTTGGTCGACTAAAAGAAAAAAAGTATTTACAGTTATGCAGAAGGCGACCGAGACGTTTAAAAGGAAACATTTTTAATTCAAAAATGGTTCTTTTTGAAAGGCTCCGGTGACAAAATAAAAAAATTTTTGAATTAAAAAAAGCGTTCTTAATTCAAAACTGTTCCATTTTAATTTTAAAACAATATTTTTATTTTAAGTACTATACATTTTTGATTGAAAAATATAAATTTTTAATTCAATTTCATTATTTTCATACCAAAAATTAAATTTTAAATAAACGAAAGTTGTTCCATTTTGATTTTAAAACAATTTTTTTATTTTAAGTACTATACATTTTTGATTCGAAAATATAAATTTTTAATTCAATTTCATTATTTTCTTACCAAAAATTTAATTTTAAATAAAAGAAAGTATGTATGAACATTGTTATAAAATGAAGTGAATACGTAAATATAAATAATTATTAATATTTTTTAATTCAAATTTAACACCAAATTATACATATTTTGTGTTTGCATATTTTACATTATTATTGGCATAATGAATATTAACAGGATAAGTATTGAATTCACATATTTTTTTTAATATATATTTCATTTGCAACAACACAGTTTACAATAAATGATTGAAATTTGGACCACTTATAGATAAATAAAAATCGGATTTTAAAAGTGTGTTCTTATAAGTAATATTGTATGCAACTTCAACTTTTTCAAAATCAATAATTTCGTTACAATTTATTTTGGAGAAGAATTCTTCTTGGCGTAAGTTTGTTAAGTGTGAAGTATTGAAAGTTACCTCAGGTTTTGTGAAATTTTGGTGTTCTAGAATAAAAATGCAAATTTTAGAGCAGATTTCAAACACATAGTTTGTTCTATATATTGTTTCTAGATTGAACGTTTTTTAAATAAGCCTTAACCTCTTTATGCTTGGCTTCAAAACGCATACACCACAAAAACCTGGGGGGGGGTCACACCTTTCAATTGTTGTTGCATAATGCACCATAAAATGATGCTTGGTTTTCAGTGATTTATACAAACTTTTAACTTTTTTTTTGTGCTAAAATTTTCATATCTACAAATATATCGTACCTTCTGCGTCCTGTTCTTAAAAAATTGGTCGGATTCTTCAAGCCAGCTGCTGATTTTAGTCGAAGTAGCAATTGTTTCGTCATCGAATCCAAACTGCCGAATAAATTTTAGCGGCAATGTATAAACACATAAAAAACATATTATAAATCTTACTTCTTCTTTTTTCCAAATTAACAGTTTCTCCCTAAAACGAATGCGCAATCCTAGAGGCGGAATCAATTCTTGCAGGCCCTCTTTGCGCACTAGTTTTAGATCGCTGTAAGTAATGCCAGCCGCTATAAGAGTTATCAAATAATTAAAAAAAAAAATCACCAGATTCACATATTACACAATAATAAAAATTGTATTATTGCAGCTTCTTAATTTGAATTAAAAATTAGAAAAAAATTCTACGTACAAATGTACATACAGTTGTGCTCATATAATTAAGTCACTCAGTTTTAAAATTTTCGTTTGGATTTTTCGCCAATATAATGTATAGTAACACCAACTTTTTACAATGCCTTATTGGCTGGTTTTCGGGCCACAACCTTCTGTTTTATTATCCAATATATACTTTTTCATAGTTCAAGTCATTTGTACATTTATCTGTACAATTGGACCAACGCCATATATGAGCACAACTGTATGTATGTATAAAAGTCAACTAATTGTATGTATGAATAAAATGTATGTATAAAAAACACTAACGAATAAGCATTTATTACATATCGAATTTAAATTTAAATTTATATTCACTTATGCACTGTAATATCAGAGCTATTTAATAGCAATCACACTATTAACTTACCGTTTAAATAAGGATGCACTTCTGGCAATTGAAACGAATTTAGCAAATTTAATAATTCACACTCCATTTTTCCACTTTGACACTCACAGATTAAATGAACAAGCGCATTTTAATTTAGCTTGTGCTGCTAAAAATATTATGGCCAGATTAAGAAAATAACAAAAATCACTCAAAAAATTATTTTGCACATATTTTTTTATAAATCTGGTAAACCATTGCAATACCTATACAGTCCATTTGTCGCCATACACTTTTTTCTTACAAATAACAGTTATTTTTTTCATAAAATGTTTAAATTGTTGTTGTCGAAATGAATTTTTGCGTCAAAAAGAATATTAACTTTCTGTCTGTCTGTTGTTATATTCGTAACGAAAAGAACCATTTTTGAAACGGTCGCTTTCTGCATAACTGTTAATATTTTTTTTATTTTAGTCGACCGAGAAGATTAAGAGGCATCTTTTTGAAATAAAAATAATCATGTTGATATAAGTACATGTGTGCTTATTTTTAAAATAATTCCATCAAGTTAAAAACTACCATTTTTAATTTTGCCTGTCTTCGAAAAATACAACAAAATTTTCACTGTTAGTTGAATTTATTGTGTTTGTTGTTCATTTCGACCGAGCAATTTAAAAAAAAACGTTTTAAATTCCAAAAAAATACCTTCAATTCTAAAATGTTCTGTTTACATCGACAAAATTATTTTTAATTTGAAAATTTAATTTTTAAATTTGATTTCTGCTACAAAAACCACATGAAAACAACAATAAAAATGATAAATATTTTCATTTTAAAAATAAAATTCTTATTTTTAAAATGCGAAATTTCTCTGTGTGCAGGTAAAGCTACATTATCACTAGTTTTATTATTAGCTGGTTCTTCATCACCAAAATATTGCGACGCGTATAAATAAATTTGAAGATATGTGTTACAGATTAGTGTGAGTACCTGCCACAATGGTGGGATTTCGCTTTTGTCTTTTGAAAATCACTACATTATCACTAGTTTTATTATTAGCTGGTTCTTCATCACCAAAATATTGCGACGCGTATAAATAAATTTGAAGATATGTGTTACAGATTAGTGTGAGTACCTGCCACAATGGTGGGATTTCGCTTTTGTCTTTTGAAAATCACTACATTATCACTCGTTTTATTATTAGCTGGTTCTTCATCACCAAAATATTGCGACGCGTATAAATAAATTTGAAGATATGTGTTACAGATTAGTGTGAGTACCTGCCACAATGGTGGGATTTCGCTTTTGTCTTTTGAAAATCACTACATTATCACTCGTTTTATTATTAGCTGGTTCTTCATCACCAAAATATTGCGACGCGTATAAATAAATTTGAAGATATGTGTTACAGATTAGTGTGAGTACCTGCCACAATGGTGGGATTTCGCTTTTGTCTTTTGAAAATCATTAAGAAGAATTTTGTATCTCGGATCCAAATACATACACGAAAGAATTGGATCGCTGTTCATAATTTTTCTCTCCGTTTATCCAGCGCAATTATAAAAATTTTCGATAATTCATTTTTGATTTTTTGGACTTTAAGCTTACAAATAGTCCAAGCACTGTAAAAATCACCCATTGTCAGTTTTTTATTTTGAAGAGCCTTAAAGGTTTCGTTTGCTGGCTTCAGGACATTTACTATTTTTTCTATATTGCTCAAAATATCGGGACTCAAGTGTAATTCCTCAAAATCATTCGAAAATGATCTACAAAATGACTGTAACCCAAGCAACCTCAAACACATTGCTAACGAAGAGTTCTACCTGGTAGCGCACAATCCGAAATTGGTTTTTTATATTTTTCTAGCTTCAGTAAATTTAGCAAGCACTGTATTCGATCGGAGTTTTTTCACAACTTGTCTTGCTTTCTCGATTGTGTATTTAATCGAGCTATCTATGAAAATATCACAAACTGCTAATTGCAGCGTGTGTCCAGCACAACCAATTACTTTTAGAAAATTCTTTTGGCAGTTGAGAATTTCCAGTTCATGCTCGAGATTAAATAAAAATTCGTCATCAATGATGTATGTGTAACTGTAAAAGTTGGTTTCCTCGGTTTCGTCTTCATCTTCTCCCTCGGTTTCGCCTTCATCTTCTTCGTCCAATATAATAAAATTCTCATTATTTTGATTTTGAATGCTTTGTTCTTCACCTAGCTGTCCACCTGCTTTTAACACGTTGGCACCGTTATCACTTGTAATTGAATAAACTTGATTTAAACTTAAGTCATATGATTTTAAAACATCCATCACAATTTTTTCAATGTTGACACTCGTATGCTTGACTTTAACCTCTCTCATAGCTAAAGTGTTAACTTGAATTTTTCCATTTTCAGTAAATTGGACGTTGATTCCCAAAATTGATCGATCTATCAAGTCTAGACGCACTATCGATTTTTATTGAAAATATCTTATTTTTTAATTTTTCTGAGATCTGTTGTCTTAAAGTTTTAACTCTCTCAACTACGTCATCTCGTATATTTTGTCTTTTAAAAGGTAATTTTTTTTATATACTCATTTTTAAAATACGCCGAAAAACACTATCTTCAATCAAAGATAATGGCAGGCCATTCTTCTCAACCAATTCAACGCATGCATCTTTTAATTCTTTCGCGGTCATCAGTAAAGGGTTTTTCAACAGAGACGCTACAAAAGTAAATCGATAGGGACAGCAAACGATGCCATATTTTTTCCCGCTCGTTTGACATTTCTCTTCAGTAAGGTTTGCCATTTCATCATGGAAAGATATACGAGCCAATAACGAGTCGAAATTGATAAAATTTACTACCGAAATTTGGAGTCAGTAGCCTCAACTTTAAGAGCGCTACGTCCAATTTCTGAATTTCATTTCTAGCTGAATGGCTTCGTCAATAAGCAAAATATGCGTTATTGGTCAGACAGCAATAAACACCTAAACCATGAGTCATCATTGCATCCCGAAAAAATTACGGTTTGGTGCGGTTTATGGGCCGGCGGCGTCATTGGGCCGTACTTCTTCCGTGATGATCAAGACCGGCACATTACTGTGGATGCGAATCGCTACCCGTCAATGAGAACCGAATATTTTTGGCTCCAATTGGATAATATGGACTTGGAGGACATGTGGTTCCAATAGGACGGCGCCACAAGCCACACAGTGAATGCCACAATCAATTTATTGGCACCCAAGTTTGGTGAACGTATTATCTCACGAAATGGCCCTGTCGATTGGCCGCCTCGGTCGTACGATTTGACGCCGTTAGATTATTTCCTGTGGGGCTACGTCAAGCCTATGGTCTATGACAACAAGCCAGCGACGATTGATGAACTTCGTACGAATATCGAACGTGAAATTGCAGCAGTATCGGCCGATTTATGCTTGAAAACCATCGACAATTGGGTTCAGCGTCTGGACTTCTGCAAGCGTGCCCGGGGTGGCCATGCAAAATAAATCGAGTTCCATACATACTGGCATCGAACGTACTTTCACAGGAATAAAGATTTTTTTTATTTTTGTTTTATTTAAAAAAACTTTTGTAGCGCTCTTATTAAAAAACCCTTTATATTAATTTTTCGTTGAGTTGTTGTGACAGAAATAAAATTATCCAATGTAGATTTGAGTGTACAAATTTCTTGTTTTTTTTTTAGATTTATTTCTTTGTTTCGAGTCAAGTTCTTCATAGGAATCTGGATGTTTCCTTTTTAGATGACGCATTAAATTTTCTGGATGATTACTACTCATAACAAAACAGCATTCGTTGCACTTGTTAGTTTTTGTTGTTTTGTCAAAAATAAATTTGTCAAACACAGGATTTTTGTTATTGTTGCTTCCAGCCATTTTCACTTGGGTAATAGGAAAAGGATTAATATAATTGATTTGTTGGAATATTACTCAACTAAAACTGAAAATACTTACATACATTAAGGGCAATTTATGTTGAAGTTGATGACAACCAGTTGTTATAAAATAAACAAAAACAAAAACGTCATGTCAGATTGTAAGTTGGCAACTAAATAACAACCCAGCAAACAAATTATGGAGATGCATTTTTGCGACCGGAATGGGAACAAAATTCACAATTTTCGTTTGCAAGACTTTTTTGATTGAAAATTTTAAATTAAAATAAAACATGAACCAAACCGTAAACCACCATATATTTGGTTGGTTTGTGGTTCGGTTTGAGAAT
The DNA here is from genome assembly GCA_963931995.1 of Phaonia tiefii. Taxonomy (NCBI): domain Eukaryota; kingdom Metazoa; phylum Arthropoda; class Insecta; order Diptera; family Muscidae; genus Phaonia; species Phaonia tiefii. The sequence goes on along the minus strand of OZ008368.1, from coordinate 188,091,105 downwards.
TATTTTTACAAATGGTTCGGTTTTGGTTTGGTTCGCTCAATTCATTTTAAAGTGGTTTGGTTTTGGTTCGGTTTTGGTTCGCAAAAATATGAGTGGTTTAGTGGTTCGGTTCACGAACAAGTTTGCATCTCTGTTTATAACTTCACTCAGTTTTCTTTCTTAGGTGTTTACAAGCGTTCCGTGGAGAAACAATTGATTAATATCACATTTTAACTGGCACTAATTTACTTTAAGGTTATAAACTTTTTAATATTAATTTTCTTTTAATTGTCTTTTTAATAATTTTCGTTTTTTTTTTCTTTGTCAATAAAATATATGAGAATTTAAAGTGAGTGAAGTTATAAACGTTTATATCTAGCAAATATGCCAACCATTTTGATTATTGCGAATGGTTAGGGACAAATTAATTTGTAACCTGCTGAGAAATATAGCTTTTCCCTGAAAATATTGACGGCCTGTTTTAGTAACTTGTTTTTTCTCTCATCGCACGTCTAGAGCCAAACGAATTTCATTTTTGGTTTTTGTAAACTTTTTTTTGAGTGTAAACACAAAAGCTTTCAGTTATCGTCTAAATGTAGGTTCACATAAGTCAACAACGTACAATGTTAAATGTCAAAATAGACAATCGTAAAAAATTGTTCGTGTGGGTTATATTGATGTATTTCCATTTCAATCACGCAAAATCCTACGGCTTAGGCGACTTTCTCTATCATCATTTTCCGTAGTTGTAATAGGAAAACCGAGAGCAACGGAGGAAATCAATTTAAATTGGTAGAAAAAGCAAACAGTTGTGTTTATTTTCGTTTGTATAAATTTTTGTTTTTAATACCTACAATCAGCTGTTGTTGATTTTACAGCTGATGGCTAGGGTTGCCATCGTTTAGCATATATTTGTATGAAAAGGCTTTAAGAAATGCCAATAAAAACATGAAGATAATATTGTTCTTTGACAGGAACACAACCAAGAAAAAGAGCTTTTATCCCCAAGCGAAAAGCAACAATGAACTCAATTGAAAACCTGATTGCTTGTCTAGCAATTGCACGCCTGCTGTTTGAAGATAGTTACAAAAACAGGCTGTGAAGCAACCGCAACAAAACTTGCATATGACATGGAAAAAATGCTGGTCTATTCAGAAATTGTGCAACCTAGGCAATTATTTATGGTAGGACCATGTAACGTGGATACGAATCTTGAAGCGGTTGAGTGGACACATCTGTAAAACGGTGGAGGTGGCATCGATCATGGCAATTCTACAAATAGAGTAGAAGCCCAGCTATCCACTTTTTTCACATTCGATTTCTGAGAGTGCGTATCCGCATTTGAAAAATGACGTTTTCAAGTAGAAAATTCGGGAGAATTTGTCAATGATAACCAAATTTTCCACTACGGATATGCTCACTTGAAATCGAATCTGAAAAACGCAATTGGGGGATGCGACAACCCTATCAACAGAGAGGACTTCGATACCGGGGCTCCCAGACTTCTTATGGTATCCCCATGATTCATGCTACCCCTGTCGTTTTACAGAAATGTCCACTCATCCTCTCCAGAATTTTCCATATGAAATAAGAATTCTTCCACTACTGATACTCCAGCTCTGAAATCGAATCTGAAAAAGTGGGGACAAGATTTGATTGGACACCGGGACTTGTGGTATCCCCATGATCTATGCCACCCCCACCGTTTTCCAGATGTGTCCACTCAACCAACCGCTTCAAGTTTCGCATCCTTGCGACAGGGTTCTAGAATAAAGAATCGCCTTGCTTGCCCCAGGGTTTTTTCCATGTCATATGCAAATTTTGTTGGGGTTGCTTTAATAGATGGCGGATCAATAAGTCCGTGACTTTTCGAACTTCCCTAGTAGTTATATGAAATGCAACACTGCTCCCATAAAGTACCACCTGTTAGTAGACTACTGTCAAATTTTGAGCAAGTTCCGTCATTTGCTATGCGTTTAACAGCTGTTCAAAACATACAACCTCGTGCATTTTTTTAAAAATGTAAATGTGAATTTCGAGTGGTCATTAAATATTCTTTTTTGCGAAAAAAAAAACGCTAATAAAAGCAAGGAAAAGCTTGATAAATACTATTGGGACTCTGCACCATCGATTTCAATGGTAAAAAAAGTGGTTTACTGACTTTCGTTGTGGTCGCACAAGTACAAATGACGCTGAACGTTCTGGACGGCCAATTGAGGTCAATACACCCGAAAATGTCGAAAAAATTTACGATATGGTGTTGGCTGATCGAAGAGTAAAAGTGCGTGAGATTGTCGATGCAATATGCATTTCATATGGCAGTGTGGTTTCGATTTTTAATGATCAGTCGGGTTTAAGAAAGCTGTCTGCAAGATGGGTTGGTGCCGCGTTTGCTCTCAATTGACCACAAACGTACGGGTGCACACGTGTGTAGTCTCAATGGCAAAATTCAATGAATTGGTCTAGGAATTAGTACCTCATCAACCATATTCTACGGATTTAGCCCCCAGTGACTATTTCCTATTTCCGAACCTAAAGAAATGGCTCGGTGGAAAGAGATTTAGCTCCAGCGATGCAAGTATTGATCAAACAAATGCCTATTTTATGGACCTCGAAAAATCCTATTTTTTGGAAGGTATACAAAAATTGGAGAAACGTTGGACTAAGTGTATTGAGCTAAAAGGAGATTATGTTGAAAAATAATTGTTTTTTTTTGGAAAAAAAGTGTTTCATTCAAAAAGTGACAGACCTATTGATCAACCCTCTATTTTCCTGGAAAAGCTATATTTTCTCAGCAGGTTACAAATTAATTTGTTTCTAACCATTCACAATCTTGTTCTCTCGGAAATAAAAAATACCCGCATTTGAACTGCCGTCAGTTAATGGGGTACAATTACAGTTGACGTAAAAGTTCAAGTATCTGGGAATACTTCTCGACAAAAAAATGTCTTGGAAACCGAATGTGGAGGAAAGGGTGAAAAAGGCGTCTGTTGCTCTTTACTGCTGTAAAGTGGCGATAGGAAAGCGCTGGGGGGGACTGTCTCCTAAGATCCCCATGTGGATTTATACGGCAATAGTCAGGCCAATAGTTCTCTATGGCATCGTAGTTTGATGGAGGTTCCTCCAAAAGAAATATATTCTGAATTCCTTGATGAAAATTCCAAGATCAGCACTGATTAGTGTTAGTGGAACAATGGGCCCGACGTCAGGTACTGCACTCAGTGCTATCCTGAACATCTGTACTCCTGATATCATGGCCGAATCGGCAGCCGCTACATCCCTGGTGAGAATCAGAGATTGTGGCGTCATGATATCGGGGCATTCCGGACACGCTGAATTACTACACCGGATCACCTCTATTCCCGTAAAAACGGGCTACTGTATCCCCTACCTTCTACCAGCGACAAATCTAAGGACGTCTATTCCGAACAGGAATACCTGGGAAAAGTCACTGGAAGGGGATACCAGTAGTATCAGATTTTTCACGGATGGATCAAAGTTGGACGAGCAAGTAGGCTATGGGGTCCATTCACCGGACCTAAATGTAAATATTTCCAACAAGCTGCCTGATCACTGTAGTGTATTTCGGGCGGAAATTACCGCCATACTGGAGGTTGCTGAACTACTGAAAAGTCACAACCCTCCGGTGAATATGTATCTACATGAACAGCCAGGCTGCCACAAAATCCCTGGAAGCCATGTTTGCTACGTCCCTTACGGTGAAAGAATGCCACTCATCACTTAGGGTGATGGCAGAGTATTTTGACATCAGGCTCATCTGGGTACCGGGACACAGCGACATTCCTGGCAATTGCGTAGCGGATGCGTTAGCTAGACAGGGCACTACGGCACAGGTTCTTCCGGCAAAATAAGGTGTTAGTATGCCAATCTCTACCTGTCGTTTGCAGATCAGGCAGTGGGCCGATAATATGTTGAAGGACAAGTGGAGACTTACTTCAACTTGCAAACAAGCCAGGGTCGTCTGGCCACAGGTGGACAGGAAGAGGACTAGGTAACTACTTAACTTGCCGAGAGGCAGGTTATCCACAATGATAGGAACACTTACGGGACATTGTCTTGTAGGAAAACACGCCCTAAGATTGGGACATAGAAACGTCACTCTCTGTAGATGATGCATGGAAGAGGACGAGGAAACGACGAAACACCTTCTCTTGGATTGCCCTGCTCTGGCAGGACTGAGAAGTGGGATATTCGGCACACATTTAGTTAGAACCCTAGCCCTACAGGATATTCCTGTAGGTCTTATAGACAAATTTATTGAAAGGGCCAATTGGCTAGACGACTAGTCAATAGTTGCTATGGAGGAAACTGCAGGTATCACAATGAGCTTCTTTAGCCTAAGTGTGCTAGACAGCGTACTGTCTTGCAGCCTTTTCAACCAACCAACCAACCATTCACAATAATCAAAATGGTTGGTATCTTTGCTAGTTATAAACGTTTATAACTTCATTCACTTACAAATTTATAATAATTGCGACATTTTTGGTAGTATATAAATCGCGCGGGAGAATATTTAGAGCATTGCGAAATGCTACGGAAATTGGCTTTAAAAACAATTAAAAATCAGTCGGAAAATATTCATAAATAAAAATAATCATAAAAGATTCTAAAAAGAACCCTGAAATCCTGTTAATTTATGATGCTGAAAAGAGTCATAAATTGGAGCGAAATTGAAATTCCTACATTCATATTTATGACTCTTCCTGAGTCATAAAAGAACGCTTTCAAATGCAAAAACAATCCTATTGATATATTTTTGGATGGTTCTGGGACTCTTCTTTAACTCTTTTCGGACCCAGAATGTTGATTGGGTTATTGTTTACACACACTAACTATTATATTTATCTATGGTCATAGGTGGGGCATTAAAAAATAATTTTTCATATCGAAAAGGATTCGATCTGAATAGCATTTATTGGAAGTTCAATTTCGTGTCAGCTAACAAATCAATTTTTTAATTTGTGACAAATTTGAAATTGTCACTAGTATGACTTGAACTGTACAATTGATTAGAATGAATGGAGACGACTCGAGTTGAGCTCCTATCCTTAAGTTATAACGAATCGACATATGCCGCAATATAATTCACATAGATGACTAAGAGTCTCTTAGATGTGTATTCGATATTAGATGTATATTAGAAGTTGACACAGAAATGTGTCTGCTATTGTTTTTCCAAAATTTAAAAAGAACGCGTGTTTCGTAGTCACTTCATAGTTACGATCTAATAAAGATCACAAATTTGTGATATTTCGTTTTTATCAAATCACTACTGACCACACCATAAATCCTACAATCAATTTATGATTTTATGTGTCTTTGGCCAATAACAATTGAATTTAAGTCACTAGAGTGCTGATTTGTGTCATATTATCAAAGTACAGAAAATCCTATCTTTATGGATATCATTAGTGATAACGAGCCATGTGTTATTTTTCATAAAACTTGAACAAAATACATTTAAAATTGACTATTCACTTTATTATGATATCCAGCTAGAAATCAATTTTATTAAAAGTGAAATCACAGTAATATTTAAAATCGAGGTCATCGGCATATAGCCAGAGTTACGTTGGAATAAATTCTCCTTTTCGGCGGCCTTTAGCATACCAATCATACCGTCAGTAATTTCAGCGCACACCTCGACAATTTGACTGGGTGGTAAAAAGAAACCATATTCACCACCATCGCGTAGCTCAAAAGTACCGGTGTAGGGAACGTTTTTGACTCCATAAACCCAATCTTTGGAGGCACCAGAGACATAGCCGGAGACTTGAAGTGAAGAAAAAGGATATGTAGCAGCCTTCCCTTATAACATGTGCATACTTACAATTTATAGTTCCCGTGGAGCCATACTTGAACTCGGTTCCATATTTCACACGAGCTGCATCAGCAAAGCCCTTGGCAATGCGCATCATCTGATCATAGTTGGGTGGAAAAATTTCACTGGTATGACCATAAGGCAATAGTACAAAATTTCCGTAGGAATGGAAGGGAATATACATCTTAATGTAACCATCTGGGAAAGAGTTAATGAAACTCTGCAAAGCCAAAACTTCTGGTTCCGAATCGGCCTTAGCACCACCATACCAATGATCACAAGGTTCATTAAAGTTCCAGGCTGACTGTGCACCCCACTCGTAGCCGAAGTTACGATTTAAATCGGTGCCATAGCAAATGCCTGAGGAATTTGAGAATCCGGTGGGTTTGCGGTTCTTGCGCCATAATCGTTCCACGGTGTGGGTGTACTCAAAACCATCCGGATTCACCACTGGCACATAGATCCAATCGTAGTCCAGCAACATGTTGCGCAGATTTTCATCCTGGGAATGCAGCAGATTGTTAAAGAAGCACGTGCTAGTGGCCGAGGAGATCCATTCGATGGCATGCATTTGACTTTCGATAAAGATGGCCTTATTATTGGGCTTGTGGGAAATTTTAATGGCTTTTATGGGTCTATTCTCGTAGGAATAACCAATGGTAAACGGTGTAATAGTGGCAGGATAGGACATTGTTAAATTATCGACAAAACTATAGACATCCTCCAATGGATGGAATGCAGACCATTCCATGCCAGAGCTGCGAGCGCGTGGTAGACCGTCTTCGATAACTCTGAAAATGGCACATAAAGTAGAATGCATAGAGCAAATAATGATGGGAACCGGTAAACTACTCCAGCAGAAACGAGTTATAATTCGTAAGCAGTTTGAATGAGTAATGTTTGTTCTTGCTTGCAAATTGCAGTAAAGGATCGGAGCGATCCGAGGGCAGCTAATATGCACTGCACTAATATGCTCACTCACCAATCTGCTTGTAAAATAAATGACTCTTGTTTCAAATGCTTTAAATTGATTGCCTTACATTGCAACATCTGCGTAAGCGAGAACGTAAGCTATAGCAATTGTCATTGTTTTCATATGTAATAACTTATACAACTGCTTACGAATTCGTCACAGTTTGTTGCTGCTTTGAGCATTCAATTGTATGCTCAAGATAGTTTTTACGAAAACTGTACTTTTAGTTATAAATTTAGAAAATGTTCTATCCCCTTGAATGGCTAACATCTCCTAAAAACTTACTTTTGTAAATCGTCAATAGTTATCCGGTAATCCATTTCGTAATATTTCAATTGCTCCTCAAGCTTCTGTTGATTGGCGGGATCAATAAGGACATCATAACTATTCTTGGGCGAAGTGATTTCATTCAGGTATCGAATCTACAAATAGTTATAAGAAAATATCCTTGTAGAAAATGCATCCTTTCATGTGATACACATTAGCATTTCTCTTACTGGCAAAATATCACGAAACTTTTTTAATTGATTCAACTGTTGCTCCTCTTTCACAAAGATTTTGTACACTTTGAAGTCATCATATCGCACCATGGCTGGACCCGCTGCCATGGCACAACCGAGAATAGAGAGAAGTAAGAGACCCGCTAACGTCCACATGTTGCCTGCTGAACTTTTTCCGGAAAGTATTGCGGACTTTCTGTTTTGCGTCTGCTTTTTATAGGAACATAGTGTAATTTTGGATATCTGATAAGACTGGAAGCAATTTGATTCTTTGTATGATATCTGATATCTACCTTAAGATAACTTAGTTCTTATCGAACTTTATGATCGGAGAAATGTTTCTTACAAATTCGTGGGCATAAATGCTTTGCCACACCCCACCCTCTTAACGCTTTGGGTTATGGGAAAGACCTCTGTTCCCAACCATTCTAATTGTAAAATACGTATTAGGGAAATTTTTCAAATTTCCCCTTTAAGAGTGAGTAATAGTGTAAAAAGAGGTTGTAAAATAGTAAAGTTTTAATTATTTGAAGAGAATTCAATGACTTTGGTACGAGTATCATCGAAATCGCCATGAAGCTACTCTTTTGTAGAACGTCTTAAACCCTGAAGCTCATAGAAATACTAGAATACTCCTTTGCCCTTGGAATGCGTCTGAACCAAAATTACTAGTCCTGGTCCGAAAAACTCTCTGAGAGCTGTAGCTTGACCAACGACTGAAATATAATCGTCACCTGCAAAAAATCCTTTTATTGAAGTCATTTTGCAGCATTCAAGAAGTCTCCCAATGACTCGACTCAATAGTCTCTGTATACCAAAACAAGTGTCCTGACATACACAAACATTACCAGTGTTGGCAAGTTAAGTGTTTTTACCACTAGATCCCGGTTAATCGGTTGTTTGCTATTAACCGGGTGCCGAGTTTTTAAGTAACTTAATTTTCGAACTAACTGATAACCGATGTTTTGACATCGGTAAGCCGGGTTTTACTCAATTTGTGTTAATTATTCTTAAAAACTTTTATAATAAATGATATGATTTTCGAATTCTAATGCAATTTTGGCAGTAAGAAAGAGGATTTATGTTTTCAAATATAGTTATATCCTTCAATAAGTTCTAAATTAAATTCTCAAGCTATTTTTTATTCAAAATTCAAGTTGATTTTATAACTTGAATAATAATTAATTATAGAGCAAATTAGAATAGTGAAAACATTTATCTCATCTGACGTCTCATTTCACACTCTTCGTTATGGGTTTGTGCAAATAAGAGATATACGACGGAAATTGACTTACACCAGGTGGAGTTACAAGAACAATAGACTTAACTATTTAATTTTATTTTGTTATAGAACTGTGAAATTTAAATGTATTTGACACTTTTTTGTTGAGTCTTATTGTTGGGATACATGTGTGTTTTATTTATCACAACTATTTTACCACACACTAATACCTCTAGCTGGTATTATTGAACCCGTGCATTTCACCATACAAAGTTTAGATGCAACCTTGCCTGTGAAGTACAAATTTTTGAGAGCAGACACTTCTCTACTATGTTTTACTCCATGGAACTAATTACTTACCTACTTAATTATCCGGTCTCGAACTACATTACAAATCGAACATAACATATTTCGCCATCCAGTTCGATCTTTTGCCTTATCTCTCCACTTCAATATGTCTTTTTCGTCCTCCTTCAAGTTCGGTTTCGAAAATCCTTCTTGCTGGTTCGTCTTCATCCATTCTACTGACATGGCCTAGGTAGCGCAATAGCGTTATTTTGATCCGCTTAACTATGGCAGTGTCGGCATATAGCCCATGGTTCATGAGTCGCCGATACTCGCCGTTGTGCACTATACGGTCATACATTTTTCGGAGTATTTTTCTCTCTAAGACTTCTGGAGATGTTTCGTCTAATTGCGATAGGACCCAGGATTCTGCATCATAAAGCAAGACAGGTTGTATGAGAGTCTGGTATAGCTGGATTTTTGTTACTAGAGAGAGGGCTTTATCTCTAAAGTGCTTGCTTAGCCCAAAATAACATACATTCTCAATCACAATTCTCCGCTTGATCTTAAGGCTGACGTTGCGGTTTTTGTTTACGGCAGATCGGAGGTATAAAAATTCGTCCACCATCTGAAATTATAACGGGCCTCCACGCGATTAGACTAAAGCGTGAATATTGGCTTCAGTCTAATCGCGTGGAGGCCCTGCTAGTTGAAACCATTCATTTTGTCTTGTCCTCATTTACTGTCAATCCCACTTTTTTTATGATTTATATCATCAACATACGCGAGCAGCATGAGACTTTTGCTGCTGAAAGTTTTATTCATGTCGACTGCAGCTTTCATTAAGATGTTAAAGAGATCGCACGAAAGGATGTCGCCTTGCCTGAGACCTCTCTTAGCTTCAAAAGGTTCAGTAACATCCTTACCAACTTTCACTGCGGATTTGGTGTTCGTCAGGGTCATCCTGCAAAGGCGTATGAGTTTCGCAAGAATACCAAGCTCTGACATTGCTTCGTAGAGTTTCTTCCGTATCGGGCTATCGAAGGCCGCTTTATAATTGACAAATATATGATAGGTGTTGATTTGTTTTCCGTGGGTCTTCTCCAGGATTTGGCGTAGCGTTAAAATCTGGTCAGTTGTCGATTTTCCAGACCTATAATTACACTGGTATGGTCCAATCAGGTCCACGATAATTTGGTTTAGTCTTTCGCGTATTATACTTGATAGAACTTTATATGCTACGGATAAAAGGCTTATTCCAATCACCTTTTTACATATGAGGAATAAGTATACTGAGACTCCAATCGCCGGGCATACAGTAAGCTAACCAAATTTTGCTAATGAGCTGTTGCACCTTATCAGCTCATGGCCGCCAGCTTTAAACAGTTCCGCCGGTAATCCATCGGCTCCTGTGGCTTTGTTGTTCTTAAGGCGGGCAATAGCTGTTCTGCCCACGTGTTGGTTAGGAGGTGGCAATCGACGACGTTGTGCATGTTGAGATCGATTGCTTCATCGTCATTGGATATCGCAGGTACCAGCAGCGCGGATAAATTATCTCTCCATATTCCCAACATGCTCTGCACATCTTGCGATGAGATTTCCATCCTTGGCTTTACAGAAGGGGAACCCTGAACCATGTCCATTAGTTCCCCTTTTTTAATTTTTGGTAGAATTTTAGGGCTTCGTTCTTCTTTCTGTATGTCACAATTTTATCATTCTCGCGCTTTCTCCACAGACGTTTCCTACAACTAAAGAGACGGTTCTTTTTCTCGTATACCTCTCAGTCGCAGCTCGCGTTGCAATTGACTGAAGCATTGTCATTCGTGCAGCGTTCTTTTCATGATTTGCAGTGCAACCATGGCTTGTTGGGAAGCGGTTTTTCAAAACAAGTTCAGTTGTTGCGGTAGTTTTTATAGAGTCGGAAATGGGTTTCCACTGCGCTTCAGGATCGTCATCGGGAGGGGGTGGGTTCTGTGCCAAAAGTTGCGAGAGCTTCCTTGAGTAGGCTGTGGCTACCTCTGGTAATTGCAGTTTTCCAATGTCCAGCTTCCCCTGCGTCTGGTTTCGTACGATTTTCGCTCTACTTAATCTTGTGCTAACCTTTGCTGCTACCAGGTAGTGATCTGAATCGATGTTAGCTCCTCTGAAAACTCGCACGTCCATTACACTGGAATTACCACTTGATCAATTTGATTCTTCGTTCTTTGATCAGGGGATACCCAAGTAGCCTTGTGGATGTCTTTGTGCTCGAGTCTTGTACCACTAATGGCCATGTTTTTTGCCGCGGCAAAGTCAATCCGTCTCATACCGTTGTCGAAACCGTCACCATGTAGACTGAAATTGCCAATAGTTTGATACACATTTTCCTTGCCTACTTTAGCATTAAAATCAGCGCTCATAAGTTTCCTCTAGGAGCTCATAGAATATGGCTTTGTCATCATCATCTTTGTCTTGCACACAAATTAGGGCATGCACACAAATTAGGGAAATATAAAAATGTTTCGCTTTTATGCGGATTGTGGATATTCGTTCACTCACAGGATTGAACCTAGAGACCAGATTTCGCAGTCTTTGGCCAACTATAAACCCCCAACAAAATTCATGTTTTTTCTCATGGCAACTGTAGTATACATCGCAGTTTTTTTTATTGTGCTGCCATGCCCTGTCCATCGCATTTTCTGGATAGCGGTAATGTCAGGATCTATATAGAGTTCTTACATTCCAAGTCCATATCCATAAATCGTAGTCCTTATAACGTTTGCGGGGCTCGTCAAAAAATAGCCGTTGTTTATGTTTCCTTTTCCGTCTGTGTATATTCACCGCCATTATGAACGGTGGCGGGAGGCAAACCCAGTCGCCCGCGTTTTTGCATTTTACCTACTGCCAGGATATTTGATTGCGACCGCCCATTAAGGATCAGACGCTGACAAGTCATTATGTCGAACTTGGATTTTCTTATTTTGGTTTCTATCCGACGTTGGCAAATATGTTTCCTCATCCGCCTTCGAAGGACAAAAAGGTATGCCCGATATCTTGATGAGCTTCAGCGACATCAGTCCTCCACTAAACTTGGGACGCATCAGTCGCGTAGCCAATTAGGTTGCTCATCGGAAAGCTTTGACTTCAGCCGCAAGGAAAAAAAGTATTCTACCGTTGCCCGGGAATCATCACGTGGAGGAAAGAGTAATAGGCACATGATTGGGAACAGAAGGCACCCAATAAAAATTATTTCAATTAAATGTATATTCAAGATTTATACTCTAGAGTGTTTTTTAGATAGTATGCTATGAAACCATTGTATTTCGTCCAATAATTTTCCGCAAAATAATCAGTTCGTAAAGTAAAAACAAATATTAGATTTATATTGGAAATGTAGCTAGTCATAAAAAGTGTTTTACCGATTTTTAATTCATCGTATCCAAACTGTATGACAGGAACCGCTTTAACTAATGAAAAAAATACAATATATCGTTTGTCCCTACCGAAATAAGTTTTGTGTTACCTGTGGGTTATTTGTACCTAAAAATTACGTTCGTTCAATAACGATAACTTTTGAAGAAAGTTACGAAAAATATTTTTCAATTAATTTGCGATTATTGTTACCGTTCTTTAGCCGGATCAAGGAAAATAACAGAAGCTACTACCGAATGTTGTACTCTTCTCAGGTGATTTGGATCCATCGCAGTGAACACTCTGTATGAGATCATGTTACTTTTGTCAAACGCAATCCCAAATATTTCGGATTAAATATGAGTCTCGTGAAAAAATTAATTATCATAGTTGTGAGTCGGTGAAACCAGCTGTAGTGCGCTCTACGCTTAATCCATGCGCACCGCTCGAGTTTGAAATCGAATCAATGTACGAAGAAAATATAGTTGAAAACTTCAGAATTCCAACCAAACCATAGTGAGTTATTATATTCCCACATCTTATACGTATCTTGTATGAGATTTGAATATATCGCGCAGAAGTGCTGAAATCCTGGCATCTCCCTTGCAGCAATGGAGATCGGTCCCAGGGAAACTTCCAAGTAACATCTGCGCGAACGCGGAGAAATAAAAAATATGTTGATGAGTGTTTTAACATGGATGACAACACTAAAATCATATACGCGCCAAACATTGTAAACTATTTGAAATCATTCGTCATTATTACGATCCTGCAGAATGGAGTATTTTTTTATTGATGGTACTGTAAAAAGCTTGAAAGCATATTTCGGACATTTGGACCCCTTTAATCTACGTCGTCGGACTCTGCACGTCATAGTCGAGAATTGTTTTTCTTCGCAGCTAACCTACATCCAATTATCCGCCACCTGTTGACTCTCCCCTACCGTAGGAGAATTAAGAATCTCGAACGAGATTTAGTACCTTGCTCCTTCCCACCCATGGAAGGCGAAGTCATAATCTCCAAATCTAAACCCTCTAAAGCTCTCGATCCGGATGGCATATCATTGATAATGCTGGAGATAAACCTGCTAACCAGGGAGAGTCCTACCGCCCGATCTCCCTCCTATTACCTGTAGTAAAGGTTTTGGAGACACTACTCTTGCCGACCATGAAAGAGCATTCAATCAACTTGCCAATCACCAAGATGGCTTCAGGCAAGCGCACAGCACTTCGACGGCTTTAAATGAGATAACTACACGCATCACCAATGGCCTTAATCAGAGCAGACCCGCTCAATTCACTGTGGTTGCATCTTTAGACCTGTCTAAAGCTTTCGACACTATTGATCACTTGATCCTGCTCCTGGACATCTTCAACTCGTCTCTCCTAAACACTACCAAGCGCTGGCTTGGTAACTATCTCAATGGGAGGCAAACATTTGTAGAGTTCAAGGGCCAGCATTTCCGTTATCGCAAGATAAAAAGGGGTGTGCCACAAGGAGAAGTACTGTCACCTACACTCTTCAAAATTTGTCTTGCGAATTTTCCTGTCGTACGCCGATGATTGCACTATCATCTCCTCGGGCGCAAAGGTAGACGACATAAGCTCTGGAATTAACAGCTATCTGGCCGATCTTACTAGCTTTCTGCAGGAACGGAATTTACAGTTATCTCCGTCGAAGTCTTCTGTGACCCTCGACATCTCTGTCAATGGGTCCATAACCCCAAAATTCTCGGAGTTATTGTCTATAATCTCCTTTCATACTCTAAGCATACGGATCACATTAGGAGAAAAGTCCACACTGGCAACAAGGTCGTAAAGGACCTTTCAGGGACAACTTGAGGCAAGAAGAAGGAGGCAACTGTAGTGACTTATAAATCTATAAGTCGCACGGTCTTCAACTATACTGCCCCGGTTTGGTCCTCTTTCCTAAGTAATACCCAATGGAAAGATCTACAGAGGATCTAAAATAGTGCGTTTCAAATGGTAACCGGATGCACACAAATGACGAACGTAGATCATTTACATGAGGAGATAAAGATGCTCTCAGTACAACATAATGTGTTGTTGACGAGACAGCTTATTTTGGCTTGTCATGTGCCCCGTCACCCCCACCATCATATTCTGATCCAGAATACACCTCCTCGTCACATTCGGAAGGACATCACGCGCTACTGGGCGGGCATCCAAGACGTCATTCCTTCTGACGTTAACAGCCCTGGAAATTTTGCATAACACGGCAGTGTCAGAGCCCATAATTGGCTATGCATGAAACAGGGTCCTTAATGAACAGCCACCCGCGATTTCAGATAATGAGAGGCTTCTGCCCAGGCCCACCAGAAATATTTTGGTCCATTTTAGATCTGGTTGGAATTCTATTTTGAACTCATACAGATCGAGAATAATCCCAGGCACTTTAGATCAGTGCCCACACTGTCTACAAAGCCTTCATGACACTATTCACATTTTCAACTGTCATAATAGGCCTACTGACTTGCACCCATTTGACCTATGGGACAGACCCTTGGAGGTGGCACAATTTCTCCAGCTCCCCACCACTACCTCTAGTGACACATAGGGGAATTACACTTAATTTTGTTTCTATATCTTCCAGGGACGAACGAGTGGAAACAGACAATCTGTTACAACAACCGTAGGTATCTACAATCGTTAGCTACCACAGGTACGAATTCGCTTACGAATTGTGCTCATTTTTGTCACGGATCGGTGGAAAAAACCATTAACTTAAATTATGTGTTAGCAATTAAATCAAAGTCCAAAATATAAAAAAAACTATCAAAAATATCTCATAATAATTTGCAACATATATTCCACAAAGTAATTTCTTAGATAAAATTTCTAAAACTGTACGAAATTCTACACACAATTTATAAACTCACCTTAGTCAACCTTAGAAGTTGATATCAAATTCATCGATGTGGTAAAACTCACTGACAGTTTTCTGGTCGTAAACTTTTTATATCATTCATTTTCGTTTACTTGATTTTAATAGGTCAAATTCCAATCAATCCTTTTCAAATCAAATCAAAAATAAATCATTATGGATATTGGAAATTGTCGATAAGAATTAGCCTAGTACGATAAATAAAATAATTGCATTAACAATCATGATATACAAATGTAGATATATGAACTAGGGTGTTCTAAACTTTGACGATTTCAATACTTTAAATTAGGTCAATTGATAACATTGTGTGTAATTTTTTAAGTCATGGAAATATATCCATATACGGGCACCACTACGTGATAAAAGACCAACAAAAAAGATCCGTGTCTCCCAGTTTTGCCCAAAGTCATGCACTTGGTGTAATTTTTGCAAAACAGTGATCATTTTGTCAGGCTTATATCTTGCAAACCTTTCGAAATTTTGAATTACTTTCTGAGGGAAAGTTGTAGCTCTTGTCATAAAGAAGAAAAATTGTCAACATATAAAATCAAAAAACTTCATCCGAGGTCAAAATTGCCAAAACTTTTAAAAATTCGATTTTTTATCTTTTTCCCCTTTTCAGGATATACGGTATAAACTTTGTTCGATTACTCGAAAAATTGTGGAAATTTTTATAGAATCGTTTTCGTTTACACCAAAAGTATAATAAATGAGAGCTAGAGAGCGATGAATTTGACAGTTCGAACTTGGAGATCTTGTAAATTTTACTTTTAGCTAACAAAAATGTTCAAAATATAACAGCTGTTTTAGGTAGATAAATAAAGTAAAGGATAAGTTGGCAACGGCAGTATTAAATTCTAATGAGTTTTTTAATATTTTAGTTAATATACTTATATCACTGAAATTTTGAAAGAAAATGGAAAGAAATAATGTGCAGTGACATTCAGCAAATTATGGTGTACCGACTACGTCATAGTTGGGCAACTGTAGCAGTAGATATGTAATGTAACTACAAGCCAACATGTATGTTCCCGTACTTTTTGTGCAAATTTGCATAAAGAGGGTAAAATCGTTCTCTCTATCAAAAGTAGATTCAAATTTGTACTGAGAAAGTAAACGACCAGAGCTATAGTTCATCTGTTGTAAAACATAAGGAAATCTTATAAAAAAATGGTAGGGAGTTAATGAATGACAACCCTTATATTCTTATTGAAAATACATCTGTTTGGGTTAAATACCAAAACAACAAAGAGCACCAATCATATGGAATTGTGTAAAATTAATCAAATCGATATAATTTTAACAAAAATTCAAAAAAAAATCAATGAATGTTGGAACTCACGGTGGATGTGTTAACACCTTTTTGTTACACGGTACCTTTCCGATTTCTATGAACACATTAGTAAATGTTACATTGGAAAATAAAAAAGGAATAGTTTTTGTGCTGAAAACTCTTTTGCTATTGCACTTTCTTGTTTCTTACATCTACTTTAACATTAGATGTAATATTGTTAAAATAAATAAAGCAATATTTAGCTCACTGAAATAATTGTTTCTGTTTTGTCATAAACAGGGCGACGACAAAAAGTATTGAATAGTGTAGAGAACTTATTGCACTCTTTTCTGCTCTTATGTAAAGAGTCTGAATAAAAGAGAATAAACGAGTATTATTCTCTTTATAGAATATTTTAATATAAATGCACCGTTTCGACAATGGTATTACATAAAACAATACAAAAAGCATAAATGTTTCAATGTTTCACATCAAAATTATGAATGTACCAAGTTACGACAAAAAGAGGGTAATACGTTTTGAATCATTTGCCAGATGTTGACAGTCCTTTTGAGTCAGACAATTCATTCCAAGAGTTCTCTATACTATTCAATACTCTTTGGCAACGATGACCTGCTTGTTTGATTGCTGCGGCTACATCAATACCATCATACTTATTTTCAGACAGAGACTATTGTTGTAAAACAACCACGTATGTGAAGCTAACGCTGTGTGTTTTTCGCATATGTTCACTTTGATAGATTGCCCTATCCGTGCCTATAGATGTTAACACATCAAAAAACTATGATGGCGCAAAAATTTAACGATCTAGGCTCAAAGTATATGTACAAATAATCTGGAAAAATCATATGGTTAACCAACATTGGGTGGTTAAATCATCGTTAACCATGGACTGAAAAACACATTTCGATATTTAACCGCAATTTATCAAAGAAACAAAGATTACCACTGGCTGAATAACTGGCCATTAGTATTCAAAATTTATCATGGGAGTATCGTAGTACTTTGGTATGTAGATTTATTTGCACTAAATATACTTTTTCGTCCTTGTTGTTAGTTGTATCCATTTGCAATAAAAAATTTAATAATACACCAAGTTTGTAATGAAAATTTAAAAATTATTTGGATCGTTGGAAATTTTTTAGGAAAATTAAATTTAGGCCAGATAATCCAATAGACTACACATAGTCTATGGACATTTTGCCTCCTGAATTCCTGCATTCTTTGATTTCCGGTTGTATAATGTTAACATTATACTTATAAGAAGATAAAATTATATAAGAATATGAAACTGAATTACCTTAACATATAATCTAATGAATTTCTGTGAAACCACTATTTATCTATCTAAAGCTGAGTAAATGCAAAAAATGTACTATTGTTAGTACCTTTTCTTTTCAACCCTAAATAGTACTGTGTACTAAATTACAACCAAAAACTTATTGTGAATTGTTTTTTACCAAGATAACTGGATAAAGTAAAGAAAATGGATAAAAAGAAGTTTCCTATAACCAAAATGTATATTAAAAAGTATTCTGGCAGCAACAGTCTCAAGGTGAGCATCAGCCTCAAAAATAAAATCTAAATTTTAAAACATCTTGGATCTAATCCATTTGGTTTTTTTCTTTCTTTCACTAACCCTATTCCTACTTACATAAATTCTCAATCTCTGAGAATTTATGCAAGTGATAAAGAATTCCATCTCTCTCACTAGGAATTCTTAACATACAAAAAGCTAACTTACAGTCCACAGCATCCACAATCCCCAAGAGACGATTCAGCAAATCTCTCCCCATATAAGCTATACATGGTCCTTCGAAGAGAACAACCAGCAAAAGTAAAAGAAGAAAACAAGATCACCATCCACATGAGGTAACTAAGCAAGTGTAATGCAAGAAGCATATTAGTTACGCGGAATCGGTGAGTCTCCCACAACGTTTAGTGCAGTGTGTGTGCGGTGTTTTTTAGAAAAAAAAAGAGTAAAGAAAGTGAACAAACAGTGAAATTAACAAATTAAAGAACAAACGTAGTAGGCGCAAATGTAAAAAAAAAACATCGAAAATACGAAACAGGAAAACATAAGAAAAATAGAAATATTAAAGTTAAAGAAATATAAAAGTCAAAGAAATCAGTTAAAGGTTGGGAAAAATTGTTAATAACGAAACACGAAAAAACGGGATAAAAGAACAAATAAAAAAAAAATTTAAAAATCAAGAAACTATTTTAAGAAACGAAAGTTGATAACTAGTTAAAAATTATACATAAAGGACGAAAAGAGCAAGAACAACGAGAACAAATATCAAAAACCCGGATAATATCAATAAACCGGATAAATTGTAAGTAAAACATATATGTATATCTAAAGTTTCGGATTATAATTTGTTTTGAATAAAATTCTCTAAAATAACCTAAAATCTTTTCGAAAAAGTTGGATTAACAAATTTTGGATTAAAATTCTCTAAAATAACCTAAAATCTTTTCGAAAATTTTCTAAAATAACCTAAAAATTTTGGATAAAATTCTCTAATATAACTAAATTTTTGAAAATTTACTAAACTAACCTACAAGTGTTGAACTAAAATTCTCTAAAATAACCTAAAAATTATAAAATAATTAATATTTTGCGGAAATTTTCTAAAAACAACCTAAAAATGTTGGATAAAATTCTCTAATATAAAATTTTTCGGATATGGACTAAAATAAGCTATAAAATTTTGTATTAAAATTCTCTAAAATAACCTAAAATCTTTCCGAAAATGTTGGATTAAAAAAAAATTTTGGTTAAAATTCTCTAAAATAACCTAAAATCTTTTCGAAAATTTTGGATTAAAAAAAATTTTTTGGATTAAAATTCTATAAAATAACCTAAAATCTTTTCGAAAATTTACTAGAATAACCTAAAAAAAAAAAATTTTTGGATTAAAATTCTCTAAAATAACCTAAAATCTTTCCAAAAATTTTCTAAAATATCCTAAAAATTTTGGATAAAATTCTCTAATATAACCAAATTTTGGAAAATTTACTAAACTAACCTACAAGTGTTGAACTAAAATTCTCTAAAATAACCTAAAATCTTGTCGGAAATTTTGGATTAAAAAATTTTGGATTAAAACTCTCTAAAATAACCTAAAATCTTTTCGAAAATTTTCTAAAATAACCTAAAAATTTTGGATAAAATTCTCTAATATAACTAAATTTTTGAAAATTTACTAAACTAACCTACAAGTGTTGAACTACAATTCTCTAAAATAACCTAAAAATTATAAAATAATTAACATTTAGCGGAAATTTTCTAAAATAACCTAAAAATTTTGGATAAAATTCTCTAATATAACCAAATTTTGGAAAATTTACTAAACTAACCTACAAGTGTTGAACTAAAATTCTCTAAAATAACCTAAAATCTTGTCGGAAATTTTGGATTAAAAAATTTTGGATTAAAATTCTCTAAAATAACCTAAAATCTTTTCGAAAATTTTCTAAAATAACCTAAAAATTTTGGATAAAATTCTCTAATATAACTAAATTTTTGAAAATTTACTAAACTAACCTACAAGTGTTGAACTAAAATTCTCTAAAATAACCTAAAAATTATAAAATAATTAACATTTAGCGGAAATTTTCTAAAATAACCTTGGATAAAATTCTCTAATATATCTAAAGTTTTTCGGAAGTTTACTAAAATAACCTACAAATTTTGGATTAAAATTCTCTAAAATAACCTAAAATTTTTCCGAAAATTTTCTAAAATAACCTACAAATTGTGGATAAAATTTTCAAAAATTTGGATAATTCTCGATAACAAACTACAAATTTTGCAAAAGTGATTTAAAAATTTAAAATATCCTACGGAATTTCAGTTAATTACATGTTCGCTAAAATTTTTCTAAAAATCGTCTAAAAATAACCTCAACGGAAAGAAAAGAACCCTATAAACTATCCTACGGAATGTAGTTTAATTGGAAATTTGCTAAAATTGGTTGCTTATATTTCCAAACCATCTAAAATTACGAAAAGCACCTAATATACATTAAATCCGTTAAATCAACAAAGACGCTAAATCCCTTTGTACATAAGTATGTCCATACGTACATACTGATTGTTCCACAACAAACATGAAATATTTGTAAATAGATTCATATGTAAAAATTGTACTCTGTCGCTAGCAATCTATTTAGTCACTGTGTTTTTTCATATTCTCCTTTCTGTCGTACTCGTTGCCAACGATACACAGCTTCTGTGTAAATAAGGTCGTTACCTTTAATGTTTACATAGTTCGCTAACATATGTTACAATCATATGCGGGAAAGACAGTGAATACAGTCGGTACAAAAAGACAGTGAATACAGTCGGTGCAAAAAGACAGTAAATGTAGAACGGGAAACAGGGACAACACACATATAGAAAGAAATATAGGCAAATAAATACGATCGGCAACAACGTGAAATGAAAATATATTATAAACCAAATTTTTTACCACATTAACGCGCATTTAACGGAATTATTAAAAAAGAGATAAGATTACATACTTATTACAAAAGTTGGAAATTTACTCAACTCAAACTAAAGCGGAAAAGATATCGTAGATCGATTATCATTCAGATTGATGATTGGGTAGACACAGTCACAATCAACTAAAATTTAAAGTTTGCGTTTTGCTTTGTATACTTGTACGTTGATATGAAAACAGTCACGCCATATTAAATTTTTTCTCCATATTGCATTTTATCTGTCCTCCATATCGATTACGATAATTAAGAAACAAGTTAAATAATTTCAAAAACAATTAAAATAAAACGAAAAGAAATTTAATTAAAAACCGTGTTTATAAACAATTTAAAAAGAAAAAAATTAAATTAATCCAATAAATTTTATAAACCATTAATACAAAAAAAAAAAAAAAAAATAAAATTTTTAAATAAATTGAATCGGGAAAATTTTACTAAAAACTGTTTAAATAAATTTTATAAAAAAAAGGAAAAATTTTAATGCAACTTAAATAAATTTAATCGAAAACATTTAAAAAAAAAAAAAAAAAAAATCAAACAATTTAAATACTTCTTCAGAAAGTTTGCAAACAATTAAAATAAACCCAAAGGGAGAAATTTTATAAGCAGTTTAAATTAATTTAATCGAAAAAAAAAACAAATTTTATGAACACAAACAATGAACTTAATATAGCAATTTTTTTTAATATATTTAAATAAATAAAAAGAAAAGTATAACAAAATTTTCAAATAAATTTAATTGGGAAATTTTTTTTTTGGGAATTTTGTAATCAAATTTAAAAATTCTACGGAAACAAACTAAATAAATTTAAAACCGTAAACAAAACTTATAAAACCAATTTAAATTTAAATTAAAACAGCATTTTTTAACTGAAGTAAAATATTTAAATAAAATCAACATAATTAGAATAAAAAATTAGCTACGTTTATTACAATTCAACGAAATCAAACATAAATTAAAATTTTAAGCAAATCACACACACACACACACGCATCCATATACGCTCAAAACATTTGAAAAAAAAAATCAGACCTAAAAAAGATTTATAAATTTCTCACACACAAAGCGACTCTCAAAACAACAACACGAGTGATTTGTTAGATGTGGATTTTCGCTCAAAAAATAAGAATTTTGGAAAATCTGTACTCTCGATCATTATTGGGAACTAATCCCATCCACACAAATCATTTAACGCGCAATTCACATAATATCATCTGCGCATATTATCTCATATTACATCAGCAGCTCTTTATTTACTTATTTGCACTAATCCTTTTTTCCCACAGCTATTAGTACCCAAAGTCTGCGACGAATTGTAGCAGGCTTTGATGAAAAACTAGTTGGCAAAGTCTTCGCCGAGTTGGAGAAGCTTTGCATACAGTTGGTGACAAAAGTCTGCGACGAAGTTTAGTGGACTTTTGTAATTCGATAGAATCTATTTCGTTGATGTCAAGTAAATAAATAAACAGAAAAAAATAAAAAAAAAAATAAATAAATAAAAAATATTAAATAAAAACTTTAAACAATAAACGGCATATTTTAATAATACATCGTTATATTTCAAAAGAAAATCAAGGTTTTTGTTTCTCAGAAAGGGAAAATTAGTTTGGGAAAACACTCATCCTGCTAAATTTTCTTCGCATTGACAAATTTAGGGAAATTTTGTTAAATAATTCAAATTGGTTTGCCTTTAGGCGGTCGCTATCTTTGTCTGGACATTTCATCGTCCTCATTTCTCTCTAAACACACTGGATTGTTATATTGCGCTACTCACTTATTACGTTTCATAGCTTTCAACCCAATTTTTTTGTGAACATACACAATGTCGAATCCCACTGCAACTTCGGACAATTCTCATGTCGGCGGCGACAACATTTCCGTAGCTTCGGGCAACACTGGTTCAACGAGGCAAGGGGAAAGCAGGGGGATATCCACAGAACATGATCGCTATCTATTTGATTGTGACCATATCATTCACCTTTGCTCTAACATAGAAAAACTCAATATACAGGAGCAAACGGATTCAATGTTAGAAGTTCGTTTGAACGACTTGGACAACTGGTTTAAGAAGCTTCAAACTAGTTATGAAATACTCATATTATCACCCGCTACTTCTAACGCACGGGATTTCAAAGAAAACGCGAGACTGAACTACAATGTTTGTTCAGAAGCATACTATGTGGCTAGATCACATGTGCTTGATATGATGAAAATATCTCATGGATACAATGCTCCTAGTGACGTACCCAGATACTCTATTACGCCGAATTATTCTCCTCAACCCTTCTCACCCCAGCATACTTCTAATAATATGTCAGGAGTTTTTCTCAAAGTTCCTCCTTGTGATACAGAAGTTTTCAACGGGGGTTACGAAGAATGGCCGTCATTTCGTGACATGTTCACGGCGGTCTACGTAAACCATCCTAAACTCTCTTCCGCTCAAAAATTATATCACCTCAGGAACAAGACAAAAGGTGACGCAGGAACAATTGTTAAAAGGTATCCACTCTGTGACGATAATTTCGAGTTAGCTTGGAATGCTCTGAAGTCTCGATACGACAACAAGCGCGTTTTAGTCGATAAACAACTCAAAGTCCTTTTTGATATACCCACAGAAGCGGTGGAAACCAGCGAATCACTTCACAAAATTCATGCCACAGTCGTTGACTGTCTTTCGTTGCTAAAATCGCTCGATGTCCCAACCGACGGGTGGGATCCCATCTTGATTCATTTGATTTCAACAAAACTTCCTGACAATACCTTATCCCTTTGGGAACAGTCCTTAAAATCTCATCGCGAGCTACCAAAGTGGTCGCAGATGGACGAATTCCTCTGCAACAGATTCGAAGTTGTTGAACGAATTACTAATGTTCGAACACATTAAAATCAAAGCAGTGGGGCAGTACCAAAGCATAAAGTTCAAACTTATTTATCTCAAGATAAGTTAAATGCGTTGTGTATATTGTGCGAAGCAGACCACAGCGTAAGAATTTGTCCCGAGTTCAGGAAGTTTTCACCACAACAGAGAATTGACTTTGTGTTTAAGAACAAGTTTTGCAATAACTGCCTGGCATCCAATCATACTAAAGGGAGTTGTAAAAGCAAAAACACTTGTCTCATTTGTAAGAAAAATCATCACACTCTACTGCATATCCAGTCCAAATTTGCAACTCCTCCGTCCGTTTCGGACAAAACTGGTGATAAAACCGTGGACACGCGAAAAGACTCTGTAAATACTTTCAAATCTCGAAATGAGCAAGCATCCACTTCATTCCAATCAAGGTCTCCTCAAATCCAAGCAAATTTCTCGACAAATGACGAACCAATTCTGCTTAGAACAGCTCTAGTACACATACGTCATCGTGGTGAACTCTACACTACAAGAGCGTTAATCGACCCGGGTTCTCAACGCACTTTTGTGTCGGAAAAACTTAGAAATATTTTAAAACTCCCATATCACAAATCTCATTTCAAAATTATTGGAATTGGAGGACAGAGTCAGACAGCTAACAAAGAATGCGAAGTTGAGATATTCTCCTCTCGACAGAACGTTTCATTTGTAATCAATGCTATTGTCTTACCTAAGGTGACAAGACGCATTCCATCTGCTTCATTCTCCATATGTAATCCAGAAGAGTTGGAACAACTGGATTTAGCAGATCCACATTTCAAACAGTCTTCTCAGATTGATTTAATTATCGGAAATGACTCAGAACGCCATATAAATTTGGATGGAGTAATCAAGAACATTTGTGGTGAAACATCGGCGTATAACACTATATTCGGATGGGTTCTCAGTGGGCCAATACGTGCTACAGAAATTCAGTCGTTCACCACCAATGTAGTCCCTTCAAACAACCTCGATCTTTCTGATCAAGTAAGAAAGTTTTGGGAGCAAGAGGAAATCCCAAACGTTTCCAAGGTCTCACCCGAAGATGATTTCTGTGAAGAATTTTATCAGAAGACAACTACACGTCAATCTGATATGTGGTAAGACTGCCCTTCAAGAGGGAATTTCCCGAAACTATACATCTCGGCTCGTCTCGTTTCCTAGCTTTAGGGCAATTTTCGCGAATGGAGCAAACACTGGCAAAAGATCCTAACCTTCAAGCTGAATACAAATCTGTTTTGAATGAGTATCTTGATCTAGGTCACATGACAGAATCTTCATCTGCCGAATTTTGCCAGGATGACAAATTCCGATCTTTCTACTTACCTCACCATGCTGTGGTGCGACCAGACCATAAAACTACGAAAGTTCGCGTCGTTTTCAACGCGTCTCGGAAGAGTAAATCTGGGTTCTCCCTCAACGATGTCTTGTATACAGGGCCCACTCTTCAAACGGATCTGATCGCCACAATTCTGAATTGGAGAATGTATGAGTACGTGTTCAGCGGCGATATTCAAAAAATGTACCGACAAATTCTCGTACACCCTGCGGATAGATCTTATCAGAAAATTTTGCACCAAAAAAATCAGTGCAGCCCAATTCAGGATTATGAATTGACAACCGTGACATTTGGTGTGAATTGCGCCCGTTTCTTGCGATACGTACGCTTAAGCAGCTCGCGTCAGATTCGCAATCTCAATATCCCCTAGGTGCAGCAATCATAGCTACCGAATCGTATGTTGATGACATACTTTCTGGTGGGTTTTCCATTGAGGAGGCATCCATTAAACAGAGAGAATTAATTTCAGTCCTAAAATCTGCAGGATTTCCCTTGAAAAAGATTACTGCTAATGATACTCGACTTCTCACGAATTTGCCCACTGAAGATCTGTATGACCAAAACTTTTTACGCTTCCAAGAGTCTAGCTCAGTGAAAACACTGGGTATTAAATGGAATGCTGTAACAGACACATTTTCGTACTCATTTCCTATCCAACAAGCTGACGTAAAAGTATCCAGACGTAAGGTGCTGTCAGTGGTAGCCAGCCTTTATGACCCGATAGGATGGATATCTCCCATTGTCATTAGAGCAAAACTGTTAATGCAACAAATTTGGTTAGAAGGTGGAGGCTGGGATGAGGAAATCAGTTCAGACTCACTTCGAATGTGGAATGATTTTCTATCCGATCTCGCTCACATTGAACTTATTTCTATTCCGCGCTGGTTTCAGTATACCTCTTCAGACATAGTTCAAATTCACGGATTTTGCGATGCATCGAAAAGCGCCTATTGTGCATGCATTTATGTGCGGTGTCAGACTCAAAAATCGGTGGTTTTCTCAAATTTGCTGATGTCTAAGACCATAGTTGCTCCACTTCAAATAGTCTCGTTACCCCGATTAGAGCTCAATGGTGCCGTTTTGCTCGCAAAGTTAGTTAAATATATTAAATCCATAATAAACTACCCAATTAGTGACACGTTCCTATGGACAGACGCGTCAATAGTACTAGGATGGCTCGCGAAGACACCTGGCACGTGGGAAACTTATGTCGCTAATAGAACTTCCCAAATTCACGAAATGGTCCCCAATGCAACATAGTGTCACGTACCAACACACGATAATCCAGCAGATCTTGGGACTAGAGGTTCCAGACCTCAAGATCTCTCATACAATATCCTATGGTGGAATGGACCAGCATGGATTTGTAACCCTCCAAGTACGTGGCCCAAAAAAAATCCTTTGATACCGACGGGAGGAGCTAAAACAGTTCAGTCGCTTCAAGTCTGCATAAAAGATCCTGACACGCTTCAGCGATTTTCCTCATATGCAAGAGCCTTGAGAGTTCTCTCCTATGTATTTCGTTTTTATCACAAGACTCATATCGTGCACAGAAATAACTGCGTTTTCAATTCTATGACTGTCGGTCATATGGAAATCCTCTTCATAAAAAAACGTTTGATTTCGTTAGCTCAAATCCAATATTATAAAGATGAGTACGCCGCGCTCATAAATGCCAGACCGATACCAGATAACAGCCAACTTAAAAGTTTAAATCCATTTTTGGATTCCCAAAAAATTATGCGTGTTAACGGCCGTTTAGCGGAAGCACCGCTTCCTTACAATGAGAGCCACCCCATTATATTACCAGGCAATTCCAGATTTTGTCACTTATATTTATCACATTTACATCAGTTTCTCGTTCATGCCGAATGCAATCTCATGTGTCGTATGTATCTCGCCTAAAACGTAGAGTTAAAGGCATCATACGCAAATGCAAAACCTGCATTATATTCAAGCAAAGGCAATGTATTCAGATGATGGCCCCATTACCATCTGATAGATGTACTTTGTCTCCACCATTCCATACGACTGGTATCGATTTCGCTGGTCCCTTTGAACTAAAAAGTTCCTCTATACGCCAAGCTCCTATTCTAAAGGGCTACGTAAGTGTCTTTGTATGCTTCTCTACAAAGGCAATTCATTTGGAAGTTTGCTCAGAACTGTCTTCAGCGGCATTTGATGCTGCATTTGCAAGATTCGTTGGTAGGCGAGGGCTACCTCATAGGGTAGTTACAGATAATGGTCGCAATTTTGTCGGATCTAGCCGAGCTTTACTCAGAGAGTTCGAAAGCTTTCTCAAAAATGTCTCCAATGATATTTCCCAAAAATATGCTACCCATGGATTTCAGTGGAATTTCATACCACCTCATGCACCCCACATGGGCGGACTATGGGAAGCCGCCGTCAAAAGCTTTAAGTTTCATTTTAAACGAATAGCTGGATCACACAAATTTACCTTTGAGCAGTGTTCAACTGTACTCGCCCGAATCGAGGGAGTTTTAAACTCCCGCCCAATCTCCGCCATGTCGGAAGATCCCAACGACCTTACAGCTCTAACTCCAGGTCACTTTCTCAGGGGCGCTCCCATGCTGTCCTTACCTGAGTCTAGTTTTCAGAATATATCTCTTATCAACCGATGGTTAAAGCTCAAAGCGCTCCATCATGAATTTTCTATTCGATGGAAGGAGGATTACCTCAAATCACTTCATAAGCGCTATAAATGGAAAAATTCCATTCCCAATTTAAATACTGGCGATTTAGTTGTAGTAATGGACGACTTGTTGCCACCCAGTGAATGGCGCCTGGGAAGAATAGTGAAGACGCACCAAGGGTCCGACTCAAGAGTACGAATAGCAGACGTACGAACCAGCGCTGGCATATGTACTCGACCTATTGTCAAGCTCTGCTACCTACCATTCGACAATCTGGAAAATTCAACATCCTATTAAAACCTTAATAAACCAAGAATACCCCATATCTCACCTTAAATAATCAAGCACTCAAGTAACTCCACAAATTGGAGTGATCGTCTTCTAACCCTTTGTATTTTTTATGATTCCAGAACCAACACCAATAGACGTTCCTCACAGTCAGATGTGTACAAATGTATGTTGTGCAAATCCTATCACGCTCTGCGATTCTGCCAGAAATTTCTGGCCATGGACTCACAGGAGAGGAACAGGGTCGCGAGGAGATATGAGTACTGCATTAATTGTTTAGCGAAGAGCCATACCTTTAGGAAGTGCCTGTCCAAGAATACCTGCAACCGATGTCAACATTATCATCACACACTGCTACATTGAAGTACAAAACCGAGAATTACACCACCCAACCGTCAGAGTCAGGACTTACAATTATGGAAACGAACTCCAAAGCAACCGAAGAAATCATCGCCACAGAAGACATCCTCAAAAACCCTATCACCAAGCGCGACATCAAATAAAACCACACCAAGGCAACCGAAAGCCCAGCCAGTACCAAACCAGTTGATTTTATCGGAAGCCATAAAATCTTTGGCCACCGTTTTGTGTGCGACACATGCTCCGTCATAAATGCTGACCCGGCGGCATGTATAATGTTAACATTATACTTATAAGAAGATAAAATTATATAAGAATATGAAACTGAATTACCTTAACATATAATCTAATGAATTTCTGTGAAACCACTATTTATCTATCTAAAGCTGAGTAAATGCAAAAAATGTACTATTGTTAGTACCTTTTCTTTTCAACCCTAAATAGTACTGTGTACTAAATTAAAACCAAAAACTTATTGTGAATTGTTTTTTACCAAGATAACTGGATAAAGTAAAGAAAATGGATAAAAAGAAGTTTCCTATAACCAAAATGTGTATTAAAAAGTATTCTGGCAGCAACAGTCTCAAGGTGAGCATCAGCCTCAAAAATAAAATCTAAATTTTAAAACATCTTGGATCTAATCCATTTGGTTTTTTTCTTTCTTTCACTAACCCTATTCCTACTTACATAAATTCTCAATCTCTGAGAATTTATGCAAGTGATAAAGAATTCCATCTCTCTCACTAGGAATTCTTAACATACAAAAAGCTAACTTACAGTCCACAGCATCCACAATCCCCAAGAGACGATTCAGCAAATCTCTCCCCATATAAGCTATACACCGGTATTTGTTTAGCAGCTTTAGTTCATAAACGTCGTGTTTGACTTCCTCCCTATTTAGTTTGCTTTGAATCAGAAGTGATGCCTAACAGAGTATTGACATTTTCTATACAATCAATTTCCAAGAAATGATTCGACAACGGTAAGTATAAACTTCCATCTATAAATTCTTACTTCCATTTTTGTTCATGAACATGAAAAACTTATTGATGAAGAATTTATTGATATCGTCGAAACCTTTTCTAACCTTTATGTCACAAAAAGTAACAGAACTGGAAATATTACATCTGCTGAAATAAGGTATTTTTGTGTGTATTATTATTTAGTGGATACAATAGTGTCAGTCGACGTCTAACATACTGGGACGTTGCTAAAGGTGATATAAATGAACTCGTTGCAAACGCTATGTCAAGAGATTGTTTTGATTACATATTTTCGAACCTTCACTTCATAGATAATAGCCTGTTAGATCAAAAGAACCAATTTGCCAAAATTAGGCCAAAAAATGGGCAAGGACACATTTCTTCAAAATGCACCACATGTGAAAAACATAGCGTTGATGAACAAACGGCTCCAAAACAAGTGGATGTTTTGAAGAAAATTTATTTTCTTCGTTGCCATTATTGGAACAACTAAAAGTTCGGGAATTTATGGTGACTGGGACGATTCGAGACACCCGGCTTGTAAATTGCCCTTTACCAAAAAAAAAATCCAATGAGTGTTCGAACTCACGGGCGGTGTGTTAATACCTTTTTGTCACACGGTACCTGTTCGATTTATATGAAAATACATTGGAAACATTGGAAAATAAAAAACAGCGTTCAATCATATGATGACGTTACACTTAAATAATATTAATATATTAATACTTAAAATTTTTTAAAGACCAGTGCAAGCACATGTCGTTGGTGTTGCGTAAAAAGGGCCAATATGCATTTTTCTACGAAGGCCGATCTAATTTTGTTTACCTTGTCACGACAAGTCAAAAGGGCGAAACTGCTTGGGTCTATCTGCAACGAAATAGGTAGATAATTATACTGCTCGAAGAACCCAACCATAACTTTCTATAGCATAACCATTTTTGGTACGTTATAATCTATGAATATCTTACAGACAATTGGAAACAGCAGATTGGACCTTTTTACGCAACACCATCGATGTGGCATTATTTTCTTGTTTAAAACTTTTTTGTTTTATTCCTACAAAAAACAAAGAGAATGCAAAGCAACAGATACATGTCCATACATACATTGTTATGTTCGTACATACGCTACACAAGTTCACACAAATTTCGTTGCTCATTTTTTTTTTGTAATCGAGCGAACCCATCGCCGCCACTCTTACCCGCCCCTACCGTCATCACTTCATAGTGTGGAGCCTACACATTCAAAATCTCTTTGGTCCAGGAAAGAACAAAAATATGTAACATTGAAGAAGCAGGATAATATTTATAATTATAATCGATATCTGGACGCGCCGATCAAAATATAAGCCTGTATAGGGTATCTGTAAAATAAACAAAAACAAAATTTTAACTTAGGCATGACACATTTTTATTATGCAAATTTGCAGAAATGTTGTGCATCAGATGATGCACTGTTGCATTTTCGGACATTGACGTGTACAATGCTGCTAGAGTTAGCATTTACGAACGAGCTCCGCATCAGATAAAGAGCAGTGAGGTCCAGTATTGCTTAGTGTCTTCGCATATATTTAAGCAATACTGGTATCCAGTATTGCGAGGTCCAGTATTGCTTAAATATATGCGAAGACACTTCGCCGCAACGAAAAGAATTTCATTAACCGGAAAACTTTCGTCACTGCGACGAATATATTTCCTTACTGTGATGAATCTGTTATATTTTAGCGATTAATATATTTCACTGAAACTGGTTTGGAAATTTTATGATCCATATATGAATGATGTACAAACATTAACATCAAGCACCCTTCACTTGCTCATTATATGATATTTCCCACTTTGCTATTTCGTTGAAAAGTTAGAATTTTTTAATTTTAGTTTGATGAATGACGCGACATATCGTTACTGGTAATTTGGCGCTTATTTGTATATGCATTGTTGCTAAAAAGGTACAAAAAATTAGTGCAAAAACAAAGTTTCCCTTATTTGATACAAATCAGTTTCGTCACTTTAATGACGAAATACAGTAGTAACAAATAAAATATTGATAAACGTCAAAAACCTAATAATTACATTATTAAACGATTGTGATTTCCCCAAAATGCGCAATAAAAATGGAGTTGCTTGAGCAACGCATATTCCCGGGATGCATTCTCTAATGAAAATGTATAGTATTTTTGTTGCCAGATAACCTCTATAAAGCCTCTAAGGCGCGGAGGCATCTATGTAAAATATGGACTTATTATAATGTTGAATAAATAAAAAAAATTGTATTCAAATTTGAAAGAGATTTCCACATTGAAAATCGTATTAAGTTTAAAACAGTTATTTATAAAATTACTAGCTGACCCGGCAGACTTCGACTTGCCGACAAAAGTATTCAATGACGTCATCGCCACTAATGAATTCACACGTTTTATATGGGAAAACACATCATAACATAAGTGTGCGTTAAACGCATATGCGTAGTTATTTGTCGATGCTTTTTTTAAACCATCAGTGAAAGTAGACGTTTCCAACTCATGTCTTGGTTTGTAAATCGGTTGACTGGTACTAGAGTTATAAAATGACGAACATATGACACCTTATATTTGTATATATAGATTCAAATTATGAAATTTGAAAAAACATCTCTAAAAAACTTAATTCATTCAAAAAAAAAATTAATTTGGTGGCGGATTGCGACATCTAGTCTCTAGGTTAAATCCTGTGAGTGAACGTATATCCACAATCCGCATAAAAGCGAAATAGTTTTATATTTCCCTAATTTGTGTGCATGCCCCAACAGAAGAGAAAGTTGATGATGCCAAAGACATATTCTACGAGCTCCTAGAGGAAACGTATGACCGCTGCCCTGGCCATGACATTAAGATTGTACTATTAAATTTTAATGCTAAAGTAGGCGGGGAGAATGTGTTTCATTCAACTATTGGCAATTTCAGTCTTCATGCTGACAGTTCCGACAACGGTATGAGACTGATTGACTTTGCCTCGGCAAAAAATATGGTCATTAGTGGTACAAGATTCGAGCATAAAGACAACCACCAGGCTAGTTGGGTATCCCCTGATCAAAGAACAAAGATCCAAATTGATCACGTGGTAATTGACGGAAGTCACTCGTCCAGTGTAATTGACGTACGAGTGTTCAGAGAAGCTAATATCGATGCTGATCACTACTTGGTAGCAGCAAAGGTTAGCACAAGATTAAGTAGAGCGAAAATCGTATTGAAAGCTAGACATCGGAAAACTGCAATTACCAGAGGAAGCCAAAGCCTACTCAAGGAAGCTCTCGCCACTTTTGGCACAGAACCCACCCCCTCCCGATGACCATCCTGATTCGCAGTGGAAACACATTTCCGACTCTATAAAAACTGCCGTAACAACCGTACTTAGTTTCGAAAAACCGCTTGGCAATAAACCATGGTCTGGTGAAGAGTGTCGCATTGCAAATGATGAAAAGAACGCTGCACGTATGGCAGTGCTTCAGTCAATTGCAACGCGAGCTGCGACTGAGCTTTATAGCGAAAGCTCTCTTTAGGCGTAAGAAACGGCAGTGGAGAAAGCGCGTGAGTGAGAAAATTGAGACACACGGTTCAGGTCCCCCTTCTGTAAATACAAAGATGGAAATCTCATCGCTAGATGTGCAGAGCATGTTGGGAATATGCACAGATCATTTCTCCGCTCTACTGGTACCTGAGATATCCAATGACGATGAGACAATCGATCACAATTTGGACAACGACATCGATTGCCCCCTCCTAACCAGAACGAGCTCAGAACAGCTATTGCGCGGCTTAAGAACAACAACGCCGCAGGAGCCGATGGATTACCGGCGGAACTGTTTAAGGCTGGTGGCCAAGAGCTGATAAGGTACATGCATCAGCTCATTGGCAAAATGTGGTTATATGAATGAATGCACAGCGATTGGACTCTCAGTTTACTGTGCCCCATATTTACAAGAGGTGGCCGGAGTCTCTGTGCCAATTACCGTGGAATAAACCTTTTATCCATAGCATATAAGGTTCTATCAAGTATAATGAGCTAAAGACTAAAACCAATTATCTCTGAGCTGATTGTGCCATACCAGTGTAGTTTTAGGCCTGGAAAATCGACAACTGACCAGATTTTCACGCTACGCCAAATCCGGGAGAAGACCCACGAAAAACAAATCAACACCTATCATCTATTTGTCGATTATAAGAGGATTTACTGCGGTATTTTCGAGAATTGAGAAGGAATCAGCAAAAGTGGGTCTGAAAGTAAATGAGGACAAGACAAAATTAATGGTTTCAAGGAGCAGGGCCTCCACGCGGTTAGACCAAAGCGTGAACGGTAGTGGACGAATTTATATACCTCGGATCTGCCGTAAACAAAAACAACAACGTCAGCCTTGAGATCAAGCGGAGAATTGTGCTTGCGAATATATGTTATTTTGGGCTAAGCAGGCACTTTAGAAATAACGCCCTCTCTCGAATGACGAAAATCGAGCAATACCAGACTCTCATGCAACCTGTCTTGCTTTATGGCGTAGAATCCTGGGTCTTATCGCAAGCAGATGACACATCTGTGGGAGTATCGGCGACGCCTGAACCATGAGCTGTATGAGCTTTATCCCCACATCGACATAGTTAAGCTGATTAAAAAAATCAGATTGACGAATCCCTGCGTGCATATTACAGTCGTACGTAAATAAGGCAAAAGAACGAACTGGTTGGCGAAATATGTTATCTTCGTTTTGTAAGGTCTCTGACCCCCCGGGGTTGTTCCAGACCGGAGTAATAAAAAATGTAATACTTATGTCTAAACCATTAGTGAGAGAAGGCACAAGATTAGAAGATTTTGGCACAAGATGTGTTGGTTCCAGCTCTTTAATGTAAGGTCTTTTTTCAAATTTTTCAATGCAAAACGTTTATGGATATTCAATGATAAAGTATTAAAAGGTCCTTATTTGACATCTTTCTGCCTGGAGAATCTAAATGAAAATTTTTGCGAATGGTGAAGACCACCTTCGTTAATTTGGTGTGCATACTGATGGTATTTTCATTGTCACAGAAGTCAAGAGAATTATTTAAAATGTATATCTTTGGAATTTTGAAAGTCCTGTTCAAAGGACAAACGATCACGAATTAAAAATCTAAGTACACAGATTAACTACTTCTGGCCCATAGTTACACTTCCATAAAGTCCCGTTTTTAGGAGGGGAAAAAGTTGATTTTTTTGAAACGGCGTTATCATAGTAATGTTTCTACTCAAAACTGATCCCCAATCTACTTATATGTAGAGTGTCATGGGGACCATGCCTTCGGATAGTTTGCAGTCAGAGAAATCTGATTGTATTTTAGCTGTGACAAACTTTCGGTCATATTTTTAACGTACACGTTGAATAATAATAGCCCCAACAACATATTGCTGGAACCATGAACATGTTTGCGAGGATTGTTTTCGTGAATAGAAGCACTGGTACCTGTTGTATCTTTATAATCTGTCGGGTTTTTATTTTCGGCAGTTTTCCACAAATAACAGCCATATTTGGGTAACAAATAGTTATATTATAACCTATTAATCAGTGTGTCACAAATAAGTTATATTGAATAGCAAACACAATGTGCGACAAGCTACAAACACGTTATATTTGCATCCAAACAACAAAAAAGACAAATTTTTCAGCGTGTACTACTGGGGGTTATGTTGTTGTCAATCTTAAATTCCAGATGTGGTCATCAAGTGGGAAATAAAATAAATCCTCTGACGCCAAAACGGCAGAATCCACTAAATGCCACACGCGGAAATATAACAGCCTATGTAATATATTTTCCCAAACATATTCTGCAGCAACGATATATATGTTTGGAACACACTTCAAACGTTCATATGTTTGCAAGTCCCAAACTTACTTGAATTTAAATGCAAACAGTATCATGTTTACTGACAAACATGTATACTTTTACGTGGAAACATATACGTTCTTCATCCCAAACATTCATATACCTACGTGGAAGCATTCGCGTGTTTCCCCAAACCTACATATCGTCCGCTAAAATGCAAAAGAACGTAACTACAATTTTCATTTTGTACAAAGGAGTCGAACAAAAACAGTTTGCCAGTATATTTTTGAATCATACTGAAGGTAAGTAAGACTTTACTTTAGCAAAAGTTTGAAAATTTGAATTGAAAAAGTAAATCCTCACCCTTTTACGAGGACTGTTTCTTCTCTTGGAAATAGAAGTTAAAAATGTAGTTACGTGGTTTTGCATTTCTGCTAACGATATACTTACGTGGAAACATGTGCGAATTTCCTCCCACATATAAAAATATTTAGAAACGAATTATTCTTCGATTTCAATATATATGTATTATTTATTATACTTAATTTTAAGAATATAAATCCACATTTATAAATAATTAATACAAAAAATTAATAGATTTTAAACGGTCCTTTTTACATTTATTTGCACTGAATGCATTATTTGTTTTTGTGTATTGGTTTTTGTTTCATGAAATCTGCTGCTCTTTTGCTTCTTTTTTCTTTGGAGTCTCTCACATTTTAATTTTCAGAAGGTTTCAGCTATGCGTTGGTACACACACACAAGATATTTATATACAAATCAAGTTCATGCAAGCCAAGCGTGGATTAATTACTTGTGTTTTTTATTACACTTATTTCACAAATGGTCCGCCGTTCCGATTTTCTCAGTAAAGTCTTGGAGAGACAAAGGGCTTCACGTTGTTGCCCTTTCCGGGTTCTTTCCTCAAAATCGTTTCTCACTTTGGTAGCACACATCCATATATACGAAACACATTCACAAAAACCAAAGTAACATCACAAACCATTTAACGGTCCGCACTGATCAAACACTTTTGATGTGTTCTGTGCGATGAAGCATTGACGACTGAATACATGAAACTAAAACGCAATTCCTTAGCCAAAACATGAAACACTGACTTCATCTGCAATTTGCACGCAGATTCAGGAATATTTACGATTCACTGACTGAGAGAATAATGAAAAAATACAGATGCACTTACAAGACAGACTCTCTCGTTGTCCCTCGTTTATTGTCTTGCTCTCGAGAGGGCATAGACAGTGCAACAAACACAGCTGTATTTGTATCACAAACATAAATATATGTGGGTTGCAAACACATATATTATACCATTATAACATCATTGTGTCTCAAATATGTAATATTGATTAGCAAACACAATGTGTTTGGCCACAAGTATCGTATATTCCATACAACAAAAAACACAGATTTTTCAGCGTGCAGTTATTTCGAGAAGACAACACCGATTTGCCTGGTAAACATGTCGGTGCATCGGTCGTAGGTAGAAAGCCACACCTGCAACCTTCACAGAATAAATTTATCGATCGTCGTCCATCTCTTAGGATTATCAAAGAGAAATAGTGATGTTGAACAGAAGACACCCACTGCTAGAAAGAAAGTTTCTCTGAAGTGTGCACGAAATGTTATTGAAAACAATTGGGACAAGCCTAATATAGCTAATGTGACCACCTGGCCCAAATGCCCTTTAGTGATTTTGTAAAAAAAACTGGCAATGATAAGACCTTCCTGAAGCTAATTCAGTAATGCATTCCGTTTTTAAGAGTTCATATCTGGGGATTTTTAGTCCTTTTGGGCTTCCTAAATGACATCTTTCACACCTTCTAACCCGTATTAAAAAGAATTATTATTTTATTTATATTTTTAATTTCCAAAATAAACCGCGGTTTAATTATACATTACCTCTTGTTTCTCCGGTAGTTATCGGGAGACTTATTATTTTTCAATTTGGCCATTGAAAATATTTGTGGATAAATCGGTTGGGTGAAACCCTTTACAGACCCGGAAGAGGTTTGCCACACCGCCATCAACCTGGCTAAGTTTATATATGGCCTTCAACATCAGCGCTTCAACACACTGATTATAGTGACACAGGTGAGGTTTTTTTTGGTGTTTGACGTTGGTGGAGATAATATTAAGTGTTGTACTTTTTTCAGATCAACCTTCATAATAGTATCGTGCCATCTGCCACTGTAATCGTTCGTCTATCAAAGGGTGCTACAAACATATGTGAAAGGCAGGGTTTTTGGTCAGAAGCGATCGGAATATGTTCCCTTCAAAGCCATTTAACGACAGGGCTAACGATGGAGTTTGCCTGGAACTAAACGGATCCAGTATTTAATTAGAAATGGGACGACGAACATTCCGATGGCAAGAAACCAGTTGCTATTAGCAAAACGGGTAGGGACGCAAACACACACCATCCATCATAGTGTATCACTGATACCAATACGTATAAGTAATAAAGGCAATGAGCAGTCTTTCAACTTGATGGATAATTATAAAGTTAAACCAGTACGATATAAGTATGTGCCAGACGTGGAAGCTAAGGAAATTACTGGCGTCAGGCAATATGACGACAGGGTGCCTTAATGGCCCATCTGGTTCTCCGGTGGAACACCCACAGTGAAGATTCGCTCAATCTCTCAACGAGGAGATTGTTATTGTTACTATATCTAGGATTAAATGTGCTTTAAGTCTCCCTGCCCAACATGGTGAGGCTGATCAGGCTCTTGCCGATCTAGTGTAATCCTGATTATCAAAGTTGCACATCGTGTGTATAAACTTCAGATATATACCTAGCCGGTCCTGTTACTGAATAAGTTGGAACGACTGATATATGGGAACTTACGGAGCTGGTTGGTGTATCTCTAGTGTTTTAATCATGTGTTAACCAAGGTATGGAACGATGCACTGAATGGTTTACTGCTCACGCTCCAAAATTCGGTTTGCAAAATTTTTGTTTAAGCGGAGGACATGGGGCCAGTATCCCAGTAACTTAACCCTCTAACAAGCAAGAGAGTCTTCGGTTTTTGTGCTCCACTGCAATATTATAATTGGCAACTATACCAGACATTTTGTCATATTCCCCAACACATTCAGACAAGTTGTTCGTCGCTGTGTTCAATCAAATGTGCGAAGTCAACAAATTAGCATCAACAATTATTTTGTAAATTTAACTTTTAACAAGTAAAAAAATCCAATGAGTGTTCGAACTCACGGGCGATGTGTTAACACCTTTTTGTTACACGGTACATCTCCGATTTCTATGAACACATTCGTAAATGTTACATTGGAAAATAAAAAACAGCGTTCAATCATATGATGACGTTACAGTTAAATAATATTAATACTTAAAATTATTTAAAGACCCAGTGCAAGCACATGTGTTATGTTCGTACATACGCTACACAAGTTCACAAAATTGTCGTTGCTATCTCATTTTTATATACGTATAATACGTCATTACTCTCTTTGCTCTGAGAGTGCTCCGCACCCACATTTTATTGGACTTACCTTTCACTATAATAAAAAAACAACAACACCAACAACAACTACTACTACTACTACTGATATGTTGGTGATTTATTTGTGCTTGATGTGTCGTGGAGTGTTTGTGTTGGCGGTGGGTGTAGGGGAGGGTACCTAAAAGAAAAACTGTTAAAGGAATGCAAAGAGTGGAGACTGGGAGTGTAAATTGTTATGGGGGAGGGTATATAAGCTTCGGCCCGGTCGAACTTAACAACGTTTCTACTTGTTTTTGTATACACCGGGCAATGCTGAACATCAAATGACTCGCTTTGTTTGGCCATAGCAACAACAACGAAACAACCAAAGACACAACATCACACATACTTTGTACGAAGTAGCTGACGTATTAGTGTGTCACCATAACGTCGACTGCGCAAGCGTGGCTATGCTTTATATCTCCGTTCAACAACAGCAACAGACACATGTACATACATACATTATTATGTTAATACATACGCTATAGACACAATTTCGTTTGCCTCACCCCTGCCACACCACTCTTTCATTGCTCTCTTGCTCGCTCATTTTTGTTTAACACGTCATTATTCTCTTTCGCAGTAGCAGAAAATCCGGCTTTAGCAGCAGCATAAAATCTGGCTTTAGCAGCAGCATAAAATCTGGTTTTTGACTTTGATAGATTTAGTCCCTATACGCCGCTATAGATGTTAACACATCAAAAAAAAAACACATTTAGAATAAAGTGATCATCTTTACCGTAAGTAGTTTACATGTTATATTTGAGTTTTATAATACATTTGAAGTGGAAAAATAGTAATTGTGCATTCGAAACGAAAAAGTGAAGAGCTAGAAGTCTCTAGACCAGCGGTCACCGTCCATAGCCCCCAGGGGCCGAACATGATCGGCTTTTTACACATACACAACACGAACGTCAACAAAAGGCATATCAAAGAGCGTATGAGAGAAGGAAATTTCATTCAGTAGCACATTAGCTTTCAACGAAGAATGGTCATGCCGCTTTGTTTTGGAAAATTGATACACTGATGTGAATCAGAATATTTTTTTATAGATTCAGTGCAAATACACCAATACATTCACATTTGATGAGTATTCTCTTTTTGGCGACCACTGCTCTAGACGGTCTTGCCGGTTTGTGCGTAAAAAATTTTCTTCTTTGTGTCATTGTTTTCCTTAGCTTTATTTTATTAAAATAAAATTAAAATACTATACTATACTATTGTTGCCCTGTTGTTCTATTCTCTTCACCGTTTTATTGGATTTTCGTGTTAAAGATGGATCATACAAAACGTGCTTATAAGAAAAAAAATCAATTTGGATCCAATGTCTGATGAACAACTGGCGGAGTTCATCGATTCTGTGGAAAGCGGAGATGAAACGTTTGATAGTGGTGGCAGTATTTCTGATCCAACTTATGTTTTCGATAATATCGAGTCCGATGCATTGCCAGATGATGATGAACAGTTCATAGCAGAATGCATACACAATATGGATGCAGCTGAGACCACGGATGCATTTCTACAGGATATAAATTTATCAATAGATATCACATCGGCTCCTTCAACTTCAGCATCCTTCAAATCCAAAAGAGCCCGATTTCCATTGCCAACAGCTGAAGCTACTGGACCATCAGTTCAACATAATCCGTCGGCTTTGTTGGAGGTATGCACTATTTAGCTTATTTTTTAAATAATTTAAATTTAAATTATCATTGTCCCTAAAATTAACAGCTCTAAATGCAATATCTAAAGACTCGAAAGAGCTGTCCAAACTGATTTGGCGCAAACGTTTGAAGCGATTCGTCCCTTTCATAGGCTGTGAAAGAGCTTAAAACACCAATGGAATTCCTTAATGACTTTTTCACTGACGATATTGCTGAATTGATCGTTGTAGAGACAAATTGTTGTGCTTCCGAGGAAAATATTAGCACAGCCTTTAGCACAAATGTCACTGAATTGAGACATTACATTGGCATAATTTTGTACATGTCAGTGTACAGTTTTGCTAATTTAGAAAGCTATTGGGGGAAGAATGCCTTCTTGACAATTCAGAAGTGTATGCCATCGAAACGATTCATTACCATCAGAAAATATTTATCGTTTTAAGATGAATCGCAGCGAAAGAAGAAAGGTGAAACGGGGTTTGACCCATTGTTCCGCATCCGTAATTTGGCCAACAAAATAAACGATCGATTTGATTCAATCCCAAACACGGCTAGATTGTGCATCGACGAGCATATGTACACCACAAAGACGAAACACCATCTCCGCCAATACATGCCCAATAAGCCGCATAAGTGGGGTGTCAAACTGTTCGTGCTTTGTGATTCAAATGGGTTCGCGTACCGTTTTGAAATATACAATGGCGCCGGAGATAATATTATCTTACCAGGTACACCAGACCTTGGAGCCACATCAAATGTTACGATTCGTTTATCACAAACAATTCCTGATTTCGTTCATCACATACTATTATGGCATCTATTTAAGAGCCAGAGGAATTTATATAGTCTATAGAGATTTGATTGTTTTTTCCCATATTTTGTTGACCACTATTTGCTTTTGTATTTATAGGCAACCGTATTCCAGCGTGTAAGCTGCCGACTTACAGCGAAATGAAAAAAGAGGAGAGAGGATTTTGCGTAGAATATATGACGTGTGTTCGCCGGCCATCGACATATGTCGGTATTGAACGTTTCACAAGAACCAATCCTGATGAACAAACTTCGAAGGCTCCCCGGTATGACAGAAAACAGAAGAAATTCATCGAAATCAACTGTCCGCAAATCATCAGAGAATATAATGCTCACATGGGTGGACTAGATCTTATGGATGGCCTCATGGGTCGATACCATATTCGAGCTAAGACTCGAAATATAATGATAAGATTGTTTTACCATTTTGTGGATATATTTTGTACAAACGTTTGCATGTCAAGAAAGCAAACACATCCAACAACGATTCCGATGAGCAACTGCAGCTTTTACAGCTTCCAGATTTCCGTGAGGAAATAGCAGCTAAACTTGTTTCTTTCTGCAGGACGACCGTCATCTGCTCAAAATGCCAATAGATCAATATCACCACAGGATGGCATATCAGGTTTTGGGAAAAGAGCTGCTCATCAAGTTGCTGATGTACTATTCGATGGTGTCGAACATTTTCCCGCTTGTGTGGATAGAAAATCAAAAAAGAGGTGCAAACATTGTAAAAAATCTGACACACAAGTCGTTTGTTCCAAATGCCACCTGCATTTAAGCGGTCAGATCGATAACAATTTTTTCTGGGACTATCATCATCGAAAAGAATATGTTTTACAACTGTTTTTGCTTCCTTTTCTCAATAAACATGTCTTATAGATAAAGTTTACCTGTAAAATTTTTTTACACCCACTCCGGCAAGACGCCTACACTATTTTTCACCTGACGTCCGTTTACCTTAAGATTTTTACATGAAAATTAAAACTTAAGCTTCTGTTGACTACATCTACATAAAAAAAATATTGGCCTCATCCGGGCATTTTTACGGTCTTGCCTGTTAGAGGGTTAAGGGCTTTTGGTTGATGTGCGAGAATAAATGGACTAGGTGTAATTCCAGCCAAGACCAAAGTGGTCTATTTTACTCGAAGATCTAAAATACCTATCGAGGAACCTGTCAAATACCTGGGTGCTATTTTGAACAGCATGCTCAGTTTCCTCGTATACAGAGATATGTGAATTTATAAACGGGTGGGTGGAAGATTAATACTCAAGTATGGCATGGAGGCAGATATTGTGTCAACGCAAGGCAAATCTGACCGATAGTGGATAGTAGGAAATCCATCCATGAGCCTTCTGTCTCTAGCCAGACCCACGGTATCAGTTTTGATGGGACACTATCCGACTGGTAGATTTCTGTAGGATATGTAACGATGCGAAAGAGGAGAATCCAGTGAACATCTTCTCTGCACGTGTCCAGAACTAGCAGGCAGGCGGATGTCTAATAAGGAATCCTACTTATTTAGGGATCTGGGTGTTTATTTCAGATAGGCGCCGATAAGAACCTAAGCTTCTTGGAGTGATCTAAATTGTTCTCCAGCTAAAGTAGCGCCCACAATGGAGTAATAAGTCTAAGTGAGTAGTTCATCGACTACCAAAAAAAACAAACCGAAACTAATTGGGCTTGTTAATCTTGTCTTTCAATACAAAGCTGTTAATTCTTTAGGAACTTGTTTATCGGAACCTTATTAATTTTTGTCTCGACATTGGAATATGCGCAACTGTGTTTCTTTAAATGTAAAAATGGTTTACGAGAGCTTTTTGCAGGTGACAACACAAAATTATTTTCCGCCTTTCTCTTCCAACCAACAAAACAACATTTTTTTGTAATGTGGTCATAAACGATCTGAAATTTTAGTGATTACGGAAGTGACTGACCGGCTGAGGAATAGCAGTCCAGCAGCTATTAGGGCCAATGTCTTCTTTGAATTCTATACTTACTTACTTACTTACTTAATTAGGTAGCCTCAAACAACCCAGAGGGGTCAAGCGCCTTACAAAATTAAGATAACATGTTTCTCCAATCGCCTCGATCTTCAGATTCCCCTCCAGTTGGTAGCATCAAGCTCTCGCAGGCAATCTTCGAATACCTTTCGTACTGGACCTTTCGAACTGGGCCATTCTGGTCGATTCTAGTGACTCTATTATGATTCGTCAATGTCGCGATACACATTATACAGCTCGTGGTTCATACATCGTTGATACTCACTATTTTCTACTATTGGACCATATATTTTTCGAAACATTTTTCTCTCTAAATCTACCAGGATGACCCGAGATTCAGGGCCATCAACCAACACAGGTTGTATCAGAGTCTGATATAGTTGGCTCTTCATTTCTCAAGGGAGGGTCGAATCTGTGAAGTGCTTGCTTAGCCCACAGTAACACCTGTTTGCAAGCACAATTCTCTGTTTGATTTTTAGGCTGACGGTGTTGCTTCTGTTCACGGCAGATCCGAGGTACATAAATTCCTCCGCAACCTCGAAATTATTATGGTTATCAACGTTCACCCTTCGTTCAATCGATTGTACTTATATGTTCTGCTTGTCGAAACTATTAATTTTGTCTTGTCCTCCTTCACTGACAAACCCACTTTTTCTGATTCCATTTGAATTCTCGAAAAAACTGCTGTAACTTTTCGCAGATTTTGCCCAATGATGTCTAAATTATCAGCGTATGCTAGCAGCATGTGACTATTGCTGCTGAGAGTTTTGTTCGTGTTGACTGCAGCTTTTCTAAGGACGATCGTAATTAATATGTTGAAGAGGTCGAATGATAGAGTTTCGCCCTGTCTGACGCCTCGCTTCGTACTAAATGGTTCGGTGAGATCTTTACCAATCTTTACTGAGGATTTCGTATCGGTCGGTATCATTCTACAAATGCGTGTCAGCTTAGCTCCGATATAGCTTGGTACAGTTTTCCCCGAATCGGGCTATCGAAGTCAGTCTTATACTCTACAAAGCGGTGGTAGGTGTCGATTGTTTTTTGGTGGGTTTCCTCAAAGGTTTGTCGTAATGTGAATATCTGACCGATAGTGGACTTTCCAGACCTAAAGTCACACAACAAACGGCTTTAATCCTTCACACATTACGCTCGAGAAGAGCTTGTCTACGATGGATAAAAGACATATTCCTGGCTGGCTGCATTCGTCTAGCCAGTTTTTGCATATGAGCTGATGAATGCACCATTTCAACTCATAGACACCAACCATACAATGCTCAGCTAGTAGCCCATTAGCACCAGCGGCTTTGCTGTTCTTAAGCAGGAAAATTGCAGCTCTAACTTCGATTTGGCTAGGAGGGGCCAGTCGACGCAAACATACTATATGTGCTCAACACCCTCATCTACAATTAAAGCATAGAAGTGATCTTTCCATATGCCCAACATAATCTGCACATATGTTACAAGATTCCCGTCCTGATGTCTATAAAAGGAAGGCCCTGATCCATTTCCGATGG
Organism: Phaonia tiefii; assembly: GCA_963931995.1. Taxonomy (NCBI): domain Eukaryota; kingdom Metazoa; phylum Arthropoda; class Insecta; order Diptera; family Muscidae; genus Phaonia; species Phaonia tiefii. The sequence goes on along the minus strand of OZ008368.1, from coordinate 188,046,350 downwards.
TTTGGCTTTGAACTTTTCGGTATAATTTCTCATTCTTCCTTCTGTACGATTAAATTTGCTCACTCTCAGTCTTACTCTCGCTTTCTCCACAACCGTTTTTTTCTTCCTAAACAAACGGGTTTGCTTTTCCTCTTCGCCTTATGCCTATGTGGATATGTATGACTGAAGCATTGCCATATGTGCAGCGTTATTTTTCTCACTTGCCATGCGAAACTCTTCATCGTACCATGGTTTGTCTTTTAGCGGTTCTTCATAAGCGTGTACGGTCTCTGCAGCAGTTTTCATAGAGTGGGATATGTACTTCAATTGCGCATCAGGATCATGGGGCGGGTGCGTTCTGCGCCAGTATCTGAGTGGGCTTGTCTGCATAGGCTGTGGCTATCTCTGGTAATTGCAGCTTTCCGATGTTCAGCTTTCTATATGTCTGGTTTCGTACGACTTTCGCTCTACATATCCTTGTGCAAGCCTTTGCTGCAAGCTGGCAGTGATGCGAATCAATATTAGCTCCTTGAATCACACGTACGTCCATTCTACTAGTAGAGTAAAAAAATCCGTTTTCCATTATATCCCATGGAGGGATTGGGGACAGCTGCTCACAACCAGGGACCTGCGCGCTTTCTAATTTTTCACTCACTACTTGGCACTTAGAGTCTTACACCGGTTCCGAACGGTATTTTGAGAAGCAAAAACGGTATATTTACCAACTTCAAATCAGCAATCAAATTCATATTTTTTCCCGTGACAGCTGTAGTATATCGCATCCATCGCATCTCCTGGATATCAGCAGTGTCAGCCTTATAGTTCTGCCAGTTGGATAGTGGCACCTGATCTTTATGGAGATCTAACATTCCAAATGAATATCTGTAAACCGTGGCCCTTATAACGTGTGCGGGGGTCGTAAACAATTAATGGGGTTTGATGTTTCTCATTCTCATTCTGTATTTTCATTGTCAATATAACGGTGACGGAGGCAAGCCCAGCCCACCGTAGTTTCGAATTTTTCTACTGCTAGGACGATTACACTGTGTGTAATTTTTTAAGTCATGGCAAAATAACCATATATGGACACCACTACGTGATAAAAGACTAAAAAAAAAGACCCGTGTTTCCCAATTTTTCCCAAAGTCATGCACTTTTTTTTTATGGGCCGCCAAAGATTTGGGGCCTCGGTATCATTTTCGTAAAAATGTGATCATTTTCTCAGGCTCATATCTTGCAAACCGTTCAGAATTTCGATTTACTCTCTGAGGCAAAGCTGTAGCTCTTGTCATAGAGAACAAAAATTGCGAACATATAAAATCAAACAAACTTCACCTTCCAGATCAAAATCGCAAAAAAACTTAAAAAAATTCGATTTTTTTTTACCTTTTTTCCCGTGTTCAGGTCCATAGGTAGCAAACCGTTCAAAATTCAAGGAAACAATCAACTACAAAAATTTAACTAAGATCTCAATAAACAAATTTCTAGAACATATAAACTTCCTACAGATGATTCTTAACACTGTTTAGGTAGCACGCAAAAGTGAAAAATTTGCCGAAAATTTTTTAATTTAATTTTTTTTTATCTTTTTCTCCTGTTCAGGTCCATAGGTAGCAAAAAATGAAATATGCCTGCCCAGAACCATTCAACATTGGCACCTGACAATTTTAATATGCAGTGTGAAAATATTGATTTATTTTGCTACGTTTGCGGTCATCAAACCAGAAAAAAAACATTACAAGATTTCAGAAGGAAAAGAATCTTTTAACTAGTGAATTCAAAAGAGCATATACATTGTTTTTCGACGAAGTGGACTTGACCGGTGAAAATTACATACCTAATACAGTGTGTCGCCAATGTTATAACAATCTCATGGCATGGTTGAGTGGAGGCAGAGGTACTATGAAGTATTGTAAGCCGGTAAACTGGATTAATCGCCCAGGTGATCACGATGCAACCAGTTGCTATGCATGCGTAAATTACACATGTCGTCTAAATCGACATTCTGAGAAGAACAAAATGTATAAAACAACTGCAACAGCCACACTACCAGTGCTTGCACCTGAAAATTTTGTATCACCAAGGCCGCCAACTCCAGATCGTACTACAGAATTTACAGCAATGGGTACAGCAAGTGGTGTTACTTATGAAGATCCATTTGATACCGATTATGAGCCCCGACAGGGAAGAGATGGACCACAACTAATAACTCAAATGGAAATGGATTTCATTGTGGCCATATTGGGATTATCGCAGCGACTTGCAATATTTTTGACAGCTTTTTTAAAGCAAAGAAAACTCACACATGCTAATGTTAACTCTACGGCGTACCGCGAACGACAAGCTGAATTTCAGATGCTCTACACTCTAAATGATGACAATTCGTTCGCTTACTGCAACGATATAAAAGCTTTGGTGGTAAAAGTGTGAATGAACTACATCGCTAGTGAGTGGAGATTATTTATTGATGGTCCTGTTTCAAGCTTGAAAGCAGTGTTGTTGCATGTGTCGAACCGAAAACCTTCCATTCCGCTAGCAATGGGTATCAACATGAAAGAAAGCTATGAAACATTGAAAGATATAATGGAAAAAATCAAATATTACGAAAATAAATGGAAGATTTGCTGTGATTTGAAGGTCATCAACATTTTGCAAGGGATCATCGATAAGGGCGGCTTCCCAAAATTCTTTTGTTTTCTTTGTAATTGGGATTCACGCTCACCTCTGAATCAATTCCAATGTAACTCGTGGAGGCCAAGAGGAAGTGTGGATGAACAAATACAATAACATAGACTGAAGAATGCACCTTTAATTGACAATACTCAAGACATCTTGCTGCCACCGCTCCACATAAAATTGGGAATTGTTAAAAAATTCATCGAAGTGGCCGTTGTAAATTGTCCAAACGCATTCGACTATTTGAAAAGCGTTTTACCAAAGCGTAGCGATGACAAAATTAAAAAAGGTATTGTAGTAAATTTAAAACGAATTTTTGTTCACCTAATTGTACTATTTACACTATGTTAATGTTTTCTTTTCTGTCTTTATTTTTTGTTTTCATTTAACAGGCGTACTTAATGGCCCTGACATTAGAAAGCTATTCAAGAGCAACTTTGATTCATCGCTTGATGAAAATCATTCAATGGCATGGATTTACCTTCAGCGTGTATGCACCAGAGTCTTGGGAGGGGATCGAGACGCGGAACCGGAAGCAAGAGAATGGGTGAAACAAATGCTGCATTATTTTGAGATAATCGGCGCATCGATGACATTAAAGCTGCATTTTCTTCATTTTCATTTTGACGATTTTATCAAACAACTCCCTACCGAATCCGATGAGCAAGGAGAACGGTTTCACCAAACCACAATGCCCATGGAAAAACGGTACAAAGGCAAAAACCTCGACGAATTGCTTGCAGAGGTATGTTGGTGGAGTCACAATATCACCCTGTATGATGTATTTGAAGAAGAAAGAGCTGATGATGGAGGGCAGTCTGGAAGCAACGTGCCTGTGGACACCATAATTGCTGAATCAGAGTCAGATTCGGACGATTCGGACGACGATTTGGATCCACAACCTAAGAGAGCGCGATTTGCAAGTCCAGGGCCATCAACATTATAAACATAATACGAATACTTTTTTTTAATATTTTTGTAATAGATAGCATAGTATCTCAATGTTGAAGTAAATAAAAAACAAATGAAATTAAAAAACGGTGTTAAGAATAATTCCCAGGAAGTTTATATGTTCTAGAAATTTGTTTATTGAGATCTTAGTTAAATTTTTGTAGTTGATTGTTTCCTTGAATTTTGAACGGTTTGCTACCTATGGACCTGAAAACGGGAAAAAAAGTTTTTTGCGATTTTGATCTGGAAGGTGAAGTTTTTTTGATTTTATATGTTCGCAATTTTTGTTCTCTACAACTTTGCCTCAGAGAGTAAATCGAAATTCTGAACGGTTTGCAAGATATGAGCCTGAGAAAATGATCACATTTTTACGAAAATGATACTGAGGCCCCAAATCTTTGGCGGCCCATAAAAAAAAAGTGCATGACTTTGGGAAAAATTGGGAGATATCTGATCTTTTTTTTTTGTCTTTTATCACGTAGTGGTGTCCGTATATGGTTATTTTTTTTCGTGTTGCACTGTGTTATGTTTGACCACTACCAAGTGAGTGGATATCATAAAATTTCCACCTCCACGGTCAGTCAATGTCCCTTTTTATTATTTTTAGAGGAAATATCGTATTGAAAATTGCGTTAAACCTACAGGAATTGAGATATCATAATAAAATTATAGGAGGATAAGTAGAAAAATGCATCTCAAATTGATGGCTAACAGTTTTTTGCATTTGTCCGCAACAACATACTCAAATTCCCAAAACGGGGAAAATATGTTCTAAAATTGGGGATTTTTCACTAAAGTGGTCACCACAGTTTGCCAACCCTTGGTTGAATTTAAACATATTTTGTTTGCGCTCTTACTATACTAATTTTTTAAATAACAAACAATACTTTCGGAATGAAAAGAATTTATTTGTATTTATAAAGTGAATCATTTCTCATTTCTGAACACGCATACTTTTCTAGCTTCGGGAGTACTAAGTTATTTTTTCGACAATTCGACAATTTCGTTGGAAGGTTTTTGTCGTGAGGGCTTGTATTTTGATATATGTATCCATGGCTGCTGTTTTTAATATCCAAGTTCAGTGCTTGCAGCGGTTTTCAAAGAATTGAAGATGTACTTCCACTGCGCTTCTGGATTCTCGGGACGGGGAGTATTCTGCTATGGCAGGAGACTGAGATTTTGTCGATAGGCCTTTGATATCTCTGTTATTTTCAGCTTGTCGATATCTAGCTTTCCCGTGTTCGGCTTCGCACGGTTTTTGCCCTGCTTTGTCTTGTGCGAACTTTCGTAGCCACCTGGTAATGATCCGAGTCGATGTTGGCACCTAGAATCTCACGTGCATCTATTACATTAGTAGAGAGCCTGCCATGTATTACCAAGTGGTCAATCTGGTTCCTCGTTCTCCGATCAAGAGATAACCAAGTCGCCTTATGTACATCCTTATTTTGGAATCGTGTGCTACTAACAACCATGTTCTTTGCAGGTACGAAGTCTATCAGTCTTATTACATTATCGGAAGTAGTATCATGTAGACCGTGATCACCCACGGTTGGTTGAGAGACATTTTCCTTTCCGTTCTTGGCATTAAAATTACCTAGAATTATCTTAATGTCGTGGTCAGGACAGAATTAGCCTGAGACGTATCAGTGATCGCACAACCAATCAGGCTGCTCATTCGTTTCGCCTTCTCACTCTACCTAGCTAACGGAGGTTTCCGATAAAGCCATTACCCAGGACATTCTGCTGCTTGGATTGCCCAATGAAGGAATCATTTCTGTCCAATCCCAAGTGAATGGATATCAGATACTTTCCACTTCCACGGACAGTCCCATGTCCTAGTACTATCGCCACCACGCGAAATATCTGTGCAATCGATTCATAATTATTCATTTGGCAATCAATTAAAAATTGAGCAGGCCAAGTCTTCAAGAGATTGAAGTCAAACGCCGGACGATGAATGAAACTCTCGACCGGGATCTGGTGTCCACAAATTGAATGGGATCGAGTAAATAGAGTAGATTTTAATGCGGGTAAGACCCACTGTTGTTTGTTGTCGAATAATCGGGTTGCTGACCCAGGTGCGTCGTCATTGTCTATGGACAGTGTGGGTATTGACGCTCAGATGCTCTTGATGTTCTGGGCATGAAAATACAATGTGATGTCCGTTGGGCAAAACCTTGTATTTGAAGTGTCGAAAAATGCATGCAAGAGTCTAGGCTTTTTAAAGCGGTGGAAGAAATACTTCACTCCATCTGATCTTCTCAATATCTACACCACGTACATCAGACCAAAGATGGAATATAACTTCCATATATGTGGAATAAACTTCCGACTAGTGTATTTCCCACCAATTGTGACATACAACGATTCAAGGCAAATGTCAACAGACATTACTCTCTCTTTCCACCCTCCATTACCTCAACTTTCCTTCCCCAACACAGTGCACTGCATTTATAGGGGGCATACCCTGAGTTTTTCTTCGATAAAAACAATGTGACCAAATTGAGAATTGAACATTTTTATCAAAATCGGTCCACCCGGTCCGGTGACAAACACATACAGAAGACTTATATATGTATATAAAGATACACGTAGTTATTACCCAATGTACCATATGAGTCCGTTACGAATTACGGATCCGTTTTTGCGGACATTTTGGCCGAAACGGACATTCGTTACGAACTCATAACGAATTCGTTTTCGTATGAAATTCCGCTCGAAAACGCGAATTGTTTTTTGTACTATCTCGGATCCGCCTCGAACTCGTAACGAACTTCATTTGCGACTCCGTTTAGGGTTCGTTTTTTGGAAATAAAATAAATTGGGACGTATTCGCTTTTATCAATTTTTGCACATTCGAAACGGATTCGATCTGAGTTGCCATTTGCATTATTAGGAATTTATGTCTATTTAATTCTATTTATTAGACATTTCAGTTTTTAATGTTTTGCACGTGAATTTAATCTAAATGTGAAATTTAATTTATTTGGTATATTTGATTCCGTTAGAAATACGATCATGAGCATAGTGGAAAAACTTCTTAGCGACGTTCTCCACTGTTGATATTGGCTAGTCCTTATATTACGTTTGGAAATCGCAATTTCACTGATCCGCTTTTTTCTCTTTTTACGGACTCGTATCGGGTTCGAGACAGATCCGCCTAGTCACAATTTCACTGATTCGCTTTTTTATGTTTTTATGAACTCGTACCGAGTTGGAGACGAATCCAACTCACAATTTCACTGATTCGCTTTTTTATGTTTTTACGGACTCGTAACGAGTTCGAGACGGATCCGCCAACTCACAATTTCACTGATTCGCTTTTTTATATGTTTACGGACTCGTAACGGGTTCGAAACGAATTCGAGAAGTCACAATTTGCTTTTTTATGATTTTACGGACTCGTTATGAGTTCGAAACGGACCCGAATCCGTTTTTGTGCACATTGGGTAGTCAATTCATGTCAACTACGCAATAGTTTTTAACTATTATCCAATGTGCCATATGAATCCGTTACGAATTCGAGACGGAACCGTTTCTGCGGACATTTTGTCCGAAACGGACGTCCGTTACGGAGACATAACGAATTCGTTTTCGCATGAAATTCATCTCATCTCGTCTAGAACTCGTAACGAGCTTCATATTCGAATCCGTTTCGGATTCGTTTTTGGAAATGAAATGAATTCGCGACAGATCCGCCAAATCCGAATTGCACTGATTCGCTTTTCTATGTTTTTACGGATGCGTAACGGGTTCGAGACGGATGTGCCCAATCAAAATTTCACTGATTCGCTTTTTTATGTTTTTACGGACTCGTAACGGGTTCGAAACGAATTCGAGAACTCACATTTCGCTTCATTATGATTTTACGGACTTGTAACGAGTTCGAAACGGATCCGCATCCGCTTTTGTGCACATTGAGTATCTATTGAATTTTTTGTGCGTGGTAATTTTTTATTAAGAAAATAAACATTTTTGATTACAATACAATAAAAATCATGAATACAAAATAAAAATCATGTATTTTCTACAAATTCGATTTAAATTTAGAAAAGAAATACAACTTTGTATGCCGGGAAATTTTTTTATTTGTCAGTATAAAATAAGAAAATTTAAGAAATTAATCGATAGATTCCACAATTAATTTCTCACAAACTACTAATGACCCATTATCACAATTTCTGGTTGTATTCTACAGTTACCGTTAACCAACAGTTTGTATAAAAATTGCTCCTACCAAGGCCCTCAAAGTTAAACAATTCATAGCAGCCAATTAGGTTTCGACGGCATGGATATTCTTACACAATCCCGTACTAAATACGATTTCCTCTGGCCCAAGTAGGGTGTGTGATGTATGGAAAATGAGGGTGCCGGAACTGATTTATTTTTTATATACTGAAAGAAGAAGATATCAATTAAAAGAACAACACATTTGTCAGTCATGAGCATGAGCATCGGTTATCGATGACATTTACTCAAAAGTTATTGACTAAACTCATGCCCATGGATTACAATACTGTGGTCCGCTTAGCTACATGTACATATACATAAGTATAGGATTTTCAAAGCGACACGTATAGTGTAGAGGCCTTGACGATTTACCTTTTCAGGACAATGAGCAGCTGGTCCTGGTTTCATATGTCCATCACTAATGACTTTATGTTTGATATGGAAACTATATTTTGGACGAGTCTTTGTGAAATATTTTGAATTATCTGCATATTGACCGGGTCCTGGTAAAACGAATGCAGGAATTTGTCGCGGTTTCTCGCGACCAAGCAAAGAAAATGCTGGAGCTGCGTTGATTTTTCCTTCTTTGGATGTGCCAAATATGGGTGGTAGATTGTAAACATTGGCGGCTAAAAATTATCAGAGAAGTAAAGTAGTTGTATACTACATACATATATGAGTCCTGACTACATTTACTTTCCTACCTGGCGTTGGCAGTGTTTTTATCGGCACTGGTCTCTTACCAAACGAGTACTTGGGTATAGTCGTTACTGTAGCCTCGTAGCTCGATTTAATTTCATAACGATTAGCTCCTGGTCCAATCAACTTCTTAATGTCCTTTCGTCGACCAATAATTGAAAATGCTGGAGATCGATTGACACCGGTATTAGTTAACCCAGCAATGTTGAACTTTGCAGGACCCTCTAGGAAATTCTCAACACGACGTTGTGTTCTTTTACCAATTGAATATGCTGGCGCTGATTTTTTCTTCGAATCTATGATTTTTGGACCCAACAATGGTGGAACAGATTTATACGATGGTGCTCCGGGCAGTGGTTCGGCTGCTATTCTGCCCCTACGTACTGTGGGTTTCCAAGGCTTTTGTTCTACACTGGCGCCTACTGAAAGGGTGCGCTTCTTTTTGGAGGGATTATCACAAGAACTTTTAAAGCGGGAGCGTAAACGTGCTGGTGGTACGTAAACCTTGATAATGCACAGTAGATTGGGAATAAAATTTTAATATTTGATACCATTGCAGTACGATACTCACCATTTTAATTAATAAATATTAAAATGATTGTTATTTCTCGAAATATAAAAAAATATATGAGATTTGAAATTGAACATTGACACCATATTGACAGCAACTTTGTTAAAAATTATGATAGTATGTTTATAGTTTAATGGCCAACCTAAATACGCCCAACTAGCATGCTGCACTACATATGTATAATCCGCGGGGAAAAGACCCAATTTTTATGCCCCAAATCTTTGTTTTTACGATATAATTACAAAATATAATTGGTTGTGAATAAATGTGAAAAACTAAACAAATTAAAGAAACCATTAGTTAATTAAAAAGATTTTTTTGAATAAAAAATTTAACATAATTTTTGTTAACAAATAACTTGAGCATAGTTGACAACTTGACCGGAGTTGATACGATTATGTTAATGTAACTTCCTTAATACCAATACGTTTGTAGGTGAAATGGACTAAATGTAAATAACTAATTGACAACTAATTGTAGCCGTCGATGTTGCAATGGTAGTGTGCGCGGATCTTGTGCAAGAGAACATGGGTTCGATCCCTGCTCTGACCAGCTAAAATTTGTTTCGAAGTCGGTCACCTCGCTTAGTGACGGTGACACTATCGAGTATTTAGCCATGAAAAAGCTTCTGAAAATACCATTCGGAACCGGTGTAAAACTGCAGGTCCCAATCAGTGAGTGTAGAAACTAGAACGAGCACAGCTCACTGGTTTGTGAGAAGCTCTCCCTAATAACTTCATGGGATGTAACGGGAAACCACGTTTTGTTTAATTGATATTAACTGAAAATAAATTATTGAGTGTTCGAACTCACCGGCGATGTGTTAACACTTTTTTGTAGCACGGTACCTGTTGGATTTCTATGAACACATTAGTATGTAACATTGGAAAATAAAAGAAGAATGGTTTTTGTGCTGAAGGCTCTTTTGCTATTGCACTTCCGTTTTAAGATTAGATGTAATATTGTTAAAATAAATAAAGCATTACTTACCTCACTGAAATAATTGTTTTTGTTTTGTCATAACCAGAGCGACGACAAAAAGTATTGACTAGTATAGAGAACTTATTGCACTCTTTTTCCACTCTCATGTCGAGAGTGGGAGTAAAAGATCAATATTCAAATATTCTTTGTAGAATATTTCAATATAAATGCACCATTTCGACAAGGTTATTCCATAAAACAATACAAAAACATAAATGTTTCAAAAGGCATCAATATTTCACATTAAATTTAAGAATGGGCCAAGTAATGACAAACAGAGAGTAATACGTTTTGAATCATTCGCCAGATGTTGCCAGTGCTTTTGAGTCATACAATTCGTTCCATGTATTCGCTATACTATTCAATACTCTTTGGCGACGACAACCTGCTTGTTTGTTCGCTGCCGCTACATCAATACCATCATACTTATTTTCAGACAGAGACTATTGTTGTACAACAACCACGTGTGTGATGCTAACGCTGTGTGTTGTTGGCATGTGTTCACTTTGACAGATTGCCCTACCCGTGCCTACAGATGTTAACACATTAAAAATATCCCTAAGTCAGATTCAATAGTAGACATCCTCTAGCCGGCTATCATTGGGCACAGGCAGAGAAAATGCTCAGTATTTTTCCTCAGCGTAAGAACTTATGCAAAAGTGTTAACGTATCGCACTACAGATACCGTCGTAATGCGATGGCGGTTTGAAAACTCCTTGAACATTTGATCTTCCCTCGAAGTTAATTAAAAATTAACACTCCTCCTTTCAACTACGATCTCTTAATATACTATTGTAAAATTTTAAGCAAGCAGACAACCTCAGGAAAAAAGAAAGAGTGAATTTCGAGTGCTCAATAAGCATTATTTTTTCCGTTAAGCCCCGTTACCAAATCGAAGGAAAGCCGTGATGAAGTCTATGGGGATTATGCACCATCAATCTCAATGGCTTAAAACTGGTTTACTGGGTTCCGTTGTGGTCGTCCCAGCACAAGTGACGCGTCAACAGAGGGGATACGTCACGTTTCACATGAATATGTATTTGGACATGAGAAAGCTAACCGCATGATGGGCGCCGCGATTACTTACACTCGACCATAAGCGCAAACATGTGACCACGTAAAAGTAGTCTTTGACGATGCTCAACCGCAATCCGTTGGAGATTTTGCGCCGTTTCGTAATCGTAGAGAAAGCATGGATCCGTCACAACACACCAGAGATAAAACAACACATTCAAAACAATCGGCTTCTCCGGGTGAAAGTATGCCCAAGAAGGCCAATGTGTGTCTGACGGGCAATAAGGTCATGGCGACAGTTTGTTGTGACCTTGTCGGTTACCATGAAAATGCTAAAACAATCACCGGCGAATATTACTCACAGCAGTTGGATAGAAAATTACCGCCTTTGGTGTTTTCTATTTGGATTTGCCAAAGAGGATGTAAAAGTAGAGAAGAAAATAACAGGCGCAATTTGGCAACCCTCGTAGAAGAGAACCAAAAAGTCGACGCGATTCACTCAAACGCATTTCGCTCTCGCGTCATAACTTGATTATTTCATACTTTGTACACACTTTATGAAATTTTATTTAAACTTGGTTGGAGTTTCTATAGTTAGATAGTATAACATCATCAGAAAACTGCTCGTGTATTGAAATATTCAACGAAGAGAGTAAGAGAGCAGAAAAACGAGGCGCTTTACTCGTATTTTTTGTTCTCTTCTACGAGGGTTGCCAAATTGCGGCGTTTTTTCTTCTCTACTTGTGCATCCTCAGGCATTGCATATGCTGGTTGTGGAATCAGGTGCAAATTATAATGATACTAGTTGAAAAGCCCGTCAAACGACGGTCAAAACTTAATATTGTATATATGTACATGTGACTGTTGCTTCAGTTGAGCGGAGATATAAATTGTTCGCCTAAAAGTATACAATGATTTAAAACATTTTAAACGGTTTTTATGTAGTTGGCAACGCATTAACCTTCACCGCAGTGAGGCTAGCAAATTATTATGTAGTATGATATGGGAATGCTTGTAATTATTTTGAATTTGTCTGACTGCTGGCAATTCAGTTTTTAAAGTATTTTATCTGTAGAAGTTTGTAGCTTCGATAGGTATTGTCTCGTTGTACTTTAAAATGCATAAAAATATTTGCAAACCAATCTGTCAGATACGAAAGAAATGCTACGAAAATAAGTACAATTGGCAATGATATTTAATTTTTTTGAATTTGCGAATTTGCACTTTTAGAGGTAATACGAATTAAACTACAAATTGTAATTGTCATATAGTTAATGGGACCCATGTATGGTAGCCACCAGTAGTGTCTTCAAAACCAAACCGGGGCGTATTTTTTCTCCATTTATTACATGTTTGTTATATTTATTCGCAATAATTTAATAGCTTATAGTAAAGAGTATTTTTCATCTTAAATAACACAGTGCAACACGAAAAAATATAACCATATACGGACACGACTACATGATAAAAGACAAAAAAAAGACCCGTGTCTCCCAATTTTACCCAAAGTCATGCACTTTTTTGTGGCCTCCAAAGATTTGGGGCCTCTGTGTAATTTTTGCAAAAAAGTGATAATTTTGTCAAGCTCATGTCTAGCAAACCGATTTACTCTCTGAGTTCCGAATCTCCATACGTTCTAAACCAGAGTCAGATTCGGACGACGATTTGGATCCACACCTTAGAGAATGTGATTTGATAGTCCAGGGACATCAACATTGTAAACATAATACATATATTTTTTTTTATTATTTTTGTAATAGATAGCATAGTATCTCAATGTTGAAGTAAAGCAAAAACAAATGAAATTAAAAAATTTTCGCAAAATTTTTCACTTTTGTGGCTACCTAAAAGCTACCTAAGTGCTGCCTAAACGGTGTTAAGAATCATTCCTAGAAAGTTCATATGTTCTAGGAAGTTATGTACTGAGATCTTAGGTTAATTTTTCTAGTTAATTGTTTCCTTGACTTTTTAACGGTTTGCTACCTATGGACCTGAAGAGGGGAAAGAAGGTGAAAAAAGTCGAATTTTTTAAAGTTGTTTGCGATTTTGACCTTGAAGATGAAGTGTTTTGATTTTATATCTTCACAATTCTTTATAACAAGAGCCACGACTTTCCCTCAGAGAGCAAATCAAAATTCCGAACGGTTTGCAAGATATGAGCCTGACAAAATGATCACTTTTTTGGAAAGAATTACACCGATTCCCCAAATCTTTGGTCAATCTCTTTTGACTTTGGGCAAAACTGGGAGACACGGGTCTTTTTTTTTGGTCTTTTATGGTGTCGGTATATGGTTATATTTTTTCGTGTTGCACTGTGTAATCAACCGACGATTAGTACTCTGCAGAAATACCCTAAGATCATTCAGCTTAACTTCCTGCATGTCTGTTAGATCCAACATGAAGTAAGATCCTAGATAAAGATCCTATAGCAACTGACGATTACGAATTTATACCTCAATATTTAGAGCAGTTGCAGTGTCAACAAAGTCTGAGATTCCACTATGATGTACTGTAGTTTGAGAAAATAAGAGTTATAAACGAGGAAATTGCTGACGTTACACAAGCTATTTCTGCGACAATGGGCCTTCAGTAGACTTTCTATTGTTTTGACCATGTATAAAATACACTTAAGAAGAAAAAACCCGATAACATTTTTTTTCTGAATCTCAATCCAAGCATAGTTTACGCAATGTTAATTGAATGAAGTAATGATTAATTATTTTATTGTGTGTATAAATTAATGCCAAGGCTTTTGTAATTTGCATTGGATTTTAATTTGCATTACTTTATCTAATGCAAATCCAAAATAATTACCATTGTTCGCAATGGGAATTTCAAAATTTTGAATTTGCATTTGCTCAGGCAATACAAATGCAAATGCAGGTTGTGGAATCAGATGCCAATTGCAATGAAATATGGGAATGCTTTTAATTATTTTGAATTTTATTGACTGCTGGCAATTCTATTTCAAAAGTCTATTATATTTAGAGGTTTATGGTTTCGATAGGTATTTTTATTTTTGTATTTTATTTTAATTTTTACATCCATTGAAAATTTTTGTTGAACACGACAGTTAAAATCCTTTTGAGCATTTGTTAAATTCAAAAGTTTTTTTGAAAACGGAATAGATTTTTTAACTCTACGTTGGGTTTTTGATTAGGAAATAAATAAAAATACGGTATTTTAGTACTAGTATCGGATTCCTGCCCTTTACATAGTTTTTAAGTCCGTTGCCTTGACCGTGATATTCAGTGTGGCAGTTTCACAAATTAAGTAGTTAAAGTGTTTCATTGGCTCGGTATGTCAGTTTTACACAAACATTTGGGGATAGGCAACATCATATGATTAGTATGTAGTTCGCAGTTTACATGAAACGATTCTTTAGGCTGAGGAAATTAATAACAAATTGGGACAATCGGCTTCGTTTCAGATAGATTTTAACCAGCTTCCATTAGACTCCTTTACGTTGCCGTAATAAAACGCAAGGAATATTATTTTATTGAAAATGTTAACTTTATTATTATTGTAGTTTATGAGCTATTTTAATTTTTTTTTTCAATTTTATCGTTAGTAAACCATAAATTCGAATTAATATTCATTTTGTTAAAACACAATTTCATCGAATGTGTGTTAGTAATTTACATAATTTACATTTTTTGTTTCATAAAAAATACAAATAGAAAAACATTAGATTGTAACAAAAAGAAAAAAATAAAATGTCATGTAAATAAAATGTAATTATAACATAAAATAATTAATAAATTACAATTTTAGCGATTGATTTTTTTGCTTTTGTTTTGAGAAAAGTAACGTATAAAACAAATCAAACGAATGAGATATATAAATATAATACAATAAAAGGTATCAGCAAAATAACTTTAACAGAAGGAAATTTACAAAGGTGGAATCGGAATGTTTAACAAATGCCGGAAAAGCCAAAATCACAATGTTCACGAATGTTACCCAAGTGTCGGGAGTGCCTGATGCCAAAACTGTAGGCTGGTACATTGGAGAGATTTATCTGAAAGTGTAAATAGAAGAAAACGTAATTATTAATTTCAATATTGTATCTTAATTGGAGGTTAAATTTAAAGTAGTAATGCCTCTAAGCTTAATATATATGTCAGTAAATCCGTCAGCTGAAAAGGCGAATGCTATTACAGCAAACATATAGTTGTTGTTTAGCAACGTTTTTGCACCAGCACCGCAAACAGTTTGTTGTTATGGAAGTACATTCGAAGTACATAACAGTCAAATTACCTTGTGATACGAAGCAAATATTGTTTGCTATTAATAGCAAATTTTGCTTTTTAATTGTATTCGAAAATTATTTCTGAGGTCTAAAATCGCTACCATATACATATTTTATTGTGACCTTTAAGTAGCGTTCACAACGGCAGCAACGAATTTGTAATTCAAGCCTTCTCGTTCCCACTCACAGTATTGCATATAATGCCCTCTCATGTTTTTTGTGAAATTGGAATTCAAATTTGTCATAGAAGTAGGTTCTACTTCTACTTCAAATTGGAATTTATTCCAATCGGTTTATTCTACTGACCGCTAGGGGCGCTCTAATTCCAAATTTGGTTTAAAAATAGAAAGTATGAATGAAAATGTAAACATTTTGTAGCAAAACAAACATTATAATAAATAATATTATCTGTAGAATCTGTCAATAACAATAATATCACATATTATTATAATTTTTTATTACCAAGAATACAACGCTGTCGCTGGCTTTCGAACAAATCAGCTGATTCAAATGTGAAATGTGTAGTTGTTTGTAGTAACTGTAGTTCGCGCCAATTTTATTAATAAACAAAAGAAAAAAGTTTAAAAAAAGCTGACATTTTCAGGTTTATCGAAACCGTCCAAGGCCATGACATATTAGGGAACATAAGTTTCTAAACATTTCTATAGAAAAATTTGAAAACATTTCTAAAGAAAAATTTGAAAATATTTCTATAGAAAAATTTTAAAATATTTCTATAGTATAATACTAATTTTAAAACTTTTCTATAGAAAAATTGGGGAATATTTCTATAGAAAAATTTGAAAACATTTCTATAGAACAATTTTAAAACTTTTCTAAAGAAAAATTTTAAAACATTTCTATAGAAAAATTTTAAAACTTTTCTATAGAAAAATTTGAGAACATTTCTATAGAAAAATTTCAAAAAATTTCTATAGAATAATTTTAAAACAATCCTATAGAAAAATTGTAAAATTTTATAAAAATCTTTTTTTTCTAAAGAAAATTTTTAAAACATTTCTATAGAAAAATTTGACAACTTTTCTATAGAAAAATTTTAAAACTCTTCTATAGAAAAATTTGAAAAGTTTTCTAAAGAAAAACACTTAATACTTTTTGCTCCGGGTAGTGATATAAATCTGAGGTCCGTGTCTCACATTTAATTTTTCTATTTTTTACTGTTTGCTTTTTCGTTTGTATTGCAATTCTCCATGGTTTTCAATCCCCAAATATGTATACTGCTGTATAATGTAAACAATGTTGCCAGTCAGCTGTTTTTTCGAACTTATTCGAACAAATTTGTTGCTTGCATTGTGAACGCCTGTTGAATTTGTTGCTATCATTGTGAACGAGCCTTTAAACTATTTTTTTTTGCTTATTTTGCATGAAGGGGAACTCTATAGAATTTAAACGAAAACTTGGTTTAGCGATGGGAAACAAAAAAGTCTAATTTTAAATATTATCTAGAATAAGAGAGAGAGAGATAGATAAACCTTTTTCGTATTGAAAAAACAATTAATAAATATGACAAAAATATTAATGCATTTGTCTAAAATGCAATTTCCAGCAATTTGCTGAAACCTGATTCACAGAAAGAAAAATGTATGAAAAGTTTCACCATGTTTGTGAAACTATTCATTTATACGAGTGTCAAGTGATGACGAAAGCTTTTTTATCAGCTTTTTAAGGCTTGTCATAAATTTGATGATACAATTCTTCAAATTTGATGACCCACTGCCATCATATTGAGAATGATTATTGTTAATGTTTATGAAATATTGTATCAGTTTTTATAATGAACATCATTAATTTCTCAGAAGAACAATTTCAAAACTCAAATTATTGAACAAATTTATACAGTTTAAACTCACAGTGGCGTCTACTCTTTTGTGCAAGTGGCAACTCTGAAATTTGGCAACTGTCACATATGTTTATTCCGATTGTTAAAAATGGAGCGATTTACGAAAGAACAACACGTTATAATAGTGAAAACGCATTACTAAAATTTGGAAAGTTATGCTGAGAGCGCTGTCAAACTTCGAAGAATTTTCAGTCGAGAAAGTGCACCTAATGTGTCAATCATTCGAAGTGTTGTCAAAAAATTTGAAGAAACGGGGTCGGTTATGGACAGTAAGACTTCTGGGCGTCAACGTACGGGTAGGTCTCTTGAAAACGGTGTTGCTGTAAACGAAAGTGTCACCGAAAACCCCAAAAACATCAATTTCGTATCGTTCTCAACAACTTCAAATTTCACGAGGCATTACGCAGCGAATTTTGACAAAAGACCTCCAGCTTCATGCGTAAAACGTTCAGTTTACTCAGGAACACAAACCAGCAGACCATGGAAAGCGCCAACAATTCGTTCAATGGGAAATGGAGCAAAGTGAAGTCAATGCCAATTCCACCTGAATGGCTTCGTGAATACACAGAATTGTCGAATTTGGGGTACAGAACATCATCATGCGATCCATGAGAAACTAATGCGCACACAACGAGCAACTCTCTGGTGCGGATTTTTGGTCAGGTGGCGTGATTGGGCCTTACTTTTTTGAAGATGAGACCGAAATTGCAGTGACTGTGAACGGCAGTCGTTCCAGGAAAATGATAACGTTGTTCTTGTGGCCTCAACTGGACGGCACCGATCTGGACGACATGTCCTTTCAGCAAGACGGCGCAACCTGCCATACCGCGCATGAAACAATCGATTTATTACAGCAACGATTTCCAGAACAAATTATCTCAAGAAATTCTGCTGTTAACTGGCCACCAAGATCATGGGATTTAACGCCGTGCGATATATTTCTTTGGGGTTTTGTGATATCTCGTGAGTTTTCGAATACACCAGAAACAACTCCTGAGCTCAAATCCGAGATCCAACGAGTCATCGGTGAGTAACAGGCACATCTCTGGGAAAAAGTTATGGAAAATTTCGTGAAAAGAGTAATGGTCTGTCATCAGAGCCGTGGGTGCCATTTGACGGATATTTTATTCCATACTTAATTGAAACATGTCTTCTTTACAATCCAAAAAAAAATATAAATTACAACTATCTCAAGAAATACGTGATTTTATTTTAAAATTAAAAAATGCATTCTTACTGAGACACCCTTTACCACGAGCTTCGCATAATCATTGAGCTGAGCACTTTCTAGTTTTACACTAACTGATTGGAATCTACAGTTTTTCACCGGTTTCGGTTTATTTTGAAAAGTTTTTTCATGGCTAAATACTCCATAATGTCGCCGTCACTAAGCGTGGTTACCGCCGTCGAAAGAAATGTAAGGGGGTCAAAGCAGGGCTTGAACCCACAATCTCACGGCCATGCGGTGGAAAATTTACTCAAAAATTGCCCCAATAAAACAGTCGGACCACTTTATCCGAAATGCTTAGAAATTCGAATAAAAAAATTATTTATTCGATTGGATACTCAGTTTCTGAGATTACGGCATGTGAGCGCTTTAGAAATTTTTTGTTGTCGCGATGTTTGAGTAAAGTTTTCACATCGAGATGGAGACCTGTCCCATATTAATTTGTGAACAAATACATTTGAAGATTTGGTCATATTTTGATTTTATCAATGTTTCTATTTTAGCGATTTTTTAAACAAAATTTAAACATAATGGTACCACATTAAAGACAACGCTTGGTTAAAGCCATTGGAGGTACAGAATGAGTTTCACCGTTGGACGCGAAAGGTACGAAGTTCCCTTTCCGAAATGACATTATTT
This sequence comes from Phaonia tiefii, assembly GCA_963931995.1. Taxonomy (NCBI): domain Eukaryota; kingdom Metazoa; phylum Arthropoda; class Insecta; order Diptera; family Muscidae; genus Phaonia; species Phaonia tiefii. The sequence goes on along the minus strand of OZ008368.1, from coordinate 188,027,269 downwards.
TTAATTTGGGGACGTTTTCGCGATTTTATAAAAAGCGATTTTTGTAACATGTTGTCGTCTGCCATTTGAATTGTTGGGGACATTTTGAAGAAAACGCTTGGTTAAAGCAAGTTGGTGGCCCAAAATGAGGATATTTTGGCGCATCTTTATCGAGATATTGGTCTATTTTCAATTTAGTGATTATTTTATTTTAGGGGTTTTTATAAAAAGTTGTCAACCCCATGAATTGGACCACTTTGATTAAAATCCTAAAGAAATTGATTTATTTTCCGACTGGACTTTTCAATTTCGAGTTACAGAAAATTTTCTAATGTATTTTCATTTTTTCAAACAAAACTTGGTATTGAAACCTCATGTATGTATTTGAAAACGTCAAAATTAAATTTTTTATATTTTGCTGAGGTCAGCTAGCTTTTCATATCGCCAGCTTAAAAGCAAAACAATCTAATTACAATTTTAGTTTTTTTTTAACATAGGACAAAGTTATTGCGGTCATATATTCGAACACTATCATATATAAGATTCGAAAATGCGACTGGCAAAACTGTATTCTTACCATTTTATAAGTTGTTTGTTATTCTCCAGTAAAATATTAAAAATGTATCTACGTTATTTTGAATTTCAGCTTACGATATACATATTCGAAACAGTCGGCTTTACATATACTCGACATTTGCACAAGATGTCTTGACAAAACAATTGATTTTTTCAAGACATTTACGGTAGCGAAGTTGCGACAACCAAGTATTTCAGGGTACTGTCGACAAAATAGCCCAGTCTCTCAGTAAATTGATGATATTTGATGTGTTGCAGATGGGCGGTGGGATGTTGGAAAGTATTGCTTTAATAATACCAGATAGTGGCAATGCCTCAAAACAACCAACAATAAATCAGCAACGGCAATTTATTTTGAGCGTTAAAATTTTTGTGTAAATACACCACAAAAACTGTGCAACTTCTGTGGTCGCAGATGCCAAAACCGTTAGAGTGTCTGAGGACTCTGAAAAAGGAATGGTAACTGAACCGGAGGAAGAACCACTTTATTAGGACATAGACATTGTAGTTGCTCCAAACTAAAAAAAAAACGTTTGCGAGAACTGAAAAATGTTTGCAGTAAGCGAGTTATGAAAAATTAGCGCTGAAAAACATTTGCGAGAAACGGAAAACGGTTCCACCAACTGTTCTTTCGGTTACATCAACCGAGTTGTAGTTACTATAAACTAAGAAAAAGTTTGCGAGAATTGAAAATCATTTGCAGTAAACGAGTTATTAAAAATTAGAGCTGAAAAAACGTTTGCGAGAAACATTATCTTGTACATTAAAACTTTTATTTATGGCTTCCATAAGCTCTTTTTTGTTTAATTTTCCAACTTTTATGATCTTGTTTTAAAAAAGTTGGAATTTTTGTCTATTTTTTCAGTATCTACTTACACGTCTGTCTCGCTTTGCATTCAAATAACAATAAACGCGCAGCAAACTACAACGCTTCAATTGTCCATGCAAGATATATTGACAAGGTAGAAGCCTTAGAGTGTGTGATCACTTTTATGTGTAAACGTGAGTGTGCGGCGGAAGTCGCAAGGCCTTCCACAAATAAGGCACGCGGAATGGTTCGTTTGTAATGCCTTCCTAAAATAAGGCCTGCGGAATTCATGAATTTTTTTCATCAGATATAACCAAGAAAAATTTTAAAATTTGGAGAAATTTCGTTATAACCGTAATTTAATTGGAAAATTTTATATAAATTTTAAAATTATATTTTTTATTTTTAAAATTTTCAATTTGAAGTTGGGCATGGTACAAGTTTCTAAGATAGATACATACTTATAAATATAAATAAATATAAATAAATAAAAATTTTGTGATAAAATAAATTAGTAAATGCCTTCATCTTTGCATGCCTTCTAAGGCCTTCTTTAGGCAATGGACAAGGAAGGTCCTGCCTCCCAATCTCACGCAATGTTAAAAAGAAAGGAGGAGGTAATATGTAGGGAAGGCCTTCCGTATTTTAAAGAAGGCCTGTTTGGTCATAATTTCAGGCCTTCCAGGTCATGACTTCCGCCACTGCGAAACGAGTGGATAAGACTGTGTGATAGAAATTTACGTTCTTCACAATCTGTGCTCTTATTAGAAAAATGGCTAATGTTTGCGATAACATTTTTTAAATTTGCGACATATGTAATCTTGTACACGTTTGATGCAAAGGTGAACTCGTTTGCAACAACATGATACACCTTTGTGATATACGAGTTTATTTGGGAGAACTGCATGAACGGTTGCGACTAAAAAATTAATACAAATGAATCAAGGTATTGTTGCGGCAACCGAGCTATAAACTCTCTTTTTTTCTTTGCGTGCAGCTCTATATGACATTACTCTATGAAAACTACAATACAAATACTTTTTTTCAATTCTCAGCCAGCGAAATTCGGAGCGCACAAAAAAAAGTGCGTGCACCATAGCGCTCCTCATGGGAGTGAGTGCACTTATTAAGAGCGTCCAAAAGAACTCCGCATGGGATTATTTTAGGAGCGTTGAATCATGAGAAACTCCTGCAGAATTACTGCTCCCAGACGTCCCATAAACCTTTGCGACCGCAGTTGTCATCATTTCACAATTGACAATGCAACTACCCCAGCTGCGGCACTAAAAACGTAAAATAGTGCGTGGAGTGCTCGCCGAAGTCTCAAAATATTGGGTGGGAAGACTGCAGAGAAGAAAAATAAACAATTTTTATCACAAAAGAATATAAAGTTTCGTAAAGAATTCGCCCAGGTTTACGAAAACTGGACTGAGGCTGTCTGAAAGAAGGTAAACTATTAAATACTGCTCCTTTTAAATACGACAATTATAATATGTAATTTAATTAGAATTACCTTTCGAAATGCAAATTTAAAAAAGTTGCAATACCATGGCAATTGTACGTATTTTCAAAACATTTCCTTCATATCTGGCACTTTTGGTTTTCAAATATTGTATACGGTTTTAGATAAATAAAAACCATAGATGATTCATTTGATTAATCACCATTTTCACCAGACGGCGAATGCTGTTTCCGCGCGACCATTTTTTAATCGGATGCAACGAAAAAGTACTCAAATATCATTTTTATTTCGATTCTGTTTTTTAAATTTAAAAATAAAATAAAAATAATAGAAAAGCATATCGCTTTTGATAATTGTTGATAATACAAAATTTCCAACAGTTTTTGTTTCCAGGGAAATTTACCTATTTCCACCATTGCTGCGCCATCTAGAAAATTTCCCTTTACTTTCAAATCTACCACGTATCTTTCACCATCTATGGTTTTTTATTTACCTATGATACAGTACAGGTTATGAATTTGAAAGTACTATGAGGCAATACCTATCAAAGCCACAAACCTCTACATATAAAATACTTTAAAAACAGAATTGCCAGCTGTCAAACAAATTCAAAACAACTGCAAGCATTCCCATTTTTCATTACAATTGGCATCCGATTCCATAACCTGCATTTGCATTGCCCGAGCAAATGCAAATGCAAAATATTTTAATTGCCATTGCGAACAATGGTAATTGTTTTTCATATGCATTAGATAAAATAATGCAAATTAAAATCCAATGCAAATTAAAAAACAAAAATGTATGGTTTTAAATAATAAAAATACAATTAGGGTTAAGGTTGAAGGTTATATGGTCAGATGAGACTAATATCAATCGATTTAAGTCCAATGACCGTGTTTGGTACTGGACTAAAGATCAAAATACTGCTATCCCGAATGCAGTTGCACGAAACATGGTAGTGGATTCATAATGGTATGTGGATATATTTCGAAGAATGAAGTAGGTTCTTTAGTTAAAATTGAAGGTGTTGTGAAAAAAACAAGAATATCTTTCAATTCTGCAAAATCAATTACTGCTATAGAAAAACCGGTTTTGCTACTGAAAGAGTGATTTTTCAGCATGACCTCTTTACTTGACCTCTTCTTAACTTCGCACCCTGAAAAGTACGAAGTTAACACGCTTGCACCTCTGGGTAATTCGGATCACTGTATCATTTCAGCGTCCTTTTCGTATTCAGCTCTTCGTCTCGCTTCAAACACAGTCCCGAAGCGAAAAATTTTTATCTACGAAGAGGCACGTTGGGCAGAGCTCAACAACTTTTATCAGCATTTTAACTGGAAGCTTTGTTTTCTGGACAATGACATAGATGCTGCTGCTGAAATGATCGAGAAGATAATTTTGATTGGTATGAATTCATTCATTCCGACGAAAATTATTTCGGTTAAACCATCGGAAAAAAGTTGGTGTAACCAGACATGCAAGAATGCTGTCAGATCCAAAGAGGACGCGTTCAGAGACTGGCGTTCTAATAAAAACGTTGATACTGAACTGCTACGCAAACAGGCAAGATCCAAGTGTGCCAAAGTACTTCGACGCGAAAAGTTTCTTCACGAACAGCGTATTCGTGCTAAAGTCCTTTCTTTCCCTAGAGGAAGTAAGAACTTTTGGTCATTTGCAAGAAGAATAAAGGATAGTTCTTCCTCTATCCCAACTCTTCTTAAAGATGACATAACATTCACTGAACCGGTTGATAAAGCTAACCTCTTGGCTGAAATGTTTGCAAGGAACTCTTCCTTGCCGGATAGCAATCAACCACTCCCCGTGATCAATCACGTATCTGGTTCCATGCCCAAGATATTTTTTCGAACGCGAGGAGTTAAAAAGGTTCTTGCGAATCTCGTCGTAGGTAAATCCCCGGGCCCGGATGGCATATCTGCACTGGTCTTGAGTAGGTGCTCTTCGACACTGGCGTGTCCACTGCGCAATCTTTTCAACCTTGCATACCGTGCCGGAGTCTTCCCTGCGCGTTGGAAGGTTGCAAGTAACCCTGCAAATTACCGCCCAATTGCAATTTGTTCTGCGCTCTCGAAGGTTATGGAGAGCATGGTTAACCACCATCTAGTGAAGTATCTTGAGTCCAATGACCTTCTTAACGATCGGCAGTATGGTTTCCGTAGAATGAGATCTACTGGAGACCTAATGGCGTTCCTTTCGGAACAGTGGAGTCGATCCATCCACCGGCTTGGTGAGAGTAAGGTAGTGGCTCTTGATATTTCCAAGGCCTTTGACAGAGTATGGCACGATGCACTCTTGTCAAAGCTCGCTGCTTTTGGTGTCGGTGATAACTTCACTCGATTAATATCGAGTTTTCTCAGAGATCGCACTATACGAGTTGTTGTAGATGGGGTTTCATCCGACGAGCATAAATTGACTGCAGGTGTTCCACAGGGCTCTGTTCTTTCTCCTTCTCTTTTTCTTATTTTCATTGACGATCTCCTGGGTCAGACTGTGAATCCAATCTACTCTTTTGCCGATGACAGTAATCTCTGCCATTCTTATTCCTCCGATCGTAGGCCAAGTCTTCAAGAGATTGAAGTCAAACGCCGGACGATGAATGAAACACTCGACCGCGATCTGGTATTCATTGTTGAATGGGGTCGAAAGAATAGAGTAGATTTTAATGCGGGTAAGACCCAGTGTTGTTTGTTGTCGCATAAACGTATTGCTGACCCAGGTGTGTCGTCATTGGCTATGGACGGTGTGGATATTGATGAATCAGACGCTCTTGATGTTCTGGGCATGAAAATACAATGTGATGTCCGTTGGGCAAAACATGTATTTGAAGTGTCGAAAGATGCATTCAAGTGTCTAGGCTTTTTAAAGCGGTGCAAGAAATACTTCACTCCCTCTGATCTTCTCAATATCTACACCACCTACATCAGGCCAAAGATGGAGTATAACTCCCATATATGGGCAGGTGCTCCTAGGACTTCTTTGGAGCTTCTCGACCGTGTCCAGAAGAGAGCGACGGTGTTAATAGGGGACAGTAGGGTATCCAACTCTATTGCCTCCCTTGAGCATCGTCGAAATGTGGGTTGCGTGTCACTTTTCTATCGATATTTCCACGGTATGTGTTCCTCGGACATCCGTCAACTTATGCCGGACGTGAGGATATTTAGCCGAAGTACGCGGCTTTCCAGGAACTCTCATCCGTTTTTTATCGAATGGCCTATTGACCGCACTACACACTATAGAGAAAATTCGTTCTTCAGCCGTACAGTCCGTATGTGGAATAAACTTCCGGCTAGTGTATTTCCCACCAATTGTGACATACAAACATTCAAGGCAAATGTCAACAGTCACTACTCCCTCTTTCCACCCTCTACTACCTCAATTTTCCTTCGCCAACACAATGCACTGCATTTATAGGGGGCATCCCCTGAGTGTTGGTTTGATAAAAAAAAAAAAAAAAAAAAATGACACCGATCCAAAAGATACGGTCAAAATCGTTAAAAACTGTACTCCGATGCTACAAAGCCAAAGTGTTAATAAGTGCACTCCGCCAAACAAATTCAAAACAACTGCAAGCATTCCCATATTTCATTACAATTGGCATCCGATTCCATAACCAAAATATTTTAATTGCCATTGCGAACAATGGTAATTGTTTTGCATATGCATTAGATAAAATAATGCAAATTAAAATCCAATGCAAATTAAAAAACAAAAATGTATGGTTTTAAATAATAAAAATACAATTAGGGTTAAGGTTGAAGGTTATATGGTCAGATGAGACTAATATCAATCGATTTGAGTCCAATGGCCGTGTTTGGTACTGGACTAAAGATCAAAATACTACTATCCCGAATGCAGTTACATGAAACATGGTAGTGGATCCATAATGGTATGTGGATTTATTTCGAAGAATGAAGTAGGTTCTTTAGTTAAAATTGAAGGTGTTGTGAAAAATACAGAATATCTTTCAATTCTGAAAAATCAATTACTGCTATAGAAAAACCGGTTTTGCTACTGAAAGAGTGATTTTTCAGCATGACAACGATCCAAAACATACGCTCAAAATCGCTAAAAACTGTACTCCGATGCTACAAAAGGCGTAAACGAGATTAGGGATAGATAAAATAACACTGTGTGAATTTTTTTAAGTCACGAAAATATAACCATATACGGACATCACTACGTGATAAAAAACAAAAAAAAAGACCCGTGTCTCCCAGTTTTACCCAAAGTCATGCACTTTTTTTTGTATGGCCCCCCAAAGAATTGAGGCCTCGCTGTCATTTTTGCACAAAAGTGATCATTTTGCTCATATCTTGCAAACCGTTCGGAATTTTGATTTACTCCCTGACGGAAAGTTGTAGCTCTTGTCATAAAGAACCGAAGATCTCAATAAACAACTTTCTAGAACATATGAACTTCATAGGAATGATTCTGAACACCCATTACTTCAAAATTAAAGTACACATTGGTGGTAAAAATGGAAATGAACTACATCGCTAGTGAGTGGAGATTAATTATTGATGGTTCTGTTTTAAGCTTGAAAGCAGTGTTGTTGTATGTGTCGAACCGAAAATCTTCCATTCCGCTAGCAATGGGAATTAACATGAATGAAAGCTATGAAACAATGAAAAATCCAATTCTACGATTTGCTGTGATTTGAAGGTCATCACATTTTGCTTTCCAAAATTCTTTTGGTTTCTATGTAATTGGGATTCGCGCTCACCTCTGAATCAATTCCAATGTAATTTGTGGAGACCAAGAGGAAGAGTGGAGGAACAAATGAAACAACATAAACTGTTGTTTTAATTAATTGACAATACTCAAGATATCTTGCTGCCACCGCTCCACATAAAATTGGGAATTGTTAAAAAATTCATCGAAGTGGCCGTTGTAAATTGTCCAAACGCATTCGACTATTTGAAAGCGTTTCCCCAAAGCGTAACGATGACAAAATTTGTAGTAAATTTAAAACGAATTTGTGTTATTTATGTTAGTGTTTTCTTTTCTTTTAGAAAACTATTCAAGAGCAACATTGAATCATCGCTTGATGATAGTCATTCAATGGCATGGATTTACCTTCAGCGTGTGTCGACGAGACTCTTGGGAGGGGTCGAGATGCGGAACCGGAAGCAAGAGAATGGGTGAAAGAAATGCACAAGACCACCCTGTAGAATGTAAATGAAGTATTTGAAGAAGAAAACGCTGATGATGGAGGGCAGTCTGGAAGCAACGTGCCTGTGGACACCATAAGTTCTGAATCAGAGTCAGATTCGCACGATTCGGACGACGATTTGGATCCACAACTTAAGAGAGTGCGATTTGCAAGTCCAGGGCCATCAACATTATATATATTATTTTATTATTTTTGTATTTTTTTTATTATTTTTGTAATAAATAGCATAGTATCTCAATGTTGAAGTAAAGAAAATATAAATGAAATTAAAAAATTTTCGGGACATTTTTCTCTTTTGCAGCTACCTAAGCGCTATGTACACGGTCTTAAGAATCATTCCTAGGAAGTTCATATGTTCTAGAAGATATTGAGATTTTAGGAAAATTTTTGTAGTTGATTGTTTCCTTGTATTTTGACCGGTTTGCTACCTATGGACCTGAACAGGGGAAAAAAGTTAAAAAAATCGATTTTTTAAAAGTTTATTGCTATTTTGATTTTGAAGATGAAGTTTTTTTGATTTTATATGTTCACAATATTTGTTCTTTACGACAAGAGCCACAACTTTTTCGCAGAGAGTAAATCAAAACTCCAAACAGTTTGCAAGATATGAGCCTGACAAAATGATCACTTTTTTGCAAAAATGACACCGAGGCCCAAAATCTTTGGGGCCCATAAAAAAAATGCATGACTTTGGGAGACACGGGTCTTTTTGGTCTTTGGTCATTTTCCACGAGACAAAAATAAATTGATTTAGTTCAGTGTTTTTTGATGTGTAAACATCTATACGCTGGGGGTAAAAATCTTTTTCACAATACAATCACAAATTTAGAGTAAGATGTGCGATGTAATCGTTAACCAATCGTAAAGCGTTATCAAATCGGTGTGAGGTATGTATGAGTGTATTAGTGTAATCATACGCTGCATACAATATACTCAACACCATCTAGTGTGCAATAGTAGCTACTAATTTTCGAAAACCATTGCTGTAAAATAACTACATGCATTACATTTCAGTAAACAGCTGATTAATAACTTGTCAACCGCAACAAATACAAAATAATAAAATATTTTACAAAACACCAAAAAAATTATAACTCAGAACATAAAACTACACAAGTGTATCAAAGCTGAATGGAGGTAATGTTAATTCTAATAAAATTTCTATTAGATTCCAATATAAATTCTTTGACGTTTGGGAATAAGGTCTTAAGTCAAAAAAATGCATTTTGGGTTTTTGATTGGGTTTAACTCAATTTTTTTTTCTCTTTCGTTTGGTATTAATAACTTAAATCTAGCACAACTCCATCCAATCGTAATCATTTGCTCTTTAGGCAATAAGTCAGAAAATTTCATATATAAATAATTTTCAATTTAAAATTACGAAAAACTACAGTTTCTGACTTAAGACCTTATTCCCAAATGTCAAAGAATTAAGATTATAACATATCTTCATTACGTACTGTTGCCTTACACTGAAGCTGGTGCACGACAATTGGGTAACAATCTCCATCTCATGCCAATTATTATGGGTGGAGATTTTAATACAAATTTTGCAAACCCACAGTCGCAAGCTTTATCAAAATTTTTATTTGACGTTTTCCACTTGCATATGAGCAATTCTCCACAAACCCCCACAACTAACAATTCCACTACTATAGATGCAGTTTTTCATAGATTTTTAAATACAATCGAGTCAAAAATTTAAATATGTATCTTATTTTAGTTACCATAAGCCAATATTAACTATTTGTACTTAAGGCATTTACAATAGATGGGCACTTTGCAGTACTACTACAATTTCAGTAAAAATAATTCTTTAACTAGTAAATTTTTGCTGATTACTATAATTTTTTTCAGCAATTTTTATAAAGTGCCTACATGATTACGATGAGGTGCATTGAATTTTCAGTAATCAGTAATGCCCGATTACTGATTATTATGAATACGGCCTTTGATTTTACTGGTAATGCACTTTAAATTTCATTATCAGTAAAATTTTACTGAATTTTTTCAGTAATCAGTAAATTTAGTGCTTACTGTAATTTTTAATGCAGTACATATATACTGCAGTGTGCCCATTTACTAACCAAATAAGTTAAATAAAAAAACAAAAACCAGCAAATTCCTATGTATTTACAATATTGAAAGTTTTGATACTTTTAATTGATTAATTAAAAAAATATACTAAAAGCATAAGTACTTCCAACTTCATTACTAGATGTTTACACATCTCCCCTGTGATCGGACTCACATTATTTTTTTCTATTTTTAATCAAATATATAAAATATACAAATTTATTTCCCAACTGTGTCATCCTTGTTACAATTTTGCTCGTCACTGTATATATGTGTCAACAAGTTGAAAAGTCGACTTTTTGTATGACCGTATAACCCAAGATGTAACTAGTATAGGTGGAAGCGTTAGAACAGCTGATTCCATTTTGTTTTTGGCTTTGTGTTCCGCACTTGTCAAATTCAAATGTATTTTGTTTTTGCACTCTTTTATTGGTGGTATAATTGGTTGGTTGAATTTGACCAGATCGGCCTTCCAAACAAAAAATTAAATGTACGTGGTTGTTGCGTTCAATTACAACAACGATCCCTGCGTGTCTACCTCCCATTCTCTGCCATGGTGTAACTCCAGTTCTTGAATTACTGAATCAGTTGTAAGAATCTTCCTCCAGCTCCTCCACAGGATGTAATGTGAAAATTCTATTTTGTGCTATATTTTGATTCTCTACAAAAATATCCTTTAAAGGACTGTGAAAAAAAAAATATATAATGTGAAATCTTGTCTATACCCTGAACCTGATTTAAAGCTCGCAATGTCGCGATTGGTCATATGCTAAGTACTAACACACTGATTGCAATACCCTTTACATCTTCTTACATAAACCCATCATTTACTCACCCTCTCTGGACAATGAGCACCGGGTCCAGGTTTCATATGATCATCGTTTGGTATTTTATGTTTACCACCCATTGAGTACATGGGCGGTTTACGTTTAATCGCCGTATACTCGGCATCATAATAGCCCGGGCCGGGAAATAATAAAGTAGGTAATGGACGTGGCTTTTCACGGCCGGCCATGGAGAAGGCCGGTGCAGAGCGTATGGTACCTTCCTTGCTGATACCCAAAACTGTTGGAATTCGATAAACATTAGGAGCTAAGAAAAGATAAAAATACCATCATTAGCATCATATAGACGGAGTCAATAGTAGCAATGGAACGTTGAAAACAACAATTATGTAGGCATATTTACAGTTAGGCTTGGTTATGAATGGATTAAGGGTTAGTGATGGCAATCAGTCCATGAGGGAGCGACAGCAATTAGGAAACACTCGAACGAAAAATAACATTCATTGTCACTATTACCTGATTATTTCTTCTTGTACCGTACTGGCTTCGACGGCATATTTTACACTGGAACTCTTGGCCGACTTCATTGTGGTCACTGCGGTGCCATCGGCCGATACAATGGTGTTACACGATCCAGTGGCGGCATTGCTTTGCTGGACGTCAGCACTTCCCTTGGCTTGTATCTTCTTATTACCTTCCTCTTTGTAGCCATTCGATACTGTATGCACAGTGGTCGTCACAACCTTACCACTTTCGCCATTCAAGCCATTGATGTTTTCGATTTTCTGGGTGACTTGAGTATTGGAACCGCTGGTCAGTGTATCGTTCAGATTAAGCTTTTGCAATTTGTTATTTATAGTGTCCACTGCATCTTTGCCATTAATAAGTGTTTGCTTGGTTATGGTGGTCACTGTACTATTATGGTTGTCACCGCTGTGAGTCTTGCTCTTGGTGTGGGTTGGTGGGTGGATGATATTTCCATTGCCATTAATGGTGTGAACTTCAGTGACTGTTGTAGTTGTTGTGGTATTGCTGGTGTTTTGTTGTTGCTCGTTTTGCATTTGAAGCAATTGCTGCTGTTGCTGTGTCGTGTCATTATCGATGATGACAACATTGCGTACTACAGTGGTTTCAATGAAATTGCGTTGCGGTAAGTTGGTGATGGAAATTAGAAATACAAAACGAAATCATAAAAATTAAATGCAACTGACAAAATGTGTAATACGACTTTGAAAGGAAAGTAAGTTAAGGTGTTAAAGCAAACATTTGTAGCTACATAAATAGCAGGCAATTGTAAGCAAATCAATGCAGCAGACAGAAGGAACAATCGTTTAGTAAACACATCTAGGATATGGGATGTTAATACGACTAAGATTTTTTTTACATAATGTGTGCAATAATGTTAATTTCAGGTGAGTGTATATAAGAGTGTTAAAAACCGAAAACCCGGTTAACTATTAACTACTATTGTGCCGGGTTTTTAAAATCCCCAATTTTCGAACCAACCGATTACTGGTTATTTGTAGACGGCTAACCGGGGTTTATTTGTCTTAAATATTCTTAAAAATTTAAAGATTAAATCACGACTTCCAAATAGCAACAACACAGAATTTATTGCTTTTCTGAAATTTTTATTCAGCAAAATAAAAAAATTAGTTTTCAAATACTTACTTAATATGTTGCTAGAAACTAAGCAAAAGCTAAGAGAAAATGCGAAAAAGGGAAAGTATATCATTTGCTTTATCTAACTGCGCAGTTGTGTTTCGCTTTCGCAGTCAAGCGAAGCAATGAATTTCACAGAATTGCTGTTGCTGCAATCAGGCAGTCGTTGTTTATACTTTTACTTTGCTTTTGCTTATATTCTTTACTGTATAGTTATCGTAGTCGAAAGCAGCATAGCAGCAAAATTTGTAAATTACAGTATTTGAATTTATCAAATTATGCCTTAACTTATCTTTCGTTCATATTCTAGTTTTATTTATTTAATTTGCTTTGAGTAATGTTCGATATATTTTCTGTTATTTTATTTTAAACTATTACCACCAGAAATATTCACAAAATATAATCCTTGAAACATTTAACGACAGCAACGAAGTTAGCGTTTGCTGATTTCAAACACAGCCACATTTGGGAAACGATTCTTCAATGCTGCATTCGGCTGGGAAAACTATTCAATAATGAAGATAAGCAAAAGCAAAACAAGTATAAACAATAGCTGACTGCTTGCAGCAACAGCAATTTTGTGAAAAGCCTTTGCTTGGCTTGACAGCGTAATCACACCCGAACTGCACAGTTATATTTTTCACATTTGCTATTTGTTCTTAGCCGTAGCTAAGCAATTTGTTTTGTTAACATTTGGATTGTTGATAACATTCAAAGAATTTCAAACCATATGATATTTATAGCACGGACGTTGTATCAAGTAAGACAAGGTTATTAAATTTTTTACATTTTGTGTAAAAATTCCATATTCAGCAGCCTGTATCTTTTGCAATTTGAAACCGATTGCAGAATTTTAAAATGGAATTAGAAGCTAGACATCTGGATGTATAATTAAAATCATGAACTTTTTTGAGCAATTTATAAAAAAATCCAATGAGTGTTCGAACTCACGGGCGATGTGTTAACACCTTTTTGCTACACGGTACCTGTTCGATTTCTATGAACACATTCGTAAATGTTACATTGGAAAATAAAAAACAGCGTTCAATCATATGATGACGTTTCATTTAAATAATATTAATACTTAAAATTATTTAAAGACCCAGTGCAAGCACATGTGTCATTATTTTCTTGCTCAATACTTTTTGTGTTATTCCCACAAAAGTCAAAGAATGCAAAGCAACAGACACTTGTACATACATACATACATTGTTATATTCGTACGATATAACCAAAGATCAACATAAAATACTTTTTTAATATTACTCCAAATTAATACTCCAAATTAAAACACTTCAATCTCGGCTCGCCGATATCGGATCGCCTTAATTTTTGGCCTAAACTCTTCGTCGAAACCCGCACTAGCTTTTTAATCCAAAAATTAATAAAATCGGCTATGAATTTCCGGAGAAAATCGCGTGGGAAAATTATATGAAAATCGCCCAATAATCACTTTCAATACCGACTGCCAAGCAACGAACAAACAAACGATGATTTACTCTTACAAACCTAACACTAGCGTATGTATTAAATTTATAGTTTACTGCCCTAGAGGCGCGCGTATAGATGTTAACACATCAAAAACAAACCAAACAACCTCACACTTCGGTGTTTCTTTCAAACTGATATATGTCAGCTTGGTATGATAGTGTAATAGCAAAACATATTTTTTTCATCATACCGTCGTATCATACCAGGTATGACCGTCTAATAGGCGCTTAAGACAAAACCGAAGATCAACATAAAACACTTTTTTAATATTACTCCAAATTAATACTCCAAATTAAAACACTTAAATCTCGGCTCGCCGATATCGGATCGCCTTAGTTTTTGGCCTAAACTCTTCGTCGAAACCCGCACTAGCTTTTTAATCCAAAAATTAATAAAATCGGCTATGAATTTCCAGAGAAAATCGCGTGGGAAAATTATATGAAAATCGCCCAATAATCACTTTCAATACCGACTGCCAAGCAACGAACAAACAAACGATGATAAGACAAAACCGAAGATCAACATAAAACACTTTTTTAATATTACTCCAAATTAATACTCCAAATTAAAACACTTAAATCTCGGCTCGCCGATATCGGATCGCCTTAATTTTTAGCCTAAACTCTTCGTCGAAACCCGCACTAGCTTTTTAATCCAAAAATTAATAAAATCGGCTATGAATTTCCGGAGAAAATCGCGTGGGAAAATTATATGAAAATCGCCCAATAATCACCTTCAATACCGACTGCCAAGCAACGAACAAACAAACGATGATTTACTCTTCCAAACCTAACACTTGCGTATGTATTAGTTTGATAGTTTACTGCCCTAGAGGCGCGCGTATAGATGTTAACACATCAAAAAAAAGTCCAAAAATGTGCTATTTTTTTGGTTCACTTGAATAAAGGCACTTTATTACATTTTTATTATTTTTAAAGTAAGCGATTATTTTTTGTAAGGAGCGTTTGTTTATTACAATTTATTACATCTTAATCATTTTATGGGTCAAAATGGTAAAACAAAAAATTTTAAATCTATCGGAAAAAACTAAAATCGATGTTTACCGTTCTGAAGGATATTCTAACCACTCAATAGCTAAAAAAATTGGACGGAGCCCAACAGTTGTCGACAATTACATCAAAGACCCCGAGGGGTATGCCACAAATTTTAAAGCAAGGGTTTCATTGTCTTTATCTACGTATGAGGAAAGAAAAATCAGCAGAATTGCTTCTAATTCTGCCTTATCCTTGTCAAAAATAAGAACTCAAGCTGGAGTGGAAGTGATCAAGTCATCAGTACGCAGAGTAATTAAGAGCTGTAAGTATCTTAAACACCTGAAATTACAAAAAAAGCCCCACTTAATGCTCCACTTTTTCGTAAGGAAAAGCGGCTTCAATTCGCAAGAGACTACATGGTATGGGATTTGCAGCCAAGAGGTCAAGTAAATGACTGGAGAACCGTTGTATTTACGGATGAGGAAAAGTTTAATTTGGATGGACCTGATGGCTACAACTATTATTTCCATGATCTGCGCAAAGAAAATCGTTTTTTGAACCGACATCACAGCTGAGAGGGCGGCGTTATGGTGTGGGGTGCTATTACGTACTATGGCACCATCGATCTTTTATTTCAAAGTGCAAAAATGACTGGTGCAGGCTATAAAACGTTATTGGAATCGGCTTTTCCGAAGTTCAGTGAACTATTTGGTCCCATATCTTGGATATTGCAACAGGATAATGCCCCTATACACAACGCCAGAGCAGTAAAGGAGTTCATTGCAAGCCAAAATGTTAATATTCTTGACTGGCCACCCTATTCGCCAGATCTAAACATTATCGAAAATGTCTGGGGTTGGTTATCTCGTAAGGTCTATGAAGGAGGTAGACAATTTGATGACAAGCAGTCACTAATTCAGGCCATTGAGGATGCTTGTGGCCATTAATGATGTGACCGTCAGTGGTGCAATGGTTAGTGTGCGCGCCTCTTGTACAGGAGATCCTGGGTTCGATACCGGCTCCAACCACCTTAAAATTTCTTTCGACCACGGTCACCTCGCTTAGTGACGGCGACCCTATCGAGTACTTTGCCATGAAAAAGCTTCTCAAAATATCGTTCGGAACCGGTGTAAAACTGTAGGTCCCAATCAGTGAGTATACAACTAGAAAGCGCACAGCTCACTGGTTGTGAGAAGCTCTACCCAATTCCTCCATGGGATGTAATGGGAAACCATTTATTGTTTTTAAGGATGCTTGGAATCAAATTTCGTTGTATTACATAAATTATCTTTATCTCTCAATGAAACCCGTATATTTGAAGTTATTAAAAACAAAGGGGGTTGTACCCATTACTAATAGTTCTTAAATAAAGTAAAATAAATTAAAAAAAAACAAGAAAGACAGTTTTTCATTAAATGTAGTTAAAGTGCCTTTATTCAAGTGAACCAAAAAATATCAAATTTTTTGACTTTTTTTATAAATTGCCCAAAAAAATGTTCTTTACTTAAGAATCCACTATTGTCATGATTTTGTATATCTCAAGATATCTAGCTTCCATTTCCATTTTAAAATTCTGCAATCGGTTTCAAATTGCAAAAGATATAGGCTGCTGAATATGGAATTTTTAGTGCCTTTAAATAAGGGAACCGGAGGTATCGTTTATCATTAATCGGCTAATTTGGATAATTTAACCACGGAATTTCTAATGCGTCTACATGGTAGAAAATTCCATCATGAGTAAAACTTTTAAATTTTAAATTCAACACGTATTCCAAATTTGCCATGACTGTAAAATTCAAATACAGTTATAAAATTTTTAGATTTTTTTGTAAGTGGCTTCATTACGTGTTTAATTTAATTTACAAAATAAATTGGAGAACCCGTTGGATAACCCGTGTGTTGTTTTGCCAAAATTGAAAGGAAAAAATCGGTTTCCTGAAAAATTGATTTTTCGAACAAATATAAAACCTGGATTTATGGACACTAATAAATATTAGTCGTGTTTTGGTTACAAGCAAGCGATTATCGCTTGCTATGTTGCAAAGAAAACGGCTATTTAGCGAAAAGTCAAATTATTCATAAATATGGCAATGGCAATGGCAATGGCAATGGCAATTATAAAAAGAAAAATTATATACTTCGCGAAAATGATTCATGTCGCTAAGTCTCCGTTAAGTGCTTCATACAAAACAGGCGATTATATAAGCAAGCGCTGTAACCAAAACACACATGTTAATATTATCAAGAATGTAAGACTTAAATAATTTCGAAATGATTTATAAGAAGCAGCTAAATTCATAAAGCCACTTTTTAACAAGCAAAAGCTTGAAGCGTTGAAGTCAAGAGTGGCCCAATCCCCAAAAACCATTTAAATGAAGTTTTGTGGAGCAAATAGTTGTCGATTATGAGCATCAGCAGCGGTCATCGTTCGCATTTATTTTCGTTTTTCGTTACTCTCGAAACGAAACACAAATGAACTTACGGTTGTTCACATTACTAACTTGTTTGCAAACAACTTTCGTAATCTTTATTCGATTTATGTAAAAAAAAATGGTGTCCCTTAACATCCCATGAAGGGATTGGGGAGAGCTTCTCACAATCAGTGAGATGTGCGCTTTCTAGTTTTATACTCACTGATAGGGACCTACAGTTTTACACCGGTTCCGAACGGTATTTTGAGAAGCATTTTCATGGCTAAGTACTCGATAGTGTCGCCATCACTAAGCGAGGTGACCGTCGTAGAAAGAAATGTAAGGTGGTCTGAGCAGGGATCGAACCCACGTTCTCATGTACAAGAGCCGCGCACACTAGCCATTGCACCAAAAAGTTATCGACCAATCTTTGTTCGATTCTAAGACCTGGGGAAAAGTTATCGACCACTCTCATAGTCATGCCGGTGGTATGCTTAAGGCAAGTCGATCATACATACCTATAATAAATTTTGTTCTTTCGTAAATTAGTGGAGAATAATTTAAAAGGTCCTTCAAGATAACAGTTCATTGGTCTATGAATAGTTCAAGAAATATGCCTAATGTAAAATGCAAAACGTCTCCAGAAACATATTACAGGAACCATGTATATGTTTGCAAGCATTGTTTTAACGAATTGAATGTCTAATCTGAATTGCATTGTTGTCTATCACGTTTTTGTATTCAGCAACAAATAAAACCACATTTGGGTCACAAATACATACATTATAAAATATTACTGATTGTGTGTCCAACATGTAATATTGAATAGCAAACACAATGTGTTTGGACACAGGTTTGACAACCTACAAACACTTTATAATTGCATCCAAAAAACAAACAACGCCAGATTTTTCAGCGTGTATCTTGCACACAAAAAAAAATCTTGTTCCACACAAAATTAATTTTAGACAAATAATTTTCGCAATAAAGCGCACACGCCACAGATTGTAAGAATGTCTCTCCTGTCCCTTCGTGGGAACATCTATATTACTTTTTAACTTCGCTTGAGTAAGTTATTTGCCTCAAACGAAAATGGATTTTTATAGGAAACATATCATGACGTCATGACGATAGCACATCCGATTAGAAATAGGAAATTGCCGAGTAGCCCAGTTTCAAATACATATAGAGTCAACAATATTCCGTTGTTTACTTATGCTATAATTTATGGCGGTTTCGCCCATTTTTGATACGTCATAGCAAAAATATATTATGGAAATTACGCTGAATATACTATTTTCCGAATTTTAAATGCATTTTGTTTAGTACTTACACTTTTCCCGAAAGTGAGTTGAAAGATAGCTCCATGACTGCAAGTCCGAATTTCTACCCACCAATCTATCGCAGACATAGCAAAAAAAAAACAACTGAGTGTAATCAATTTTGAGTATAAGTATATTCCCAAACGTTTTCTGTGTTTGCTGAAAAAGCAGATTAGAAAAATGTTGGGATAAACGAATGTTCGATTACAACAAAACAAATGAAACGAGACAAATGTTCTTGTTTGAGGAAAGCGTTTCAAATTTTGCAGGTAAAGTTGAGCGACCTCAGCGGTATTTCGGGTTCAAGGAATCGAACTGCATTATTCGTTATACTATCTGTGATGATGTATCATACAAATTTTGTTCTCAAAATTTTTTAATCAGAGGGCTTTTCTTATGGATTTCGGCAGTCTATAACTTGTAACTGGTTGAGCTTTTGGGCAAACATTCTTCGGTAAAGTTGGCCAGAATGTTCCGGACTATATCTTTTGGGAACATGCCATCAGGCCACTGTGGGTAAAATGGTCGATCTAGCGTCGTTTGATTCAATTTTCAATAGTTCAAAATTGTGTCTCAATCGATTACTAATATACCACTGAACTTATATATCGATTCTTTTTTGATTGCCATGATCTAGTTGAACAGCTGTGAGCTGTCAAAGACAACATATGTTTCAGCCGGTGCATCACTAAGCTTTAACACGTGTTTTCTTTGCGTTGTCAAAATTTTCTCTAAATTTATTTCTCAATTAAGTGGAAGAGAAGTGGTTTTATTTATAGTTAGAGGCATGTATTAACTAAAAAAATTTTTGTTTGTGACCTGTGCTTAAGTGTTGTAGAAAAAAAATAAAGTTAAAGTTGACTAAACCACTAACTGAGTGAAAAAAGCCAAAATAAGACTTCCGTGGACCAGCATTTCTGATATTAGTGGGTATTGGGGCTAGAATATTTTTTTTTCAAATTACTGTGTTGTCTTGTGTTTGTAAAATGTCCAAGTCATCAGCTACTTTATGCTACTTTACATGATATTGCATTTTTTAGGAACAATGTCGCTGCTCAGACTAGAAGTTTATTTACTACGCCGCAACGAGCCTGTGCCTACTAAAAAATTTTCTGCCGTTGAGAGTCATATATTTCATTATATAATTAATATCAACATGTATAATGCTAATGAAATCCTTCTAATAAGCAAACAAATTAGAAATTTTGTAGCACAATTGGTTCAGAAATGGAAATTCAACCATAGAATCAGGCACAAATTTGAAAACAACAACACGGAGTGGTTAGACGGACAACTTTTATTAGTTGATCCAATGACTAGTCGTGGAAGACCCGATAAGATGTTCCACGAATGTTCCAACAAAACGAAATTAAGTAAAGTTTCCCAAATTGTTAAGGAAACGCCTCACAGTGAGCTCGTAGTAGCTACAACGAGCAGTTTATACAAAGCTGAAAAACGAAGTGCGTCGAAACTCAAATGCAAGCTTTCCGATTCCATATACAGCAGACGATGCTCTGGCATTATTTTTAGATGGTAATTATACCAAGCATTCATACAAGTTGATGCAAGCTGGTGCAAAAAGTCGGAATGCGAACATATATCCAACGTACGACACTTTGCGTATTGCTAAAAAAAAAAATGTTATCCAAATGGAGTCCAATTTACGAACTATTCAGCTCAAGTGCATTTACAACATATGGTGGACCATATTGTTATGCGCATTTAATTTAATATATTTGAATTTAATTTTGCTGAACAGAGTGACTGCTATTATAAGTGGGGCTGCGATGGCAATAGCGGCCATTCGACATATCGACAAGATGTGGAATGCGACAACAATAATCTTAGCGATGAATACTTGTTTGCAGTTTGCATTGTCCCATTACAAGTGCAAGAGGGATCCGTGACAATTTGGGAAAATCCGCAACCTTCCTCACCACGGTTCTGAAGACCCTTAAAAATACTTTGTTCCAAGGAATCTGCAGAGTTGATTAGATCAGAAGTTGCTAGTTCTAATGATGAAATATCAAAAATTGTGCCAACAAGCATTGGCAATTTCAAGATACACCATCAATTTCATTTAACGATGATAGATGGGAAAGCTTTTAGTGCTCTGGCAGAATCATCTTCCCAAGTGTGTGGAATTTGCAAAGATTCCCCCAAGTTAATGAATGACATTGATGCTGTTGGATCATTAAAAACCAAGGCACATTTATACGAATTTGGACTATCAATACATCACGCATGGATACGATGCTTTGAATGTATCCTACATATATCTTATAGGCTACATATTAAAAAATGGCAAGTTCGCGATGCCGATAAACATGGTGTAAAAGAAAGGAAATTGTATGTTCAAGAAGGCTTAAAAAGACAAATGTCTTTGCTTGCTGATATCCCAATGGCTGATTGCGTCAACACCAATAAAGGCAATACAGCCAGGCGATTTTTCAGAGAACCAAAATTAACATCCGAAATAACCGGAGTGAATGAGGAGCTAATTTACAGATTCAGTGTCATTTTACTCTCGATTGCTTGCGGGCACAAATTCGATATTGAATCTTTTAGGCAATATGCTTTACAGACCGCAGAACTTTTTATCACACAGTATCCTTGGTTTTATACGCCGTGTTCCATACATATCATCTTAATACATGGAGCCGATATAATTAAAGTATCACCACTTCCAATAGGAAAATTATCGGAGGAAGCGCTAGAAGCCCGTAACAAAGATTACCGCAATTTCCGTGAGCACCATACGCGAAACTCATCCCGATTAAATACAATGAAGGACTTAATGCATGCGCTTTTGTGTTCATCAGATCCCTTGATTTCAAATTTACTCAAACCACAAGGCAACTCAAAAAAGAAGGATGTCGATAATGATATTTTACAACTTTTGTCAGAACATTGTGTACCTTGCACTTTAGATTCATCTAGTAGTTCCGAATCGGAATAAAAAAATGTTATTACTATTGTTATTAGTATTGTTATTTTTTTTGTGCATTATAATTAAATTTTTGTTATGAAAACAACTGAAATATATGAAAACTGAATAAGGCCAAAAGTAATTATATCAACAGAAAAAAATTTTAAAAAAATAAACAAATAAATAAATGTTAAAAAAAAAAAGTTTTTAATATTACAGTTTAATATATTTTTAGTCCAAAAGAATGTGAAACATTAAATATATTAATTAATTAATTAAATATATTAACTTTATCATGATTTCCTGAATGAAATAAACAATGCCTAATATATGAAAACAATTTTAACTTTCACAAATAAAAAAAAAACTATAAATATATTTAAAAAAAAAAATTTTTTTATTTAATATTCTAGCTTAATCAATTTTCAACAAAAAAAAAATATTACACAAACAAAAAAAAATGAGCCTTTTCGCCCAATGTGCAGGCCCTAGGATAATTTTGAGCGAAAACTCCGAGAAGATTGGTGTAAATTTGCGGGTTCCACAGAAAAATAGAGCAAAATTTCAAAGTGCAGTTAAACTTGTTAGGTAGAATTTAAGTCCGATATTATAAAACTGTAAGGTAGAGCAAAGTAAAACACAAAAAATATTGGAGACAGTCTCCCATATATTGGAAAGAAGGTTCTTCCTAACCACCACATACTTGGCTACTGAATTTGCAAAGGTGGTAGCGCACAGGGACAGGAAAAGTTCCTGCCAAGACCGTAGCGCGTGACGAAGAACCACATCCTACTCAAAGTGACCCTGCTGTTTGCTAAACACTACGCATCTAGACTGGTAAGCGTAAAGGTTGTTGGCAGCCCCAGCTCTAGGATCGGATGCGGTGGTCTCATTAATCACCCGTCTTAAATTTCAATCATTAAAGAATCGTCAACAAGTTCACAGAATACTCTTCCCCCCTCGATGAAAACTTTTGGCTTTTTACAATGGTTTATGATTTGTATCTGGAATGTAAGAACTCTCTCCGAAAAATCGAGACTCGAACAGGTTAGAAGAATTATGGAATGCTACAATGTGGACATCCTAGGCCTAAGCGTAGTGGGATGCCTTAAAAGTGGCAAATCTCAATTACCACCTGGTAACTGCTTTATTTACTCAGGCAATGATAGGCAACGTATAAACGAAGTCGGACATCTTCTTTCACCTAGGGCTAGAACTGCTCTAATATCATACGGAGCTATAACTGATCGCATCGTCATTGCCAATTTTAACTCGAAATTCCGCACGATTTGTGTGGTACAGGCGTATGCACCTACTGAGCCTAATGAGGACCGTCTTAAGGACGATTTATATAGATAACTGGATTTTGCTGCAAGCTCCTTGTCAATTGGTGACACTCAAATATTTCAATGACAAAGTGGGCAGAGACAACAGGAAGTGATGGGAAGGCATGAACTTGAAACTGTGACAAATGACAATGGAGACATGCGCATCGATTTCTGTACTCGTCATTAACTTTTTATCGGCGGAACAAAATTCCCCCATAGAAATATTCACAAGTATACATGGGAATCGGCTGATGGTCGAACTTTCAATCAAATTAACCATATACTTGTCTGAAAGATGTTTCTGGATTCCTTGCTGTACGTCAAAATTAGACGTGACTACCAACTACTACCAACTCTTAGTGGGCACCTTCGATCTCCGTCCCGGGACTGCTACCAGTATTAGAGGAAAAAATCGTAATACAACACAGACCGTCTGCAGGACCCAGCCATATCAACGACGTATGATCCAATTCTACGTTCCAATTTGACACAGGACAGTCAAAATACGTGGTCAGGCGTAGTTCGAACGCAGAAGGAACAACCATGGAGGTCCATGGTGAGAAAAGATATGTGAATAAATCTTGGATTAGTGCAGAATCCCTGACCGGAACTCGGGATCATAAACACCTGCACAATTTGCGAATACAAACTAAGACACCAATGTTGAAGAGGCAGTTAAAATTAGAATATCGCCAATCA
Source organism: Phaonia tiefii (assembly GCA_963931995.1). Taxonomy (NCBI): domain Eukaryota; kingdom Metazoa; phylum Arthropoda; class Insecta; order Diptera; family Muscidae; genus Phaonia; species Phaonia tiefii. The sequence goes on along the minus strand of OZ008368.1, from coordinate 188,003,555 downwards.
GCACCTAGAATGGGTTACATGGTCCACTCAAATTACGACAATTATCTGAACAATACAGCGGAGAAAACCGAAACAGCTGCAAATACAGATATCCTCAGTATTGTGTACTTTTCAATAAAAAAAAAAGCTGTGCGGCAACAATGTAAGAAGTACTGCATCGTTAAAAGCTAATGAAGGCACGACGATATCATCACCAGATCAGCAAGTGGAGCGATGGCGTGAATTCTTTGCGACAAAATCCAGACTTCCGAATAATGAAGATCAGTGTACCTCTTCGGCATAATACTCACATTGCTACCCGATAAGGGATATTTCAACAGAACCCCCGTCGCAAGCAGAGATCGAGGCGGCACTGGGTAAAATGAAGAATCACAAATCTTCTGGTCCCGATAATATTCCAGGGGAGCTGTTGAAATATGGTGTATCAGCGTTAGCAGATGTCATTACGCCGGCAATTAGAAGTTCATGGATATGCAACAAAATCCCTACAGAGTCGAAAGAGTGGTGTGGAAAGGGAACAGCAGTGCTTATCACTATCACGAAATAATATGATCTAACGTTGTGCAGGAACTGGAGAGGTATTTTATTGCTAAATGCAGTTGGAAAAGTAATGGCTTCCGTGGATTTCGCCGGTGCTGGAGCAAATTGTGCGGAAGGAGCAGGTGGGTTTCAGGCCTGGTTGTTCGTGTACCGACCACGTGAACACACTCCTTATAATCATAGAACAATCAGTTGAACTACACTCGCCTCTGTCTCCACTTTTCGTAGATTTCGGAAAAGGGGTTGATTGTGTAGACCGTAACTCAAAGTGGTCCACCTTGACGAAAAAGCGAATACCGGACAAGATAGTGTCTATGATCCGTAAACTGCACAGACATGCAGCGTATAAAGTTAATTTTAATGAGAAGGAAACCAATCATTCACCACATCCGCAGAATTTAGATAAGGATATGTGTGGAGCCTGTAACCAATATTTAGTATACATTGTAGTTTTGAACTCAATAAAAAGTAAATTTAGAAAAGCCAAAGTGAAAGAATTTTAAAAAGGAAAATAGTCTTAAATAAGTGCCTTTTCTTAAAAAAAGTAAATTTTCTCCAAAAAAATACCTATTGATATTCTTAAACAAAGTGCCGTTTCTTAAAAAAAAAATCTTATCTTAAAGAATTACCTTTGCTTAAAAAAAGTAAATTTTCTTACAAAAAAAACATTTTCTTAAAAAAAGTGTTTTTTTTTAAATATGTACCTTTTCTTAACAAAATCAATTTACTTACAACAAATTGTCGTTCTTAAAAAACCACCTTTTTTAAAGAGTACCTTTTTTGTGCAACAAAATAACCCTTCTTGAGATAAGTAACTACTCTTAAAAATGCACATATTCTTGAAAAAAAAAACAATTCTAAAAAAACTCCAATTTCTAAAAAAAACTTTTCTGAGAAAAAAAACCTCTGAAAAAAAAATAAATTTTCTTACAAAAATTCCTTTTCTTAAAAATAAAACAATACATTTTCTTTTCTTTTCATGAGATAAGTAGCCGTTCTGGAAATAAGTACATTTTCTTAAAAAAAATAACCTTTTCATAAAAAGAGTACCATTTCTTTAACAAGTACCTGTTCTTAAAACAAGTACTCATTTGTAAAAAAATTCATACTCTTGGGATTTTTCTTACAGAAAGTACTTCTTAAAAATTGGACCTTTTCTTAAAAAAATTGTTGCCTGTAAAGTCGGTTTTACGGGCGAAGATTTTACGTGACAACGTCTTTTTCTCGGTAGAATATTTATTGATATGAATATAATTAAATTGCACAATAGGAACAAGGAATTGAATGAAAATAAGAATTGCACAAATTTTAACTATAGAAATATATTTTGTTTAGATTGATTTGATTTTCATATTGATTAGATGTTAAAATTCTTGCTCAACACAGTTTAAATCAAGTTTTCTTATATCTGCCACTTTTTCTTAATATTTGTAATTTTAAAGAATCAATTCGAAAATCAAAACATTTATTCAGATCGAAGGTTCAAATTTTTGCTAAATAAATTTGAAATTAATTAAAATTTGTAAAATAAAAAAAAAACTAATGAGTGTTAGAACTCACGGGCGATGTTTTAACATTTATTGAAACTTATGGTTTAGGAAAATAGAAGTAATTTCAACACCATCTAGGTACCTGTGCGATTTCTATGAACACATTATCAAATGTGACATTATAAACAATAAACATATCCTTTATTATAAAATATAAACATTTCTTTTATTATAAAAAATAAACATTTCTTTTATTAAAAACAAAAGAAAATAATTTACTAACCAAAAAGTATTTCAATTCATCATATTCGCATATCGTTTTTAAAGCCGACCGCAGCTCTCTGTTTCGTTTTGGCTACCTAATTCATATGAAAATTTCTACACACAAACATACACTACACATATCATAAAGCCAAAAAACAAAAAACAAAAAAAAACAAAAAATAATACCTTATCCAATGCAGACTGATCTAAATCAATATTCATACACACGCACATATATACGCACATACATACTTGCTCAGTCGTCATATATATGATGTGCCAAAAAACAAAAACACTCACACCACCGACCAACAGCCACTAGAAACCAGCAAAGCAAATCGTTTCTGGCACACAAGTAAACACACACATCCGCGCACACAGAATTATTTATTGAGTGGGAGAGAGACGCAAGGCATTCGGCGGGCCTCTCTCTCGTTCGGTGACTCATCGTAACGTTACCGGGCGTTACACTTTTTCATAAGTGACTCCCAGCCGCAACCTAATTTAAGACGTTGTCACGTCAAAAAGATTAGGGTTTAAGTACCTCTCTTTAAAAAAGGGCATTTTCGGGAAAATATAATACATATTGTCACAAAAAGGACTTAAAAAGATACTTACTTAAACAAACATGTTCTATAAAAAGACAATTTTCTTAAAAAAGGTTTATCATTTTACAAAAAGTATCTTTTCTTAAAAATCCATTTAAATTATCGTATTTTTCAACGGGCGCCTTAGGCGTGTTGGAACTAACTACTATATAATTCATAGCGAAAGGAACTTCGTTCCAACTGGGTGTCCCCTGACACCTCATGTAAGTTTTTCTGCTTATGGACGAGATAATGGAGGCAACTATTGCAGAAGCACCGTTCGGCATTTAGTGGAGTATGTATGAACATTACGCATATGATAGCAATACATTTTTAGATTTATTGATCATTTTCAGTAGCCGCTTCTGAGTCAAAATTTGGCTGACGAGCTGCGATGCGGTGGCTAAAGACGAAAGTGGTGACTTTCAGCTCACGAGCCGGCTTTAAAATTAGCTACAACCTGCGGGGTTTTGTGGTACCAAGTCCAAGTACTTTTACAATATTTTGGTTTGGTTGAGGCACGAAACCCACTGTTGCACAGTGTAATGCGAACCCTGCTTTCAGCAACAAAATGGAGTACATAACTTCTGGAGTGTGGCAATCATAGACTAATACATGTATTCTCTCAATAAATTAAACGTCATAGGTACGGTGAAAAGTAAACATTGGATGGTGGAAAACATGGGTTCAATAATACCCAGAGGTCGAAAATAACTCACTCCACTTATTTCGCATGTGTTTCTCACTCACATATACACAATGAGATCAAACAAAAGTGTTTCTCACTGTGCTTTATTCTCTTCTCTCTGTGTTTTCTGTTTTCTGTTGTGCGTTTTATGCTGAGTGAAAAGAATAACCGTTCGCCGAAAACACTTTGTGAGTTTGCATTTGTTCAAAGTGTCTTTCGATAACTGTTAAAGCAAAACAGAAAAAAATATGTGGATATGCATAAGTGGATTTTTGTTAGCTGTGCACATTTTCTTATGCTGTGGACGTTTGTCGTTTCAATGTTAATTCTGAAATACATTTTAATGAAAAATTTTAAATAAGTAGACATATTAACGAATTTATTTGTGAAACAATATGTATTTTTATTTAACTATTCAGCTTTACAACTAACAAAGAATTAAGGTTCTCCTGACTTAATTTATTACGCTTTTCGGTCAGTATTTTCAGTATCAGTATCAATATTTTCAAAAACATTGCGGTGTTTCACCATCAAATGCCGTCTCAAATTCGTAATGTGAGTCCCCTTTAATAGGGTATCACATATATTGCACTTTGATTTATCAATATCCGCACAATATTGATAAAAAAACGCGAACCTGTTGATCAGAATTGCGACCCATTTTAACAAACGCTTTGACTGTATGAACACGATTAAGCGTTGAGTGAGCACAAGAACACAAAAGCAATAGCCCAAACTTATTTCTGTACCCGAAAAACACTTATTTTTTTTCACTCAAAAATAAGTGTCCCAAGAAGAGGGAAACAGATAAAATGAGAAAATAACTGTTTCCCACTGAGCGATATCACTCGCTCACAAAAAATAAACCACTGCATCTCTTGTGTGGGTTATTTCGCTCTCTCAAAAATTAACAGTTATGAGAGAACACTTCAAAGTGGAGTGAGTTATTTTCGACCTCTGATAATACCAGATAGAGGCAATAATAAACTACGTCCAACAAAGGAACAACAACCGAATTTCGTGTTTTTTCGTGGCAAACTAGTTGTGTTAAATACAATACAAATGTATACCAACGATAAAAGTCTACAAAAAAGTGCAAAATATATTTAAATTTTTCAGATCTACACCAAAACGACAGGAAAAAGTTAAGTGAACATATTTTGTAATTCCACCTGGTGTAAGTTAATTTTAAATTTAATTTCTCTCATTTCCACAAACCTACGACGAAGAGTGTGAGTCAGATGAGAGAATAAATGTATCTATGTATGTATTAGTCTATGGTGGCAATAGGAAGATAATATCTACACGCTGAAAAATCTGTATTTTGTTGTTGTTTGGATGCAATTATAACGTGCCTGTAGCCTGTCGCAAATATAGTATACTTGTGCCCAAACACATTGTGTTTGCTCTTCAATATTACATTTTGGAGACACAATCATTAATAAGTTATAATATATGTGTTTGTGATATATGTTTTGTTATAATATATGTTTTGTTTGTTGAAAACTGCTGAAAACAAAAAAATGTGGCAGACAACAAAGGCACAAAAAATCAGCAGATCTTCAATTCATGAAAACAATGCTAGTAAACTTATACATAGTTCCTGCAATACGTTGCTGGGCCGTGTTTTCTCAGCGTGTATAGATTGCTGAAATAGAGGGTCAACAATATTCATCAATAGGGAGCTGAAATTATGCCGAAAAGGTTAACGTGCGGGCTTGGAATGTTGCTTAAATGGAAGTTGTCTTTTCATATAAATTTCATTAGTACCAATTACTGCGGAAACCAAGCTTTTTGGAAGAATTACAGGGATTTAGGAAACATAAGAAAACTGGGAAGACATATGGCTACGATATCCTTGGAGAGAAGTTTTTTAGTGGTTGAGTATAAAACAAACCAAATCCCAAAATACGAGTATTCCAACATTACTTGATGTTAATTAATATTAGTTAAATTCAAATTAGTAGCTTTCGGTCTAGTGATCAGTTTCTCATGATTGTCGATCTGATGGGCTTACCAGGACTTTTCATACGTCTTTCACGCCGTTGAATTATTCGATTTTCGACATAAGTTCCACGAGGCAAAGCTGGATACATGATACGCAGACACACATAAACAGGATAATAATGGATAATAAATAATATAGAATTTACAAAAATATATACAAAAGGTGACAATGATAAAGATGGCGAATAAGACAAATACACAAATGTACAAATATGTGATCCAGCACGTTCGAGATGGATGGTCAAAACTTACCTGGCATTGCCAAAGTTTTGAGACCGAATGTATAAGCGGGTGAATGCTCAGAATTATAGTTTTCAGGATGATAATGACCAGGAGCTGAACATGCAAATGCAAGAATAAACAAGAAACGATATAATAGAGAACTTAACAATAATTATAATTCCATAAATTTAAAACAAATTCACAAATACAACACAATTCACACAGATATGCATAATAATTTTAAGCGTAATGCGACAATTTGACAATATAAACATTTGTAGTGCCTAAGAATTCAGTTTCAAACTCAATTGAAGGTGAGGTGGTAATTAAGTCATACCCCTAACATTGGTACTATGCCTACCTGGTGCATCGATTACAACACGTGATTCTGGTTTAGTGCCAAAGGTGAAGGCTGGTTTGTGGTCAAGAGTGTGTTTTTCTGGTTCATAAGCAGTGGGTGCTAAAGTGGGGCATAAGATATCGGTGATTATATATACAATATATACAAGTGTCACTAAACATATATGGATACGTATGTACATAAAGGGAACTCATGCTTCGGTGCAAGGGTGTGCAATCGGGGTTGCAAGCCCATATGCGTGCAGGAAACCTAAAGTTTCCCATTTACCATCTACTTACCAGGTGTTTCACTGACTTGAGCTTGCTTCAATTTCATACCAAACGTAAACGACGGCATATGACCTTTGACATCATACATCTCTGGCTTGTAATCACTTGGAGCTGGCGTACTTTCCCTATATTGCACCACCGAACGACCTGCCATCGTGTAGGCTGGAGTATGATCAAAGCGAACCTTTTCGGGAGCATAATCGCCTGGTGCGGGGGTTTCGCTGGGCTTGTGCATCTCATGGCGACTCGTTAATGTGAAAGCGGGTGTATGACCTAAGCGAACTTTTTCGGGGCTGTAAGCACCCGGTGCAGGCGTGGCATTTACAATTTTGGGATCGTGTTTGCCAGCGAATGTATATGCTGGTGTGTTATCTAAGCGATGTTTTTCGGGACTATAATCGCCGGGAGCAGGAGTATCAACGGCTACCTTGGGATCATGCTTACCGGCCATGGTAAAGGAAGGAGTAAAGTCGAAGCGCACCTTTTCCGGACAGTAGTCTCCAGGTGCTGGAGTTTCACTGGGCTTGTGTAAGTCATGACGTCCCGCCATTGTATAAGCAGGGATATGATCGAAACGCACCTTTTCAGGAGCGTAATCACCAGGTGCTGGTGTATTGTATGAGATTTTGGGGTCATACTTTCCTCCCATCGTGTATGAGGGAGTGTGGTCCATTCTAACCTTCTCGGGGCAGTAGGCTCCTGGTGCTGGTGTTTCACTGGGCTTTTGCAAGTTGTGTCGTCCACCCATGGAATAGGATGGTGTACCATCCTGGCGACATTTTTCGGGAGCATAGTCTCCAGGAGCTGGAGTGGCACTAGGCTTCTGAAGATCGTGTCGGCCACCCATTGAATAGGATGGTGTACCATCCTGGCGACATTTCTCGGGAGCATAGTCTCCAGGTGCTGGAGTGGCACTAGGCTTCTGAAGATCGTGTCGGCCACCCATTGTGTAGGATGGTGTACCATCCTGGCGATGTTTCTCGGGAGCATAGTCTCCAGGTGCTGGAGTGGCACTAGGCTTCTGAAGGTCGTGTCGGCCACCCATTGTGTAGGATGGTGTGCCATCCAAGCGACATTTCTCGGGAGCGTAGTCTCCGGGTGCTGGAGTGGCACTAG